>JBAJHW010000004.1:239805086-240315086 GCA_037013535.1 Intellagama lesueurii | reverse complement strand
AGAAAAAAAAGAAAAGAAAAAAAAAGAGAGAGTAGAGCTAGACACATTTGTCCAGAGGGTGGAAAAGTTACATTATGGACTACGAAGCACAGAATTCCCCCAGCAAACATGGATTCCAGGTGTTGTAGCTACCTGCAAAATCATCCCCCCCCCCCCAAGCTCCACATCATGTGCAGCTTGGTGGCATTCCTCTTACTTTTCTCCCTCTCCTCTCACCAAAAGTTGGACAAGACACGAGATGAAAGAGCCCTGGTTAAAACGCAGAGGCGTAATGGTCTGATGGTCCCGTCAGGGTGGTGGCAAGACCTTTCACCTTTGAAAAATAACCTTGGGGGCAGGACGTATAGGAAAGGCGCTTTATTCCGCAAGCGGAGAAGACAAACCCACACCTCCACGAGCGTGTAAGTATGGGATCCAAAGGGATAACTTACAGGTAGGTTTTTAGGGACCAAAGGAAAAACAGACTAAGAACAAGAGGAGGAAGACCACCTGACCCTTTCAAGTCAGCACAGCTCAGAATGTAATTTAGAATGACACATTTCTTAACGAACTAACTTTGTCTTTTCTGTTCCCAAGACTAGGGAGGAACAGAAAGGAACAGGACAGTGTTACTTCCTTTATTTGCTTGCCGCTGAGAAAATACAGTGACCACATCAGGCAAAAACAAAAGAAAAATAATTTAGAAAGAAGAAGATAAAAACATTGTGGCACCCTAAGTGCTATATTTTAATGTGAGCTTTCATGGACAAGTCCACTTCTTCAGACCATGTTTACGAGGGCACAGATTGCTCTTTTATGCATTGAGCAGGCAGCTTTCCAGTTTGTTTGTTTTTTAAAGCAAAGTATGCTGCTTATATACAGGGGACGTGGTGGCGCTGCGGGTTAAACCGCAGAAGCCTCTGTGCTGCAAGGTCGTAAGACCAGCCGTCGTAAGATCGAATCCACGTGACTGAGTGAGCTCCCGTCGCTTGTCCCAGCTCCTGCCAACCTAGCAGTTCGAAAGCATGTAAATGCGAGTCGATAAACAGGTACCACCTCAGTGGGAAGGTCACGGCGTTCCGTGTCTAGTCACGCTGGCCACGTGACCACGGAAACTGTCTTCGGACAAACGCTGGCTCTACGGCTTGGAGACGGGGATGAGCACCGCGCCCTAGAGTCGGACACGACTGGACTAAATGTCAAGGGGAACCTTTACCTATGCTGCTTATATACTGTCCCACAACACCTAGGGAGGTTGGACTTGATGGCCTTGTAGGCCCCTTCCAACTTCACTTTTCTTTGATTCTATGATTCTAAAGCACTCTCTGGGCAGTTTGCAATTTAATTACGCAGGCTACATATGGCCCCTCCCCTGTGTGAGCCGGGTACTCAATTTACCAACCTTGGAAGGATGGGAGGCTGAGTAAACCTTGAGCTGGCTTCCTAGGATTGAACCCAGGTTGTGAGCAGAGTTTTGGTTGCAGTACTGCAGTACAACCCCTGCGCCACAAGGGTCCTCCTGGCTACAAGACCATGGTTATTTCTTAATACTCCATCTATGTGCATTGGTTTAATGCCAAGTATGCCCAACAATTAAATGAGGAGCATCTCCTCATAGGTGCCCATCAAAAGGGAACAAAGAACACCTGCCATTTCCATGCCCAACCCTTCATGTGGAAGAACCCCAAGTCACTTTTCTCCCGAAGGATTCCTTGGGAAAAGAAGGATACTTCTCCACACACACCCCTCGAGACTTAGAGGGACTCACCTTTTCAAGGCCAACGAGCCGACAACGTTCCCAATGGACTTCCCGCCCTGGACCGGTTTGAGGGAAACTTGTCCTGTGAGGTTGGCCTCCTGTTGGGCCAAGGGAGAAGTTAGCCCCAAATTGATTTCTCTGAAGGAGAACAGCCCTGCCAGATTGGATCAAAAGTTCCTCTACTGCAGCATCCTTCTCCCTGCAGTAGCCAGCCGGAAGCCCGCGAGACCAGCACACAACAGAAATGGCACCTTTTTCCCCCTTGTTGGCTTCCCAGAAAATAGGATTCAGGGACCAGCTGCCTCTCATCCCGCAAGTGGCATGCAGCCAGCACGGCTCATAATAACCACCAGCAGTGCCCTCTTCTCCTCGGTGAATCGATCTTGGATTATTACCGACAGAGCTTCGAAGTTTTCTTTCTTTGGCCAACCGGCTGCATATTTCCCCGACCGGCAGCCATGCGACTTTCCCAGCCTCTGAGGACTGGTTGACTAATTGATTGATTGCATGTAGACCATGTTGTGCCAATGGGGGAGTTCTTTTTCTTTTTTCTTTTGAAGTGACCTAAACAAGCAGTCATGGCCACGTCTTCTGAACACGCACTTGATTTCTGAACTCTGTACGGTACACACGGAAGGGTGCGTTCTCTTAGATCTGACAATGAGGGTCGTGAAGGCAACCTTCGGTGGGGACCAGGAGCTATTAAGGTCATCGCCCAAGGTCTTTGACTTTGACAAGGGCTGCCATGGGAAAGATGGAGCCAGCTTCTTCTTGTAAGGACCGTTTAACAGTGGAAGGGACCGCCTGGGAAAACGCTCGGCTCTCCTCTCCTGGATGTTTTTCAGAAAAGGGACTGGATGGCCATCTGTCAGGGAAGCTTTAGCTGTGGGTTACCAACTCTGAAAGAGGAGATGGACTTAGCTAGCCCTAAGGTCCCTTCCAGCGCTCCAGTTTTAGGATGATGTGATTCTAAGGTTTTCCTGCGCCGGGACCTTCTGCTGTCCTATTCATCTGTGGAAGAAGGAGCTTCTTCCAGGAACTCACTGGTTCATTTCTCCCACAAACTCTGTTGGTTTTTCTCCCGTTGGCTTTACAAGCTTCAAGTAATTCCTTTTTAAAACTACAAGTTGCAAAGCTCACGCAGGCCAGGGTGGTCCCCGGCAGTGGGGTGGGAGGGTTTCCAGCCAAGCTGGCTGGGGGTTGTGGACTGGGGGTTTCTGTTCTCTAATAGGACTCATATAGTGCCTTGCATAGCTTGTACTTTTAAATTTTAAACAACAATAGCAGAAGGTCTGTTATTATGCATCTCTCCACAGTCTGCTTGTGTTGAGCTCCCTTTAAAAAAAAAACCCATCCTGATTCAACACATTTCCCTCCATCATATCTGTAAACAGAACATATACAAAAAGCTGGATTTGATTCAGAAGAAGGAGAAATAACGGAGGAGTAAAAAGAGGGATTTCAGAGGAAGGAGAAATAAAAACTGGTGGAGAAAGCATCAGTAATATAAGATATGAAGACGACAACCTATTGAAGCAACTCTTGAAGAAGGTGGAAACAGAAAGCAGAAAAGCAGGGCTACAGTTGAACATTAAGAAGACAGAAAAACTGTTTAAAGTTTTCTGCACTTTGGTTACATCAGCCATCCAAAGGGAGACGGCAGCCAAGAAATCAGAAGAAGACTCAGCCTCACAAAGGGCAGCCATGAAGGAATTCGAAAAGATCCTCAAGTCTAAAAGGCTGTGTCCTTGAGAGGACAAGACTCCCTGGAAAAGGAAGTTATCAGAAAAGTGGAAGGCAGTGGGGAAAGAGGAAGGCTGAACATGAGATGGATTGACTCAGTGAAGGAAGCCACAGCCCTGAGTTTGGAAGAACCTGAGCAGGGCAGTTATTGGCAGAAACTTTTGGAGGTTAGTCATTCATAAGTTTGCTGTTGGTTAGGAGTGACAGAATGCCAACAGCCTCCGATTCAGGGCCCTCCCCTCCAAGCCCCTTCCCCCTGGCTTTGGCACTTACAATATTAAGCAGAAAGGCAGAAGCCAGGCTGGCATTGGGCAAGACAACGAAGGCCTCCACAGAGGCAAAGGCTGCTCCCTTGAGGCTGCCTGGATGGATGCTCAGGACCGGCGGCTTCCGGGCAGCGATGTGGATCTCCACGTCCATGTCCGGGAACTCTTTATTCAGCTGGAAAGATGGAGAGAGAGAGAGGCATCAGGAGGGAATGCATGCATTCTCACTGAGCCGACACAAGGGAGCTGGCTGGCCTTTCTGTAGCTGCACCGTTTGCTTTGCTTTATCAAGGGAGAAAGGAAAAAGTCCCATGGTACTTGCACAAAATCCAGAGACCAGCACGGGGTGTCCTTTAAGGTGAACTGCTGAATAGACCCGTGGTTCCCAACCTTGGGTCACCCAGGTGTTCTCAGACTGCAACTCCCAGAAACCCCAGCCGGCACAGCTGGTGGTGAAGGCTTCTTGGAATTGTAGTCCAAGAACACCTGGATTGCTCAAGTTGGAACCACGGATTTAAACCAACCATACTTGGCTGAAATCTAAGACGACAGCCAGCTCTCCGCAACTCACCACGTACGAGACTGTGAGACGAGGGTACAAAAGGAAATGGTAGGAAAGGCTGTAATAAGCCCGTGGAAAACAAAGGCAAAAGAGAAACAAAAGCAGGAAAAAAAGAGTCATAGTTTCAGAGGCAGATTTGATGAGACAATAAACCCCATTATAATGTAAGTAAGGACGATCCATACATCTCAATAGTCAGTTAAAGTGAATTTGAACTCTTTAACCGTTTATCATTGTGACACACACAGAGCAGCTACTCTGAATCAGTATTTATGGGCTTATTGCTCCATCCTGATAAATAATATATCCAGGAAAATGCACACTAAATTTATTTTTCTAATCAGAATCACCGTTTGGAAAATATATATATATATATGAATTTCATTCCAGGACCTCCTCCTTCCCTCGAAAAAGGCAGCCTGAATGAATTGCAATGAGATTCCCAGCCCATCTCCCTGGAATTGTGTGCAGGTATTGGGTTCAGTGAGTTGAGGCGTGAGGGGCCAAGAGTTCAATTCCCCGCTCTGCCCAGTGGAAGACGGACATGGTCCCAGGGCCCCTCCGTGCCTTGCAAATATTTCTGGATCGCTGTGCTTTCAAATGCAGAAGCCTCCACTCATGTGAGTCAGAGGCAGAAAAAGTAAGAAACTGCGTCTTCTGTGTAATATTTTAAACCAATGATCACTGTAGAGTTTTGGGTCCCCTATGGGGAGAAAGGTGACATATAAATAAAAATAATCCACTTTATGACTAGAAAACCCTGGAAAGAGTCACCATAAATCAGAATCAAGTTGAAAGCACGTATTCATGTCGTATTATATTGCCATATATTCATCATTTCCCCCCTCTTGTAGGAAAGGTGTTTCTGAACTCCCACATCTGTCACTGCAGCCAGCACTGTCAATGTTTGGGGATAATGAGGTTTGTAGTCAACAGCATCAGTAGAGGAAGAATCAACCAGAAGGGCAGTGTAACATAGATGTTAGACTGTTGGACCGGAACTCAGGAGACCTGGGTTCAAATCCCCGCTCAGGCATGAAACTCAATGGGTAATTTTGGGCCGGCGACACTTTGTCTGACCTACTTCACAGGTTTATTGTGAGAACATTGGGGAGAATGAAAACCATGTACATGTACATCACTCATTGGAGGAAAATAAATAAATCAACAAAAATAAACGGAGAAGCCAGAGGCACTGAAGCTAGTCAGTCTGTAACGGACCAGCCGTCCAGACCTCCCTCCTAAAGAACATCGGAAGAGCAACATCCTGTTTTCCGCTTCGTTTGAAAATTCTTCTCCAGGGCCTTGAGAATATTTCTTGATGATTGTTCTTGTCATCTGCAGAAGCATCACGCATGTCGCGACAGAGCAATATTGGAGGCAGGATGTGCAGCCACGTGAAAGGGCTGTCACAATATTATTTCTAAAATCGTCCTTGGAAAAAGTACTTCCCTTGGCATTCATAAAAGGAAAATAGTATAGTAATATGCCCTATTTTCATTTTAGGCCCTGAAGAGAGAGAGCTAGTGGCAGCGGCGGGGGGGGGGGGGGCAGGGATTCCTTCTTCACCCCTTAAATTTATCCTTGATTCCTTTAGGTCTCCCTGTTTCCCAACTCACCTCTGGAATGAACACTCCCAAATTCTTCGTGTTGAGGCGGAAGGGAACAGTTTTCGGAATCTGGAACAAACAAACATATCAACGTTGGTTGACTTACATGAACTGGGGGGCCCTCCAGTCCAATATTTATTTTTCCCCTTCAGAATTCTACGTGAGGAAAAGCACTATTTCCATCAAACAGAGACAATATAGTGCCAATATAATTTCTGGGAGCTGGTTTGCAGGCAGACACGTTGAGACACGCTCCCGGCAGCCTTTGGAGAGGTCGGAACTGCTGACGCCTCGAACAGGAGAAGACAGTTTATCCTCATTTTGTAGGCACCATTTGTGCAGGGCTTTGAGCAATACAAAATGTTTCTTTAAGGGAAATCCTTACAGGCTTGCAAGAGAGGTCAGCATCATGGCTATTGTCCATATTGCTGAGGGAAGCAGGGTGAATGAGGCTGAGAGAAAGTGGCTTAGTCCAACCTTAGTCCAGTGGTTCCCAAACTGGGGTCCCCAGATGGTCTTGGACTACAACTACAGAAGCCTTCACCCCTAGCTGTGCTGACCAGGATTTCTGGGAGTTGTAGTCCAAGAACATCTGGGGACCCGAGGTTGGGAACCACTGCTAGTCTCTCTGCTACGCCCAGGGTTACGAGGGCAGCTGCCTACCTAGACGTTACACCTATGCCTTCTATCAAGATTTGTCGCTTAGTTCTGGTTGCAGGAATCAGTGGCGAAGGCAACGTTTTCCACACCGGCTTGATGGCATTTCCACTTACGAGGACATAAAAACTTTAGAATATAAGAGGCCTGCTGTGTTCTGCTTAGAAGCAGGACAGGAGTGCAAATAGCAAACATTTCCCCCCTCTCCCCCACCCCGGGTTCTCCATACTGAGGGGCATACTGTCCTTGACACCGATAGCCCCCACGATTAATAGCATGGATCGCCATGTTCCAGGCACTGCTGAGCACTGTGAAGTTCGGTATGAAGTAAAGCTACATACATGATTACAGCGATGCCCTCTTAAAAACACCCAGAACTTGCCATCCACTCGAAAACATGGATAGTCAAACCAACTTTTTAAAATACATCAAGGCTGGCCAAGACATTTGTTGTTTGTTTGCTTGCAAATGTTCCTTTTTATTATTATAACTCCCATAATCACCCAGATAGAATGGCCCGCCCTACTAATATGGCTGTCCCTAAACAGTACGCCAGTTTCTTACCACTTGGCCTTAATTCCCCTTTTTTTTTTAACCTGGAGGAGAAGCCGCCTCACACATCCTACTGTCATCACAGGATCTGAAAAAAGCCAGCAGGGCGAAGCTCAGGGAATTAGAACGCAGGATCCAGGGAACAAAAGCAGGCTGGGAACCAAACCTGCAGTACCATGGACAGCTCTGAACCAGCAGAGAAGTGGCACCAGTGAGTGTAAGAACCCAGAAGAATCACAGAATCATAGAAATCTTCTGTCATTTGGGCCATCACGAGAGCTTTCAGAATCTTGCCTCAAGAAGAAGGTGGAAGGGGTTTCAAGGAGAAGATTTCTGGCCCAGAGGTGTATGTTGGGACACTGCTGAATAATTTTGATGTTGTGCTTGTTAAATGCCCTGATGGGGAACTCCCAAGAGGGCAGAGAACAAACTTGCATGGCCGGTTGGCCGGTTGTGATATGTTCTGCTCTTTCAGCATGGCTTCTGAGACAGCAGAACATAACGCCCTTCTGGCACAGCGTTCTGTGTCTGCTCCAACCTGACATGACACAAGCTGGAAATCGCCCTGTTGAAATGGGTGAGGCTTGCCCTCGTGGAAGGAGGCAGCGGTTGCTTCCTGACACACACAGAGTAAAAGTCTGACGTGTCCAAGCGGCAGAAAGGAGACTTGGCCAGGGGTCTCGCTGAAAGGGGCCCAGCAGATCCTCTGAATGCCTGTCGTGAAGCAACAGCAATGGGACAGGGTCCTGGCCCACATCAGGTTTTCCTCCTCGGGGCAAGAAACAGGATGCTGGACCAGACCGATCTTGGTTCTGACCCCACAGGGCCCTTCCGATGCCCTCCCTCCCATGGCCTTACCATCCGCCCTGTGTAGTTCACCCGCAGCGCTCCGGACGTGAAGTAAGCCAAGGCGGCCGAGTTGGCGAAGAACTCAGAGATGCCGAGGAGGACCATAGAGTTGGACTGGTTGGGAAGGTGGAAGGGGGCAGGGAGGAGAGGGCTCTCGAAGCACCCTCTGACCTGGAAAAACTCACCCTGAAAAGCAAGATGAGAGAGAACGGTTAACTCACGGATGCACTCATGCTTGGATCGCCGGCTAGGAACCGGGTGATGTGAAGGAGACACGAAGCCGGTGCTGCAGACCCCCTGTGGGCCCCTCTGGTCTAAAGAGCATCCTGGTGCAAGCAAGAAGTCCTCCCAGGCTCACCCATCCCTTAAGAGGGGTCTCCACAGACAAGCCCCAAATAGGATACAATGGTTGACGTTCAAACCTTTTGGTTTGCTTCCCCCCCCCCCTTTTCTTCCTGATAAGGCAGGGGGCAAAGTTTAACATTTGGTCTCCTGAGTAGCCCTCCAAGCCCTAGGACTCCCCCGCCCCCCGCCACATCCCATTTTAAAAATTCAAAATGCCCTGTCATAGGCTGAGCCAGGAAAAAGAAATAAATGGCTTCCAGAGCCAATCAGGCCAGAACTCTCCACAGGACCTTAAGTGTTTCAGCTGAGGCTATTGCACTTTGGACACGATCAGGAGAAAACAATAATGGCAGGAAAAGTGGAAGGCAGCAGGAAAAGAGGAAGGCTGAACATGAGATGGGTTGACTCAAAAAGGAAGCCATGGCCTTAAGTTTGCAAGAACCTGAGTAGGACTACAAATGGCAAGAGTTTTTGGAGGTAATTTATAACAAGAAAAGGACTTGATGGACCACCACAACACCACACTCTCCAATGGCTGTGATCAGCAATTTTGCCCTGACTCCAGCTATGTTTAGACTTTGGCAGGCAGCGAGTTCTTTTCCAAACTGTGAGTGACATTCTGTTTCCGAAGAAAAGCTCCTGTAAGCGGAAATCAGGTCCGGGGCGCCTAAACAAAGGGTGAGGTGGATAATCAAGGACTCTAGAGGGCCCAACTGGCCAGTCTGAGAAAAATAAGGCTGGGTGGGGCAATTACACACCAGGAAGACAAGGGAAACAGGTGTGATTTGGAATGCAGTTTGAGGTTGCCTCTGGTAGTCTAAGATTGCTTAAAAGGACAGGTCACGAGAGCCATCAAAGGGACCTGGAACTCGATGTACCCCTTCTTGATCAGATATGTAATGACTCCTGCAGGATCAAGCTCAAGCTAAGATAGTTCTGCTCACTCACCGCAGTCGTTTGTTGCTCGTGGGCTTGGAAAAGTTCCTTTTATGGGCTATGAAATCCTGAAATCCCACTTGAAACATGGGTCAGAAGGGACTAACATGAAATTGCATACCTAGTGGCAGTGAATTACAGCCATCCAACATGGTGCCAGTTGCATGTCTGGTTGTACATCTAGTCACGGGTTTGCCACACAACCCAGCATGCCAGTAGCACCTAATTAATTAACTGGAGTTTGCTTCCACAATTTATGCACTTTCACACACTTCAGAGTAAAACCACAATAGGTTTCAGCCCGTGTTGTCAAACTGTCCCACGTTTTCACAATAAATGGAGAATCGGCAACGTTGAGCTGGGAATTATTCAAAGCCAAGTAATTCCCAGCTTCCCAACTTCGACTTGCAAGAAAGTCCTCATTCCAGAAAGCCTGAGAGATTTGTCTCAAAGACCCACACACAAGCAGAACAGGCCAGCCGGATCCTAGCAGCCACCCAACTCAAAAGGTACTACCTTGAGGTCCACATTGCATTGATCCACACCAATGGACGGTTCGTTCACCAGGGAATAGTCAAGGCCTACGAAGGAGTCGATCTGAGCTGAGACTGGAAAAGGAGAGAGAGAAAGCCAAACTCAATCACAAACCAGATTGCCTGGATTCCTAGAGAGGAATGAAAGATCTTCAGAATCTGCTTACCGTTCATGGCACTCAGGAGGTGATCCAGCTTGCCAATTCCTTTCTTGACCTCAGAGCACAGCTGGAAACAAACAGAAGCCACAACTTTGAGAAAGGGAGACTGTAGGGAGGATGTAGAGACAGGAGGTTGATCCTCTATTTGAAGGGCTCTGAGCCCGGTCTGAAGATCAAGGAACCAGCAGGAGCCCAAACAACAGGCAGACCTGGGGGGCAACCCAAGGAGCTACACGGCCCTCCTGGCCGTTCGTCCTCATTAAGGGGAGATGTATTGTTGTAGAATCAAAGAATAACGAGGTTGGAAGAGGTCTATAAGGTCACTGAGCCCAACCCCCTGCTCAAGGCAGGAATACAGATCAAAGCAGAACTGCCAGGTGGTTGTCTACATTTCCCTTGAATGCCTCCAGCATCTCTCAAGGTCATGGGTGCTATTGTGGTACTGCTCTAACAGTTAAGAAGTTTTCCTTGACATTCAACCGAAATCTGGCTTCCTGTCACTTGAGCCCATGGTTGCATGTGTCCTGCACTCCGGAATTATCAGGAGTGTCTATTTAAATTTCAACGATTGTTTCTACATCTCTATATATTGCACCTGTACCTATAAATCAGCATGTGCCAATTTTATGGACCGCTGACTCCTCTTTTGCATAAGGGGGCCACTGAACTGGCAGATGCCTTCCCCAGCTAAGGAGGAAGAACTGGGTTTCGCACCAGCTGAATGGCACTGCAGACTCTCTCTGGGAATTCTTCAGCCCCCCCCCCCCTCCTTAGTCTCTGGACACTCCTTCACCTTCTGCAGCTAAATCTTTTCATCGGCTTGCCAAAGGAAGCTGCCCTATACATGCAGTGGCCATGGAGGAACTCTGCCAGGGACCCTGTATTAGGGAATGATTCCAGAGAGATAAACATTTAATGCATTGGGGGTTTGATGAACAAAATGCATGAAATGTATATATTACAGGAGTCGGTAATAAGAGCCAGCAGCCTCCCTTCATATCATGTTTCCAGGGGAAGAATGGACATTTAAGCTTCAAATCTCACCTGCTTGTTGACTTCCGTCTGCAGAATCCCCTTTAGAGCGGCTGCCAGGAGATTGTAGAGCCAACTTGCAGGAAAGAGAAGAGCCATCAGGGAGATCCACAGTACAGCCTCCCCCCCTTGCCATGTTTTACAGTAGCCCATCTAAGCACATATTTGCAAAACAAAATCTCTCTCTCTCTCTCTCTCTCTTTTTCCACCAAGGGTGGATAATGTTCTTTCCACACAGAAGAAGGTTCTAGCAGGCGCTTCAGGCGGGAGGAGACGTCCTGGTGGAAACACTTCTCGGTGAGGTCAGAAGAACACATGTTGCAAACTGGTCTGCCGCTGTAGCCCTCATCAGCGCAAGCATAAGACAGGGAAAAGGAATAGGATTCACTTCCAGACCATCCCCTATTTTGTGCAACATCCGGATATGCCCAGCAATCAGCCAAAAGGACCCATATATGGAATCACACAAGCCAAAAGCAAGAAGAAACAATGCGACTGGAAACACTACCAAACACACACACATACACACAAAGTCAAGGATCAGAAGGATGGCAGCCTACCTCTTTCCCCCGTGGAATTTCAACTCCACATCCCCGAGGGCAGACTGGCAGCCAGCGTACGAGACCCGGGGGCGTCCTCTGTCATCTTTGCCCACCCCAAGGAGACTGGAGAAGAAGAGACGATTCATGCTGATGTCCACGGTGCCATCCTCACGCCTTGAGGGAGAGAGGGAAGAAGACGCGGCGTTGAAACCCGCCTGTGATCACAGAACCCGAAAGGACCCAGCGAACAGAGCATCCTGCTTAGCCCCCCCCCCCTGGAAACGTGGCTTTTTTTTTGGAGGACAGCCCCCCCTGGAACTCTCAACAACGTGGCCAGGAGCCGTCCTGCCTGAGAGTTTCCGGAAGGCGTTGTTCTAAAAAGGAACGTTTCCAAGCTCTGTCCTCTTCTAGAGGCAGCATTTGCCCTCTGAAATGTACCTGATTCATCACTGCAATGACCTGTCTTTTCCCCACCATCCAGATGACGCAAAGATAGATGAGGGAGGAAGAGGAACACATTTTACGAGCAAGCTTTTTTCCATCCCCTCCTGAGTAAGTGTCAAATTTTGCTTCAGTTTGTTCCACGGGACAGGGGATGGCGGTTCCGACACATTTCCCCTTTGCTCTACCTATTTTTAAGGCCATCTGTCCTTCTTTCCTGCCCTGCCTTCACTCTTCCACCTGCACCCAAAAGCCTTAGCAGCTGACTTAAACATCTGCCAGCATCCCTCCCTGTCGGTACACCTAGAGTGCCAGCAGGGAGGGAGAGTCTACTGACTGGAATGAGGCTGAAGGAGCCAAAGAAGTAGTTGAAGCTGCAGTTGAAATTGTTGTTGTCATTGCTGCTGGTTGTAAATACTCTTAAACACTCAACTTCCCAATGTTCCAGACCTTGGATTTGTGTTGATCCTGAAGCTGAGGCTCCAATACTTTGGCCATCTCATGAGAAGAGAAGACTCCCTGGAAAAGACCCTGATGTTGGGAAAGTGTGAAGGCAAGAGGAGAAGGGGACGACAGAGGACGAGATGGATGGACAGTGTCATCGAAGCGACCAACATGAATTTGACCCAACTCCGGGAGGCAGTGGAAGACAGGAGGGCCTGGCGTGCTCTGGTCCATGGGGTCACGAAGAGTCGGACACGACTTAATGACTAAACAACAACAAGAGGCAGCAGGCTGGACAGCTGAGTGGTTTCGGCATCAGGCTGCAGAGCCAAAGATTGGGAGTTTGATTCCTCACTGGGGAGGAAGAGCCAGCCTGGGTGGCTTTGGGCAAGCTGCACCGTCCCAGAAATGCCCCCCAGAAGAAGGGAAGGGGAAACCACTGCTGAGTACTTCTCTACCTGGAAAACCCTGAAAAGGGGTTGCCGTAAGTCAGAATTGACTTGACGGCACGTGATTATTATTAGCCTGAGGTCTGGGTGCTCATCTCATTAAGCCATGTGATTGTTCGCTACCAAGTAGGAGAAAGATAGATGGAACGTTTCCCTCTTTTGGAAGTTAATTCGGAGAAAATGAAATGGTTTCTGAGCTGGCTAAATTCACTGAGCAAAAAGGGGCAGGATTCTGAGTCAAAAGGCCTTCCGAGTGATGCCTCGGCCAGATCAAGAAAGGTTACAATCCTATAAAAACAGCTGATGGGATTCCCACCCAACCTCACATCATCATGCCCAATGAGTCTCTCGGGGTTAGGAAGGGAGACATCCTGGCGTCCTTCACGTAAAGAGCAAGAATTGTCTGCTCCTGATGAGCAGAGGCGAGTTTGAAATACGTTAGTGGAGAAAGGCGTAGAACGCATCAGCTAGATTCAACTGCTGAAGAACCAGAATGGTTAACTCAGTGTGCTTCCTCCTTTGGAAAAATAAAAATCACATCCATGTGTCTTATTCTAGGAAAAGTAAGAAAGCTAGATTTTATAGAGAAAAACACTGAGATAGGGAAGATAACAGAAACCCCAAAGTAGACAACTAAGGTCGAGAAACAGCTGGGGGCCGAAGTCCCCTTGGTCCTCCCCCAGAAAAGGTCAGGAAGGAAACATGAGAAGGAAAGGTAGTAGCATCAGCAGCCCTAAGAGTATTGGTCTAAGTTGAACGAAGGTCAGCTTAGGTCACAGTAAGTAAAGGACAGTCCAGAAACCGGAGGAGGCCCTTCTCTCTCTGTCGACTCCCCACCACTCCATGTAAAGGTGTGCATTTTCTTCAGGGTAAGCTGAGTTGCCTCCAGTCACCTCCAACAAAATACATCATTTGGTGGCCACCGTGATGGTCGCTTCACCTCTCACCCCTCCCTCCTCATCAGCTAGTTGAAACGAATTGCCTTACCCAAACCAAGACGACAACGACCATTGGCTGCTGAGCGAGACCTGGGCGTTGTGGATGGTAAGGTTGAGACCAGTCCCCTCAGAGAAGCCAACCGTTGAGTGGGTCACCTCAAGCTGCTCGACCCGGATCCTAAAAAAGGAAGCACAGATTTAGAGACAGGCCAGTGAGACATTTTCCTAGTTGGACTCTTTTATGCTGAAGGACAGGACAGAGACTTACCCCGACACAGAATAATTGACAGCCCCAAGAAGTGGTACGTCGTAGGAGCCACTGATGTTCTGGATCTGCTCCTTCTTCAGAAATATCTTCAGCATCTCTATACCAAAGTCCTTGGCTACAAAGAGGGAAGAAGGGCAGTATTATCCTATTGCCTTGCATCATTCACAAACTTGTCCAAGAGTCTCCAGAGTCCTGTCCAAGAGGCTCCAGACAGCAACAACAGTGGGGTCACAGCAAGATCAGATTGGCCACAAGACCCAGGAGCAAAACCTAGATATTTCTGGTAAGAAAAGGGATTAAGGAAACAGCGGGGAAACAGTGGGTAGAATAGACCCATTGAATCAGTGGAACTGATAGAGGAGTTGATTTACCAAATGCCCACTGATTCAATGGGCCTACTCTAGCTGCAACTTACGACACGAAGCAAAAGGATCTTAGCCATTTTGTTATCTGTTATGTGCCATCAAGTTGGAACCAACTTAATAGGGCTTTCAAGGTGACCATTAAGGTGCAACATTTTACCATTTCCACCACCTCCATCAGTTTCCATGGCCAAGCAACAATTTGAACCCGGGTCTCCAGAGTCCTAGCCTGCCACTCGGCCTCTTACACCACACTGGGAAACACTGGATGGTTATAAATGGAAGGAAACCACAGAGACTCTGGAGACTCTTGGACCAAGTTGATGCAAGGCAATAGGATAAAAGTAAATAATAAACGCCGTCAGCCAAAAGCACCTTCATTCCCACTAGAATTTCTTATTTAGGAAGTGGGTGTAGGACGGCAGCTTTAAAGGAAGAGCCCAACTATCCCACAGATGGATGTGTGTAGGAAAGTACTTCTGGGAAACACTCAATAAGGGCGGGGAGAGGGGAAGTGTCCTAACAGAATAGCCATTTTAGATTGGCATTATAAAAATTGCACGTCATATTAAGTGAAGTTCCTTCCTAGTCTTTGCATCATTCTTAGGCCTGTGGCTGCACCTATTACACCTGCGAGGTCAGCTCCAGTGTTTGGGCGATAGCGCTGGGATGGCTGAATGGTCCCTTCCTGAGATGCAAGTTCTGCACCACGCAGAAAGCATGGAGGTCGTGGCAACCTATGTACATACCATATTCCAGGCCGTTCTGGGTGACCTGGACTTTCAGACCTCCATCCACGCCTTTCACCGGTTGTGTACAAGAGGCCAGGAGGAGCAGGGAGAAAACCCAGAGTCCCTTCTGCAGCCGGAGGTGGTGTGCGACTGACATGTGTAGCACCTGAAGCAAGAAGATAGGAAGTTGACACAACCACACAGAGGAATAGAGCTGAAAAATCAACCTCCCAAGTGAACCCCTGGTGACATTCATGTGTGCGCACATTTATGTTCGAACGTTGTTTTCAAAAGACCGTAGCGTTCCTTCTCCACTCCATTCAGCTGGTTCAGCTGGTGTGTACGTTTATTTTTATGTTTATTGCCATGTAAATTAATCCTTTGAAAGGCCCCTTTCTGTATCTTCTCCTGAGTAAATTTCTCATCTCACGCCTTTCTGTGCAAATCCGTGTGGAGAAAGCACTGCCCACGCACTGAAAAGTTAGCATCTCCTTAGGAAAAGCTTCTCTGGATTATAAACGAGAGACGAAGTCTCAGGATGTAGAAAATAGAAACAAGCTCTTTCTTCTGTATTTCTTTCAATGAGTTGTTAAAAAGCTCTGGCTCAAATGAAAAAGTGTATTTCATGAAAGTTGTATTTGGTATCAAATTTGATGTTATTGTCCAGAGTATCTAGCCACCCACAAAATTGTATCAATGAGCTTTTATCATGCCTAATGTGCTTAGTATAAATGCATGTATTTATACAAAGTTGAGAGTCCCAAGCCAGGTGTATACATATAATTTTTTTAAAAGAAAATATGAATGATTCAATATCTAATGTGTGGTTTTGTGTTATGCTTATCTCCTGGAGAAGGCTTCACCGAAACGCGTTGAGCCAGAGCTTTTTAACAAGTCATTTAAAGAAATACAGAATAAAGAGCTTGTTTCTATTTTCTACATCCTGAGACTTAGTCTCTCATTTATAATCTGGACTTCGGTGGATGTACCAGTTCAAAAGCTTCTCTGACCTGCAGGCAGGCCGGTTGGGAAAACTAGCCCAACATATCTGGAGGGCAAGATGTGGGAAAAGGCCACCTGTTTTCTTTTGCAAGAAAATTTGAATTATCCCAGGAAGTGCGGGGGAAAGAGTCCACATTGATCCACTGATCACACTCTCCCCACAATCACAGCTGTCCTCCCTCCTCTGTCATTAACACCACTCTCTTTGCCACCTTTATTTTTAGGGTGGGGGTGCTGGGGGAATGATATAGTGCTCAGTTGATATAACACATTGTTGTACTGCAGTGCTTGTCTGATACAGCGCTACATTGGACAAGAATTGTTTAAGCAAGAAGTGCCCATAAGAACAGACCTGGCTTACTCACAATTAGCTCTACATTGTGTGTGTGTTCTGTGCCATCGAGTCAGAACAGACGTAGAGCGATCCTTTTTTTTTTTTTAATGTCACCTCTCTCCCAATAAGGGGACCCAAGGCAGCTCACAATATTAGAAGGAATAGAATTAAAAACATGACAAGTTTAAAACATTTTTTTAAAATTAAACTCTATACTAATTAAAATACAATTGAATAATTAAAAGCAAGTAAACATTAAAAACTATCTTAACTCTAAGAAGGCGTTCGGGGACTCATGATGGTTAAAAACCTGCCTGAAAAAGGTGGGTCTTCAGCTGCCGGCAGAAGGATAAAAAGGAGGGGGCCAACCTGACCTCCCGAGGGAGAGCATCCCATAACCTGGGAGCTGCCACCGAGAAGACCCTCTCCCGTGTCCCCATCAACTGTTCCTGCGCTGGCAATGGGACCAATCGAATTATCTTAAACACACCAAGAAAGTTCATATGGGGAGATACAGTCCTAATAGGGCTTTTAAGGTAAGATATTTAAGGTGTGGTTTTACCAGTTCCATTCCCCTAGTGAGTTTGGATCTGAGCGGGGATTTGAACCCTGTTCTCCAGAGTCCTAGTTCATCACTCTATCCACTACACACCACACTGGGAAGCCAGGGTGTGGTCAACGAAAATACACCAAATTGAAGCATGACAACTCCAGCAAAAATGGTGGGGTAAATGGCAATGTAGTTGCACCTTCATTAAGACAGCCCCATAAGCTGCATTCAGACAGAGCTTCCCACAAGCCAGGTGAAAATCAGTCGAGTTAACTTTTTTTTAAACAAACTAAATAAATGAAATCTGTGGGAAAGCCCTTAAACTGAAGAAGCAAATAAGTCAAAAGCGTGTTCCTTTTCTTCTTGTTGCTGTGCTATTTTAGGCACTTACACCTCTCAAACCCCCAGCCGCATCTTCTTGAAAATTAAAGGAATTAACATTTATAATTATATGAACAAAGAGAAGGGTTTGCTCTGTTTTCAGAGCCAATGACACAGTTCTGGAAATGTGACATTATAATGTACTTATTACAAGGAGTAAGGAAGACGACAAGCCATCGGAGAAGGTCTTTGAAGCTGGCATAGCTGTCTTTAGTCTAATTTCTCTCTTTATTTATTTTACAAATCTCTGTACAGCTGCTTCCTCGCCCAAAATCGCAGAATGGTTTACGTAAATGTATAAAAAAAGAAATTACATAATAAAAATAACATTTAAAGAAGAAGAGGCATGGAAAAATCCCCTATAAGCAACGAACCCATCAGACAACTGAATGGACACTTCTAAACATCTCAGCATTCAAGATATTAAATATCTTCCAATATGGGGGGGTCTATCCCTTTTTCTGTACCTCGGCTATCCAAAGCTCACCACATGTATACTTTACGAAGCAAAAATGCATATTCATCATGGTCTCATCTTTTGACTGAGCTTGGGAAGGTTACTTTTGGGGACTACAGTTCCCAGAATCCCCCAGCCAGGGAAATCTGGGAACTGTAGTCCAAAAGGGTAGCTTTTCCAGGATGCCATCCTTTATCCTAACTGATAAGGCATCCCAGATCTCTATGAAGTGATTATTTGTAGTGGATGGAGTCCCGGGTTGGGAGTCAGGAGACCTGGGTTCAAATCCCGGCTTGGCCAAGGAAAGATGCACTGAGGACTGGCCATGTTCACCCACTCCTTGAACTCTTATGTCCCTTGAAAACCCTCCTCAAGTCGCCGTAAATCAGAAGCTGTTTGACAGCACATGACAACAAATCAAGCGATCTTTCCTGAGCCTGCACTAGTGCTTAAGAACTGGGGGAGTTCCTCTGCAGCCACAAGATCAGACCCAGGTTGATCTGGGATCATCGCTATGCTCAAAATAAGCCGTCATCCACTGGGTGATCCCAGTCCACCTGCTTTCCGCTCCTAGCTTGGGAGCTCAACTAGAAAACCCACCTGTGGGTTTGTCTTCTTTTTACTCGTTTTTCCCTCCCTGCTCTTTCCAATGGAGAAAGCAGGTTCCCAGGTCCAGCCAGCCCCCCCCCCCAAGCAATATCAAACAGCTGGAGAAGGTGCAAAAAAAGACACATCAGCATGAACAGGCACGTAATCTGCAAAACACACACACACAGAGAGAAGCTTCTTTGCTCGTGACTTCCTGCAATTTTTGGCTGGTGTCTTTCACTCCATCATGCGAGAGGCCAGAGATTGAGCTTCCCAAGAGAAAGCGGAATATTCCGCGGAAGGCCTGAAATACTGCTGGGGGTAGAAAGGAAGGTGGCCTTTGCAGGCTATTCCAATGGCTACCACCCCTCTGAGAGAGGAGCCATGGGTGGCATAGCAAGTCGGGCACTTAACTGTCCCCGCCGTTTGCCTGGCAACCTCTGAGACCAGGCTGCTGTGCCGTCCGAGAGCTGGCGGTCCTGTGCTAGTTCCTGCCCCCTCTTGAAGAAATCTGGGCGCTCCCTGCTCTGAGTGCTTGCCGTAGCAAGGAAAGTCAATTTCCTTGAGAAATCCCACCCTCCTAAGAGACCACGTTGGTTGTTCATGCAGCCAGGTGGACCGCTCTGCTGTAAATGAAACTAGCCATTTTGGCACCCTAAGCAAGTGGCAAGTTCTTGTATCCTCGAGTTGCCCCATGATAAAGAGGAAGAGACTGGAGTATCTCCCCCAAAGAAAATGAAGGTTTATGCTTTCCAAACGAGGGAAGTGACTAGGGACGGAAAGCGTTGCCATGCATTTTCCTAACAGCCTCCAGATTTCAGTGTCTTCCAAATTTTGGTGCCTTGGATAAAGTCCCCGTTGCTCCACTTCACTTACAGCCCTGGCAGAAGACATTGTCTGAACATCTCTGGGTTACTTACAAGTGACTTGATCGCGAAGGGGAAATCTGGCATGCCTTCTTCACCAGGCAGCTTCCAGAGGTCTTAGGTATCCCACCCACCACCTCCTGGAGCATTTATAGGTCTCCCGAGACTTCCCTGTCTTGCAAACCACTGGCCGTAAACTGTCAATCTAGGCTTGTGGTGGAAAACCCCACTGCTTCCCCATTCCTGGTCACACAATCAGAAGACCAGAAGGGAAGCAAAGAATATTAATCAGAGCCCAGTGAATGTACGTACAGTGTGTGTAGCTTTGTGTACTCTAGTGAGAAAATCCCACCCCTGACGTTTCATCAAGGGAACTCCAACTAGATGATTAACAGGTCCACATTGATAAGGCCCGAGAATGATGCAGGCAACACTCCAGATTTGCCGATAATACGACAGCAAGTGATTTTCAGCAGAAAGACGTGCAACAGGATATACACCTTGGGCAAATATATACAAATCAGAAAATAAATATATATTTCCCGATTTCACACGTCTGTTGATGGGATTGGACCTGGAGGTGACTAACCCGGAAAACCAGATCCTGCACCTGGGGCGTCTGGCTGAGTGGAATTAAGATGCTGGCTTGGTGTTTGCCAACTGTGGAAAAAAAGCCAAATTCCATGCCTGGGATTATTAGGGAAGGGCTTTGTTTTTTCAATATCTTTGAAAAATACTTTTTAAATTGTAATGCAATTCTGCCAATCATTTCGTTATTTTGGTATGTAGGTGAGGGGGGAGGGAGCGTGAGTTTGGCCAGATAATACTAGTTCATCCTTTGTTTTTTGAAAATAAGATTCACCCTTTATGGGGGGAAAAGATTCACCGTTTGTGGAAAAAAAACGATAAGTGATTGCTTAAGTTTAGCCAGTAGCATACGGATAGAGACACTCAGGTCATTAACTAGTGCTTGCCGTAGCAAGGAAAGTCCCTTGCACTAGCCCCAAAGATACAGAAACAAGGGGGGCAGGTGAGCTGATCCTGAGCTTGTTGGCTGTCAAGAAGCCATTATGCGCAGAAATGGAAAATTTTGTAAAATTAAAACAGAATTGCAAGGTGATTTACTTGGGCGGAGAAGATTGTGACCCAGTGCTACTATTTGCCACAAGACACACAAATAGAGAACTGCCCTCTTTAAATACTAACCAAGAGAGGACCAGCCTCCCTAAAACCAGAGATATGGCTGCCCTATTTAGCACGAATTTTAAAACGGCATTTTTTGCTTTTTTATACTAGAAGCATGCTACTCAACGAAGAATTGTTAGAAAGGTAACAGCAAAGACATGGTGATAACGCCAAGGTCACGGGTTCGATACCCAGGCAACAATCATAGCAATAGGGGTCAACCGCTTGAAACATCGTCATGTCTTCAGAACAAGGCTTCTTCTAAAGATAACAAGAATCGCCATGGCTCAGTGTCAGTCCATTGCTTGTACATTTGGTAAGCTGTTTCCGTGCCACATGTCCAAAAAAACCCCAAGAGAGTATGCAAAAATAAAAATAAAAATTCAGAACAAAAGGTATAATCACATTGAAACATAAGCTGTGTGTGTGTGTGGGGGGGGGGGAGTTACCCAAAGCTTAGTTGAAAAGGTATGTCTTGACCCTCTTCCTGAAAAGAGAGAACATGAGAACCCATCACCTTTTCGGGAGGGGAACGTTGCATACAGGCCAACAAAGCTACCATTTTGGCATCTTTAACGGAAAATGCTTCTGGTACTTTCTGCCTGAGATCCTGGACAGCTGGTACTACTGAGAACAAGAAAACACTTTTTTTAAACTACAATTCCCAGAACGCTGGCTAGTAACTTTTCCAACTGGGCAGAAGAGACCATACTGGGCCAAAAGAGCCAAACCCGTTTGTCCTCCTATGTTGACACCAGTAGAGTTTGGGATTACCCATTCTGGGAGAGGGGGAACCTCTGTGGCTTTGTTGTGTAAGTCAATGCTCCGGACTCACTTCCTTCCCATCAGGAGATTTGATTATAATAATGACTCACGCAGAAAGAGTCAACGGTCAGGTTTACATGTGTAGACTGTTTTGGTGGGGAGAGGGAATCGAAGCATGCTTCCAGGGTATCAGAAATCTGAGAAAGAGGATGATGGGAGGAAGAGCGAGATGTCCCGACAGTCACTTTCTCAACTCCTTGGCAGGTTTTTAGTTTTGGTCCAGAACTGCCCCCATGACTTGATGCTTTCTTCAGGAGTGTTCAGGACCAGAAACTTGATCTCCAACAAGCAAAAGAAAAATTAAACTCTGAGTTTGTGCAATGCCAATGAGTGGAGATTTCTGGAGATTGCATAAAATATGTGAAACGTGCTGTGTAATTAGCAAGTGAAACAGGCAACAGCAACACACTGTCAGGATTCCCCTGTTAAAAGAGAGAGAAAAACACCAGTCTTTGCCTAAAAGCTAAGCTCTCAGTCATACGCCTTACTCTTGGGTGCCAGAATGGCAAATATTATAAATAGTATGTGCAGTTTATCAATGGTAAGCAATGCTCAATATACATTCTAGTCCCCCAAAAAGAAGATGCTGATACCGAGGAAAGCTGAAACTATATTTTAAGATTGATCAATGAATTAGTAACTGACAGTACATTCAGAGGGAAACCAGGCCTTGGGAGAATTCGACCCTGAAACATTCACAGATAACCCTTAGCAGAGAAGAACACAAGCCTCAGAGAAACTAGGCCCAGACAATACATAGACATAGCAATAGATAAAGGGAAATAGATATTTGTTTATTGTTTTTAGCGTGTGTTGGAAGCCGCCTAGAGTGGTCATAATTGACCAGATAGGCGGGGTATAAATGAAATAAATAAATAAATAAATAAATATGCCCCAGACTTTTAGGCACATCCCTGGTGCATCGTGGACATAGGTCAAGGAAAGATGGGGCATAATATATTTTCTTACATTTAACCAATAGATTAGCTAGTTATCATTAATTATCCAATGAGGGACTGGATCCAAAGTTGGAGTACAAATAACCAATAGAATTGTAGTACTTTTAGGACTCTTTGTCTGTATCATATAAAACATGTGTACACTGTATTCTGGGGGTCTTCTCTGCTTTTAAGAGAAGTCCCAGCTGTCCTTTCTTTGCTATTTGAATAAAATTGGAGCTTTGGTTCAGCTGCCGTGTCTCTGCCTGATTTCCTCGCCGGAAAGCCGGAACCCAAAATTGGCCGGTAACAATGCCACGGAGTGCTGTAATTAGAGCAATTAGACCATTGCATGAATTTCCCATGCAAGCAAAGTGATGCTCAAGCTGTTGCAATAAAGGCTTTTACCTCATATGGAGTGAGAAATGCTTGGTGCCCAAGGTGGGTTACGAAAAGAAAGAGGCACTCAAGATCACATTGCAAATATTCACTGGCTACTGGAGTGCACCAAAGAATTTCAGAAGATCGGTCTATGCTTTATAGACTGCAGCAAAGCCTTTGACTGTGGATCATGACAAGTTATGGATTAAAGCAAAAAAGCAAAGTGCGCTGTTTATATGCCACCCCATAGTGCTTAAAGCACCCTCTGGACGGTTTGCCATTTAATTATGAGGCTACACATTGCCCCCGCCCCACCCATAACAAGCTGAATACTCAATTTGTTGACCTCAGAAGGAGGGGAGGTTGAGTGAACCTTGAGCCGAAGAATTGATGCTTTTGAATTGTGGTGCTGGAGGAGACTCTTGAGAGTCCCCTGGACTGCAAGGAGATCAAACCTATCTGTTCTGAAGGAAATCAACCCTGAGTACTCACTGGAAGGACAGATCCTGAAGCTGAGGCTCCAATACTTTGGCCATCTCATGAGAAGAGAAGACTCCCTGGAAAAGACCCTGATGTTGGGAAAGTGTGAGGGCAAGAGGAGAAGGAGACGACAGAGGACGAGATGGTTGGACAGTGTCATCGAAGCTACCAACATGAATTTGACTCAACTCCGGGAGGCAGTGGAAGACAGGAGGGCCTGGCGTGCTCTGGTCCATGGGGTCACGAAGAGTCGGACACGACTTGACGACTAAACAACAACATGTCAGTTTAACCACTGTGCCATGAGGTTCTTCTATGCAGAAAAATCCTGAAAGAAACCAGCAATCAGCACTTGATTGTCCTGATGTGTAACCTGTATTGTGGACAAGAAGCTACCATTAAGAGAGAATACGGAGAGAAAGAAGGCAAAGGAGTCAGACAAAGGTGCATTTATGCTCCTATCTGTTCAATCTGTATGACAATGAAGAAACTGCAATTTTTAAAGTTGTTTTATACCTTTTTTCAATCCTCAGTCCAAATGGAGAATGCAGCCAAGAAATCAGAAGAAGACTGAGACTCGGAAGGGCAGTAATAATGGAACTAGAAAAGTTCAAGTGTAAAGATGTGTTACTGGAAATCAAGGTCAAGATCACCCACACTCTTATATTCCAGATCACCATGTATGGGTGTGAAAGCTAGACAGGAAAGAAAGCTGAGAGGGAAAAAAATTGGATTTGTTTGAAATGTGGTGCCGGAGGAGAGCTTTGTGAATACCCTGGACTGCCAGAAAGATAAACAAGTGGGTCTTAGATCAAATCAAGTCTGAACTATCTCTGAACTCAAGAATGATGAAACTGAGGTTGTCACACTTTCGGCACCTCATGAGAAGGCAGGATTCTCTGGAGAAGACCAGAATGCTGGGAAAGGTGGGAGGCAGCAGGAGAAGAGGAAGACCAAACACGAGATGGACTGACTCCTTAAAGGAAATTGCAGGCTTGATTTTGCAAGAGCTGAGCAGGGCAGTTGAGGATAGAACATGTTTGAGATCGCTGATTCATAGGGTTGCCATAACTGTGAGGTCACTTGACAGCAATAACAACAACAATGACAAGCAGCAGAGGCAGGGGTGCTCCAAAGTCAGTGGGATGATTAATCTGTTTGGGGCTTTATTCAAAACTCTACACAGATTATCTCCAGGAGGAGGATGGAGTAGTTTCATTTGGGTTTCGCTTTCTGCTTCTGGCACCAACAAATCACCATACACCGGCAATGAGGAACTTCGGAAAATGTGCCCCAGAGTTCGGGAATGTTATGTTTTTGGGGAACAACCCTCCCAGAAATCCACAAGTGCAATGCTAACTAGGGGATTCTGGGAGGTGTAGTCCAAAAAACAGAGATTTCACACACACACCCCCCCCCCCAACCTCTGGGTTTGATCACAGCCACGTAACCTCCTGGCTGGCTGCTTGATCTGTGAGTGCTCCTTTCTGTTAATGGCCAGACCCTTCTCTCTCCCCTCAGCATTGTTTAATTTTGAGCCAGTCCTCTCTAAAGCAGGCCACCCTTGCCAACTGTATGGGAGGGGGGCAGAGGGTAGCTCCCACGCGTTTCTTTAAAATCAATCACATGTTGAAGCAGTGGCCAGAAGTATTGGGGCTTGTATCCCTCTGATGTTGGAATGCAACCCCCATGCTCTCTGGCCACTGGCCATGCTGTGTGGGTCTTGTGGGAGCGTGGGGCTTCTTGGCCACGCTGCGTGGGGCTCAACAACATCTGGAAGCCCACATGTTTTCCACCCCTTCTGTTCCTCCTCGGAGGCAGAATTTCTGCACCTGCTCTAGCAGTTTCCCTTTCTTGTCTTCCAAAGCAATGGCACGTACGTAACCTTTCTTAACCCTGATGATCACTCTGGGAGTTTGTAGAAGGCATAGGGGCGAGAGTGTTGGGTTAGGGACTCCGGAGGCCTGGGTTCAAATCCCCAGTGGGCCATGAAGTTTATTCCCACGCAGCTTGATCTACCTCACAGGTTTGTTGTGAGGGTAAAAGAGGGAAGCCTTCTTGAGCTCACTGGATCTAATGCAGGATATCAATAAAAGGAAGGAAAGAGCTAAGTTTGTTCCATAACGTCATGGGATGACAATCATGCTTAGAATACTTCTTCATCCCACCAGCATTTGAGTCCTATTTGAGTCCTCCTGTTTGCTTCAGGAAGGCTTTTGCATAATTTTAGCACAGATCTGTTGGGTCTCGGGGATTTTCCCAGTGCCCACCCCCTTGTGATCTCCATTTGCTTTCATCCTTGTTGTTCTTAAGTGATGTCAAGATGCACCTGATTTACAGCAACCCTAATGGGTTTTTCAAGATGTGTGCAGTACGGAAGGAGTGATTCTACCCCTCTGGTGCGTTTCCATGGCTGGGCTGGGATTCCAACCCAGGTCTCCTGATTCCTAGCCCATCACTCTGTCCTCTGCATCAAACTGGCTCTCCTCTTATCCTTGCAAGGAAGAAAACTCACACCCCTTGGCATGTGACAAAAGGGAAAGAAGGCTTTGGCAAAATGAAACCCAAGGCTGATCCAGTCCTGTTCACACACTGGCCAAGATGCCTCTGGGCACCGGCAGAGCCTGGGAAAGTGACTTTTGGGGCCACGACTCCCAGCGTCCAACAAGCAAAACAGAAGGTCCCCAAGGTGCTCCCTGGCAACAGGTGTATCCACAGGTCCACTATTCCTGGTAACTGGAGAGAAGAGCTACGACCGCTAGACATTGTTAGCCTTAGCTCTTTGTGAGGGACGGTTCGGGTGGCTCATGGTGGCCATCACAGAACAACGGCGTTGGAAGGGGCCGTTCATTGAGTCTGATCCTGCCACTCATTGTGCTTCCTCAGGGTGGCTGTTAAGATCACTGGCTTTCCTCGTCGTCCAAAGCCCCTCATCTTCATGACCGCCTGAAAAGAGGGTTACGGCTGAGCTCTTCAGAGTCTTCCTTGCAAACAAAGTTCAGGCAGATCCAAAAACGACCTTTTCCGACAAATTCAAAACTCAGCCACCTTTCAGATTTGGCTTTAGAATGATACCACAAAGGGGTGATCTGCATGAAAAGCAGACTCATGCTTGATGGTGATGGCCACAACATGATGAATAAAATGGAGAGGAAGGGTGTTTTGTGGGTACACCTGTCCTCTTACACTCCGAGGCGCTCTTAAGAGTGTACTAAGGCATCCTCATGTGTGAGAGGACTTGGAAGTAGCCCGGAGTGAGAACACGGAGGGGCTGCCTTCTGAAGAAACATAACAACGGGTTGCCCTTTCACTGATCTCCGTGCCTTGTCTGGTCTTTTAGGATTCCAGCTGTTTGCAACATTGGTGGACAAAAAAGAGGAGATCCTGGGAATCTTATTGGTTTTATGCAACATATTTTTACCCTGCTTTTCTCAGTTTGTGTCCCCAAATAAGCTGGTAATCCAAAAATTAAAAAAAATAAAAATTTAAAAAGGGAATTTATGTCACCAGAGTGGATTTGGGACTGAAAAGAAAAATCCCTTCGCAAATCATGTGCACCCTGATTTTCCATTTCTCTCCACATATACACACACACGCTCTCTCTCTCACACACATGTTCTGGTAAGAACATCAAACTTCAATATTATAAAGTGGGTGGGGTACAAAGATACAGCGAAATGGGTCTGGTTAACTCTGCTATTTTAGTTTTTAATAATATCAAATACTGATGCGGTTTGATTTTTTTAATGCTTTGTCATAGGGTGCAATGTTGAAATGTGGCACACACGTTCCTAAGACGAAACAAGCAGTTTCCCTCTTTACCATCCCGCTAAGAACCCCCTTATATTGTTTCTCATCTTTTAGTGAGCTTTTGGGATACAATCTGTACCGAACAGAGGCTGTGATCACATGCAGAGCGACCTGAATATCGGAACGGACTCCTGGATAAAGGTGCCGAGGCAGGCGCAGTTAAGCCCTTAAGTCAATGCGCTTTACTGCACATTTTGTGTCGGTTTGTGGCTTCACAGCTGAAATACTGAAAAAGCTATGATTCATATTCCTTTCCACACTCCTTGAGCTGCTACATAATACAGTAGGATTCCTGTATCTGCAGACAAACGGTTCCATAATCTAGTGTGAGTGCCTGACACTATTGATTGATTGAGTGTTTGATTGATTGATTTAATTTGTATACTGCCCCATTAGTGCAAATGCACTACTTTGGGCAGTTTACCCAAGAGTAGTGAACCCTATGTACAACGTTTAAGGAGACTGGACAAAGGCTACACGGTCTGTCTTCTTGTAGGTTGTACGCAAGGTTGCGGGAAACGGCAGATAATTGAAACCGTGGATACGGGGGCCCTGCTGTACTCTCAGCTAGGTTTCTCAAAGGTCACCGTTACCACAAATGCAAAAATCAATAAACTCTCGAGTTATATTTTTAGGATTAAACAGGAGTGTCTCATGTTCATCTGCCATATTACTAAGCTCTTAAAATCCTTTAAAAAATGAGTGGAGGGAAAGCGCCCCAGAGGGAGACCGCAGCTGCGATACAAGGATCTCTGCAAGCGGGATCTGAAGGCCTTAGGAATGGACCTCAACCGATGGGAAACGTTGACATCTTAGCATTCAGCCTGGAGGCAGGCGGTGCATCATGGCCTCTCCCAATTTGAAGAGACACTTGTACAGCAGGCCAAGAGGCAGTCCCGAAAGCAGCCAAATCAGGGAGCTGGACAGGGGAAAGATTGTATTTGTCTTCAGTGTGGAAGGGACGGTCACTCCCGAATTGGCCTTCTCAGCCACACTAGACGCTGTTCCAGGTCCTCCATACAGAGCACGTTCCCATAGTCTCTCGAGACTGAAGGATGCCTACTTGTTGTTGTTGTTTAGTCGTTTAGTCATGTCCAACTCTTCGTGACCCCATGGACCAGAGCACGCCAGGCCCTCCTGTCTTCCACTGCCTCCCGGAGTTGGGTCAAATTCATCTTGGTCGCTTCGATGACACTGTCCAACCATCTTGTCCTCTGTCGTCCCCTTCTCCTCTTACCTTCACACTTTCCCAACATCAGGGTCTTTTCCAGGGAGTCTTCTCTTCTCATGAGATGGCCAAAGTATTGGAGCCTCAGCTTCAGGATCTGTCCTTCCAGTGAGCACTCAGGATTGATTTCCTTTAGAATTGATAGGTTTGTTCTCCTTGCAGTCCAGGGGACTCTCAAGAGTCTCCTCCAGCACCACAATTCAAAAGCATCCATTCTTCGGCGGTCAGATAAGATCCTAAGAGGAAGCCCTCCTCTCGGTCCCATTGCCTGGGGCAGCTCCCAAGTTCTGGAATGCTCTCCCTCGGGAAGTCAGGTTGGTCCTCCTCCCTTTTATATTTCTTCCAACAGCTGAAGACCCCACCTTTTCAGACCGGCTATTATCTGTTAACTCCAGGTGTAACATGTAGCATTTAAAGCGAGTCCCTAGATGCTGGTTTTAGCTCTTCAGCTTGTTCGTTTGTTTTTAAAGTCAGTGCTTTTAATGCCTTGACCTATTTGATTATTAGGATAGTTTAATCTGTGTGTGTGTGTGTGTGTGTGTGTGTTTTTAAATGCGTTGTTTATTGTGTTTTAATTTTACTTGTTTTAACCTTGTCAGCTACCTTTGGTCCTCTTATGGGAAGAAAAGCAGCTTATAAGTGAGGCTAGCTAAATAAATAAATAAATATTAGAACAGCCACTCACCGTTTTCCGACTTGCCCGCTGGAGCCACATTGCCAAATGCAGGAGAAGAACCAGAGGTAAGACCCCGATATTCTCACCAACTCCTTGGGAGAATGGCAGCGACTGTGAACCAGCCCTGCCTCGGCACCACCTGCTTCTGAGGACATCAGAGTTGGGATGGGTGCCTTAAAATCAGCTGTGCCCTTCAGGGAACCTCATCCTGGCAGACACACCTCCCCAAAGGCCATGAAGATGCTCGAGTTCCTTCCCCAATCTGGTTGGACCAGTAAGTCACCATTCATAGTGGCCTGCCTATTCTTGACAACCATTTCCTCCAGAACTGAGTCATCCATGCCCAAAAGCTGGCTGAGGAAGGAGGTGATCGTTATAAGCTTTATGGCCCGGAGGAACTCTTATGAGGTGGCTGTGAGACAAGAACGACATCAAGGTATGTAGGTGGCTTTTGAAGGGGGTATTAAGACCTCCCTCTTCATCCAGAGAATTGCACCCTCCACTGAATTAGAAACACGCTGGAGGGCGGGGGGGGGGGACGGGGACTGCTTGATAAGCTGTTTTCTAGTCAACCACAAGTGACTTTAAGGCAGGGTTTTTTTCTGCATGCAATTGGACATAAAATTTGCAGTTGGAAAAAAAGGGTGCAGATGGAAACAGATAGGTATGCATTTGGAGAAACAGGGGGAAAAATAGGTTATGTGCATTTGTTCTTTAAACTTGACTTATAGAAAAGTTAGGAAGTGCTCAGCTGGTTGGTTCCAGGCCCCACTGTGGATACTGAAAACCACAGATAATAGCAAACAAGAGAGAGAGATCATGGTAAAAGGGGGGGGGGGGAGAAAAAAAATATTTTCACATGCATTACCAGAACTAGCCACTAGAGCGCTGTGTATTCTTCATGAACAAGTATTCATGGCATGATCTCTGGCTCCCTCTAGTGGCCAGTTCTGGCAATACACATGAAAACCATTTTTTTTTCTGGATTTTTTTTCTTTTAATATTTTTAATATTTTCAGACTGTGGATAAGTGAAACCGCAGATACTGATCCTGTGGATACAGGGGTCCTAAGGTAGTTATTTAACAGTTGTAGAACCCAGCTTGCCTTCTCAGATGGTTTCTTGTTGCTTATAATCTGTCAAAAGTTCGGCTCTCTTATCTAAGAAAAAAACGGACATCCGCTCCGGCCGATGCCTCAGAGGGACCCACGGCTTCAGCCTGGTTTTTTTTTTTTTTTAGCTTTGCTTAAACTAGAAGAAAAAGCATCTAGGAATGTAAAATTACAAGCAAACTGTATAGGAGTATAACAGTGTGGAGAGGGAGAGAGAGAGACAAACCTAACCATAACAGGGATTGGGCTGGAAATCTGTGCCATTAGAAAATCTGCTTTTAAAACCCCTGCTTTCGGGAGAGATTTCAAGGAGAGACCTGCCAGCTACCTGCCAGCTCACCTCAAGGATGAGGCAGGCTGGCCCACTGGGTAGAGCAGCCTCCCGTGCACCCTGGTGACACTAGAGATACATTGGAGTATAACTTCCATTATCCACAGGACTTTTGTCTGGGGGATAATGGGAGCTGCAGTCAGACATGTTGTGTTTGGGTAATTCTGTGCTTTGTTCTATTCGTTCGTAAACTGATTAACTGTTTTGTAATTGAAAAAAGAGGGATTCCCCCCCCTTACCTCCCCACCACACACATATCTATTAACCTCGTATGCTTCCTGTAACTTGAACCCATTGTTGCGTGTCCTGCACTCTGTATGACAGCTTTTCCAATATCTGAAAAGTGCTATCCTATCTCCTGCCAGTCTTCTTTTCCTCAAAGCTAAACATGCCCAATTCTTTCAGCCTTTCCCCATAAGGCTTGGTTTCCAGCCCCCTGATCATCCTTGTTGCCTTCCTCTGAACTTGTTCCAATTTGTCAGCATCCTTCTTGAAGTGTGGTGTCCAGAACCGGACACAAGACTCAAGGTGAGGCCTCACCAGTGCTGAATAGAGGGGGACCAGCACTTCGCGGGGTTTGGAGACTATACTTCTATTAATGAAGCCTAAAATAGCATTGGCCTTTTTTGCAGCCACATCACACTGTTGGCACATCAAGATAACTTTTCATGTTTACTTGCTCTTAATTATTCAGTTGTTATTTTAACTAGTGCATCGTTTAATTGCTTTTTTAATCTTCGACTTAGTCAGTGCTTTTAATGCCTTGACATATTTGATTATTAGGATAGTTTAATTTGTGGTTTTTTAAATGTGTTGTTTATTGTGTTTTAATTTTACTTGTTTTAACCTTGTCAGCTACCTTTGGTCCTCTTATGGGAAGAAAAGCAGCTTATAAGTGAGGCTAGCTAAATAAATAAATAAATAAATAAATAAATATCAGAACAGCCACTCACCGTTTTCCGACTTGCCCGCTGGACCCACATTGCCAAATGCAGGAGAAGAACCAGAGGTAAGACCCCAATATTTCCCCCCAACTCCTTGGGAGAATGGCGGTGACCGTGAACCAGCCCTGCCTCGGCACCACCTGCTTGTGAGCTTCTGAGGACTTCAAAGTTGGGATGGGTGCCTAAAAAATCAGCTGTGCCCTCCAGGGGACCTCATCCTGGCAGACACACCTCCCCAAAAGGCCGTGAAGATGCTCGAGTTCCTTCCCCAATCTGGTTGGACCTTAGATTAGATTAGGCATCCTTCAGTCTCGAGAGACTAGGGTAACGTGCTCTGTATGGAGGACTTGGAACAGCGTCTAGTGTGGCTGAGAAGGCCAATTCGAGAGTGACCATCCCTTCCACACTGAAGACCAATACAATCTGCCCCCTGTCCAGCTCCCTGATTTTGAACTGGTAACTGCTACTTCCCGTGTTGTTTCGACGCTGTATGCGAAGCTGGAGTGTCCTCTCCAGGGCACGAAGCCTGGGTAAAATAATATGGACGGTAGGCTGTTACCCAAGCAGCGAATCCCCCCTCTCCACGTCGCTGAAATAGTCCAATGGAAAGGCAAGAGCCAATACATCTGGTTCCAGGAGTTGCCAGAACGTCACGAACTGCCTCCGGGACCCTGGTTCCGGATTTTGTTTCGAGGTTAACTCCTGAAGCCTTTTCCATCAGTGGATATAGCCACAAGGCAGTGGAAGTTTTCCTTCTCCTAGATGGGCTGCCTTCCAAGGCTGACGAGCCCCACCTGCTCGTTGGACCAGTAAGTCACCATTCATAGTGGCCTGCCTATTCTTGACAACCATTTCCTCCAGGACTAAGTCATCCGTACCCAAAAGGAAGGAGGTGATCCTTATAAGCTTTATGGCCCGAAGGAACTCTTATGAGGTGGCTGTGAGACAAGAACGACATCAAGGTATGTAGGTGGCTTTTGAGGGGGGTATTAAGACCTCCCTCTTCATCCAGAGAATTGCACCCTCCACTGAACTAGAAACACGCTTGGGGGGGGGGGGGGGACTGCTTGATAAGCTGTTTTCTAGTCAACCACAAGTGACTTTAAGGCAGGGTTTTTTTTTTCCTCCATGCAATTGGACATAAAATTTGCAGTTGGAAAAAAAAAATGGGGCAGGTGGAAACAGAATAGATATGCATTTGGAGAAACAGGGGGAAAAATAGGTTATGTGCGTTTGTTCTTTAAACTTGACTTATAGAAAAGTTAGGAAGTGCTCAGCTGGTTGGTTCCAGGCCCCACTGTGGATACTGAAAACCGCAGATAATAACAAACGAGAGAGAGAGAGAGATCATGGTAAAAGGGAAAAAACAGAAAAAAATTATTTTCACATGCATTACCAGAACTAGCCACTAGAGCGCCATGTACCGTATTTTTCGGTTTATAAGATGACCCAATGTATAAGACGACCCCCCCTTTTCTAACCCCAAATTACAAAAAGCAGGGATCAAAGGGCTCCCTTTTTGCTAAGCCCCAATGCAATGGCAAAAGGCAAGGCAAGTGGCTGTCAAAGTGACTGCCACTTTTCCTTGCCTTTTGAGAAGGCACGGAGCTTAGCAAAAAGGAAGGGAGCAACGACTCCCCTTCCTTTTTGCTAAGCCCTGTGCTTTCGCAAAAGGCAGCGGTAAAGAGCTGCCTTCCGTGTATAAAACGACCCTCAATTTATTCTCAAATTATTTAAGAAAAAAGTGTTGTTTTATACACCGAAAAATACAGTATTCTTCACGAACAAGTATTCATAGCACAATCTCTGGCTCCCTCTAGTGGCCAGTTCTGGCAATACACATGAAAACCATTTTTTTTTTCTGGATTTTTTTTTCTTTTAATATTTTTAATATTTTCAGACTGTGGATAAGTGAAACCGCAGATACTGATCCTGTGGATACAGGGGTCCTAAGGTAGTTATCTAACAGTTGTAGAAGCCAGCTTGCCTTCTTCGATGGTTTCTTGTTGCTTATAATCTGTCAAAAGTTCGGCTCTCTTATCTAAGAAAAAAACGGACATCCGCTCCGGCCGATGCCTCAGAGGGACCCACGGCTTCAGCCTAGGTTTTTTTTTTTTTTTTAGCTTTGCTTAAACTAGAAGAAAAAGCATCTGGGAATGTAAAATTACAAGCAAACTGTATAGGAGTATAACAGTGTGGAGAGGGAGAGAGAGAGACAAACCTAACCATAACAGGGATTGGGCTGGAAATCTGTGCCATTAGAAAATCTGCTTTTAAAACCCCTGCTTTCGGGAGAGATTTCAAGGAGAGACCTGCCAGCTCACCTCAAGGATGAGGCAGGCTGGCCCACTGGGTAGAGCAGCCTCCCGTGCACCCTGGTGACACTAGAGATACATTGGAGTATAACTTCCATTATCCACAAGACTTTTGTCTGGGGGATAATGGGAGCTGCAGTCAGACATGTTGTGTTTGGGTAATTCTGTGCTTTGTTCTATTCGTTCGTAAACTGATTAACTGTTTTGTAATTGAAAAAAGAGGGATTCCCCCCCCTTACCTCCCCACCACACACATATCTATTAACCTCGTATGCTTCCTGTAACTTGAACCCATTGTTGTGTGTCCTGCACTCTGTATGACAGCTTTTCAAATATCTGAAAAGTGCTATCCTATCTCCTGCCAGTCTTCTTTTCCTCAAAGCTAAACATGCCCAATTCTTTCAGCCTTTCCTCCTAAGGCTTGGTTTCCAGCCCCCTGATCATCCTTGTCGCCCTCCTCTGAACTTGTTCCAATTTGTCAGCATCCTTCTTGAAGTGTGGTGTCCAGAACCGGACACAAGACTCAAGGTGAGGCCTCACCAGTGCTGAATAGAGGGGGACCAGCACTTTGCGGGGTTTGGAGACTATACTTCTGTTAATGCAGCCTAAAATAGCATTGGCCTTTTTTGCAGCCACATCACACTGTTGGCACATTAAGATAACTTTTCATGTTTACTTGCTTTTAATTATTCAGTTGTTATTTTAACGAGTGCATAGTTTAATTGTTTTTTAATCTTCGACTTATTATGTTTTTAATTCTATTCCTTTTAATTTTGGGAGCCGCCTTGAATCCTCTTGTTGGGAGGAAGGTGACCTATCAAACAGACAGACAGACAGACAGACTTTTCGCACCCCTCTGCTCGCCGTTCAGACCTGATGCTCCGGAGCAGCAGGACCGTCTTCCACTGCCGTTCTCCTGCCAGCCCAAACCAGAGAGGCCAGCCCCCCCAAGAACCGCATCTGCTGGTTTCCCAAACATTGATTATGTTGGCAGTCTAGAGACCCACACAACGCCAGGGCCCTTCTGGTTTGTTTTGAACATATGGAGTGGTGGAGGGGATGAACAGTCTGCCTCCAGCGTAAGAGAAACAGTGACGTACACACACACTGAGCACAAATAAAATAAAATAAAATAAAATAAAAAGAGAGAGACTGCACAGCATCATGCAATCTTGCACAAATTATCCACTTCCTTTTAGTAGGAGAAGGACAGGAAGACCTCTCTGGCTTCTGAGGTTTCCTGAAGGGCTGCACACAGAAGCAAAGGGACCGCATCCTGGTGTCTGCTTTTTCTTTTATACAGGAAAGGTCCCTTGTTCTTAGAAAGCTGGATCTCGTGTGCAAAAGTACAACGGGTGTGTTCTTCTGCATGGACACGACAGGAGCCCGATGAGCTTGGGACATTTTGTTCAAGAACAAACGCCATTGAGAAACTATTTCCTGCCTACGTAACCTGGCTACGTAACCCTTTGAATAGACTAAGAATTTACTAACACCATACTCTGAATGATGGCTACATGTTGTTGTTAGAAGCCATTGAGTTGCTTTCCCTTTATGGCAATCTTGTGAATTGACGTCCTCTGAAAGATCCCGCCCTTCACAGCCCTGCTCAGGCCTTGCAAACTCAAGGTGGCGGCTTCCTTTATGGAGTCAATCCATCGCACATGAGGTTGCCCTCTTTTCCTGCTGCCTTCTTACTTTTCCTAGCATTGTTGCCTTTCCCAGGAAATCTTGTCTTTGTAAAGGCACACACAGAGAATCCAGTTGGCCGTCTGCCCACAATTTGGGGATTTAGCGCCAGCACTAAATGAAATGGCGACCCACGGAAGAGGCCTCTTCAGTTCTTCCTTCCTTCCACTAAGTTTTCCATCCTTTATTTTAAAAAAAATGCATTTGTCACAGATTTCACAACTTCGATGCACATTTGGCATGCATGAATTATCCCTGCCACAGAAGATGAAACATTGGCATGTGCCGATTTGCATAAACAGTACTTATTCATACCATAATCAAACAAATGAAAAATGAATGTGGTTGCTCTCCGTCTGTAGCAGCTTATGGTTGTAAGAAGATCGGGAATGTACTAATATCAATAAACTGAACAAAATGGATCAATGGAGGGTGCTGGGTCACCCACATTAAATACTGTTAAGAGTACAAGGTTCAGCCTTGCCCAGCGTACCTAAATCCACCCTTGGGCTGCGCCCTTGGCACCAACTGGGGATCGGCAGAGATGACGGCCCAGAGCTTCAAGCCACCTCAGACACCATCATCAAACTCTCTCCATCCCTAATGATGGGTTCGCCCCCAAAGATATTGCCCTGAGCTTTCATGAGCCCTATGAGACACCCGACAACCCTGCTGACCGACATTCAAGATCAGAGCATGGCCGGGGACTCCAAGGAGCTGCTAAAACAGCAAAGCAAAGGCAAGTTATAATCAAGGATGTTGGCAAGTCTTTGTTTGGGTCAGAGTCCCAAGTCTGAATCTGAGTCTTTGATTTTGTTGTTGTTTAGTCGTTAAGTTGTGTCCCCATGGACCAGAGCACGCCAGGACCTCCTGTCTTCCACTGCCTCCCGGAGTTGGGTCAAAGTCATGCTGGTCGCTTCGATGACACTGTCCAGCCATCTCGTCCTCTGTCGTCCCCTTCTCCTCTTGCCCTCACACTTCCCCAACATCAGGGTCTTTTCCAGGGAGTCTTCTCTTCTCATGAGATGGCCAAAGTGTTGGAGCCTCAGCTTCAGGATCTGTCCTTCCAGTGAGCACTCAGGGTTGATTTCCTTCAGAATGGATAGGTTTGTTCTCCTTGCAGTCCAGGGGACTCTCAAGAGTCTCCTCCAGCACCACAATTCAAAAGCATCAATTCTTCGGCGGTCAGCCTTCTTTATGGTCCAGCTCTCATTTCCATACATGGCTACTGGAAAAACCATAGCTTTGACTATGCGGACCTTTGTCGGCAAGGTGATGTCTCTGCTTTTTAAGATGCTGTCTAGGTTTGTCATCGCTTTCCTCCCAAGAAGCAGGCGTCTTTTAATTTCGTGGCTGCTGTCACCATCTGCAGTGATCATGGAGCCCAAAAAAGTAAAATCTGTCACTGCCTCCATATCTTCCCCTTCTATCTGCCAGGAGGTGATGGGACCAGTGGCTATGATCTTAGTTTTTTTGATGTTGAGCTTCAGACCATTTTTTGCGCTCCCCTCTTTTGCCCTCATTAAGAGGTTCTTTAATTCCTCCTCACTTTCTGCCACCAGAGTGGTATCATCTGCATATCTGAGGTTGTTGATATTTCTTCCGGCAATCTTAATTCCGGCTTGGGCTTCATCCAGTCCAGCCTTTCGCATGATGTATTCTGCATATAAGTTAAATAAGCAGGGGGACAATATACAGCCTTGTCGTACTCCTTTCCCAATTTGGAACCAATCAGTTGTTCCATATCCAGTTCTAACTGTTGCTTGGTATCTTTGATACCAAGTCCCCAAGCTTGAGTCCCTGTTAAAAACAAGCTTTTTCCCCACAGAAAAAAAAGGGAGAGGTGGGTGAGTTCTGAATCGTGAGTCGAGCCTGAGACGCTGGAAAGAAAAAGAAAAAAACAAGTCAAATCTGAGTCAAGTCATTGGTGCCACTTAAGTCCCACTTGACAGTGAGTCCTGCGGTCCGAGTCCCCATCCCTGGCTAGGACACTCACCTCTGGATCCAGGGGGCATTGGGACTTCCTGCAGGAATCCCACCACGTCTAGCCAGAACCATGGTTCGCATTTTCTCCTTCTGTTTAGCCAACTGTCAGCAGTACGCTTTGCTCTGTAACTTGGCTTCATTTCCTGAAAAATGCGGGAAGATCCAGGATGAAAAAGAAGGTTTGGCTTCTTCGGTTGTCGAGGGGTGTGTCTGTCGCGAAGATTTTTGGCTGAAAATGTAATGCCTGCAATGTCGATGGAATTCATCTGTTTTACCAATTGCGTTCAGCGAATGGCATTAATTTAGCAACACGGAGGGAATGGTTTCAGTCCATAAAGCATATTGGATGCTTAATGCTCTTTGAATGCGTTTAAACTGTTTCTTTTAAAAACCGTTTTATTGACTGGCTCTTCATAGTCTCCCAACTAAACAGATATGGGTGGGAATTTGGTGATGCCTGTTGTTATTTTGGGGTGTGTGATCTCACAGTCATAAATAAATATCTCACTTACCTTGAAAGCACTCTTAGGGTTGCGATTAGTCGCTTCAGGCTTCAACAATCATCTCTTTGCAGTGGGTTGGATGGGGAAAAACATGGGGCTCCTCTTTTGGAGGTCTGCTGGATCAGCTTAGATGCTTATATATAAACTCTGGGCCACTTAAGCTGACCGTGCACCACGGGTGTCCTTTTCCTGGTAGATCTGACCCAGCCACCATGACACACACGTCTGGCTCAAACTGATGCTGGATCGCTGTTACATGTTGTACATGCGGCTGCCTTGAAAGGACTGTGGGTCCATCCAGTTTGCTCCACGTTGCAAGCTTATGGGAACACGGTTTCCAAAACAGATGGCTGTTTTGGAAGAGCTATGTTGGTTACCTGGGGCAGCACCTTGTGATGGCAGCAAGGTGAGAAAAATCCCAAAAGGGTAAGAAAACCCCCCCTACGTGGTCCACAAACCACCCCAGATTATTCCCAGGAACAATTTAAAATCTCTGGTTATTACACATGAAGCCCTACATGGCTGAGATTCAGAGCATCAAAGGGTACTCCTCATCTTGTGTCACCCTTTGCCAGTGTGACACCATAAACTAAGTGTTTTAGCCCACGGTGGTTGTAGGTTTTCTGGGCTGTTTGGCTGTGTTCTGGAGGTTTTTCTTCCTAACGTTTCGCCAGTCTCTGTGGCTGGCATCTTCAGAGGACAGGAGTCAGAACTCTGTCTGTGTTCTGGTGTAGTCTGTGGGATAGTTGAATATTTATAGCTGTGGGATCAGCTTTTTGTCCTTTTCAGGAGATTGGGTGATTATGGTGATCAGGGTGTTTTTTGTTGTGGGTGTATTGTTGTGATAAGGGGGAGAGATGATCCGTCACTGTGATTGATGGGTGTCCTTAGCTGGTCTTTTGTGTGCAGTGATCACGGGTCCTTGTGGCTGGGAAGAGTTCGTTGACCTTTTGCAGGCTGTATTTTTCAGTGCTGAGAGCCAGGCTTTGTGGAGTTTTAGACTTTCTTCTTTTTTGTTGAAGCTCTGCTGGTGTTTGTGGATTTCAATGACTTACAGTTCAATGTTTTAGCCCAGTGGGTGGACAACCTGAAAGAAGGGGCCTCGGCTTCCTGGGTCTGATTTAGAAGGAGAGACCTGGAAAGGCACAGAGTCGCCGTTCTCCAGAGGGCAAAAATATAGGTTCTACCCACCCTGATTTAGCTGGTGTCATCATCAAGTCACTTCCAACTTATGGTGACCCTGCTGGGTTTTTGAAGATTTTACCAGTGAATTTCCATGGCCCAGACAGCATTTGAACCCAGGTCTCCAGAGTCCTAGCCCAATCTTCTCTGCCACACTGGTTCTCACACTGATTTAGGTGATTGATTAACTACAATTTATGACCATGGGAGGATATGACAGGACAAATTATTTGCAATGGGCCTTAAGTATTGTTTTTTCTTCTAGGGCTTTAAAGTGTCTAGGGCTTTAAAGTGTTTCTAGGACTTTAAAGTGTTCCCATGATTGGATTCTCTGTATCCTGAAATTAAGAAGACAGCAGTTTGGAGAAACAGCAGTTTCTATGGAGTACAGAGACCCACAGAGTTCCGCAGAATCCACTCTTTTCTCATTAATTGGAACTTAAAAGTCTCAATAACTCACTCTGAGACATTTATAGGAGAAGAACAGAAGTACTGCATTACTTGCAGTTGCTTGAAATTTCAGACCTGTGTATGCTTCTTTCGTCACCATGCACATACTTAACCACCAACTGAACAGATCAACAGCAAACAAACAACTGCCACCGACCCAGGAAAGAAAGAGAAAAAGCGCTCAGCAGAGAGGCAGGGCTCTCTTTGAATTCAAAGGCTGATAGAAATGATTGGTTACTGCTGGAGAGATTGACAGCCACCCAGCTCAAAAAGGTTCCTTCCAGTCACTCCCACTACAGCCTGCATGCAAGGTTGCAAAATCAAATTCCAACAGGAACATGCATAATTGTATTTACAATATTCATTTAAATATTAGACCCACAGAACCCTGGAGCTCAGTTGCACCAGCAGCTTAAAATTTGATAGAGAGGAGACTCGGCTTTGCATCCTATTATTAGTTGCCCTGGAGGTGATGGGGTTTTAAAAGGCCTGCTCTGTAACTCAGAAATGTGACTTTCTTGATGACAACTCCCAGCATTCTTTTGCAGCTGCCATTTTCATTGACCCGAGCGGCTGACAAAGATCTTGGGAGTTGTAGTTCAGAAAGTAACTTTGAGGAGCTTTGACAGCCGCGCCCCATTCCTGGGTCTCTCCTCCATGGACGGTCTAGACTAGAGGACCTTGACGTTTCACGGTCCATCCTCAGGTTTAAAACAGTCCTCCGCTGGCAGGCTTTTAACTCCCTGCACAGCTTTACCCCAACTTTGACGCTTCTTTATCCGTCACACTCCTTTGTCTTGGTAATGTTATTACTGCTGTTTTATTGCATTTTAAAATGCGCTTAAAATGAATTTATCGTCTGCTGCTTTGAATGCTGTGACTTTTTTTTTTTTAGCAGTCAGGCAGGACATAAATTCTCTTAATAGGTTTTTTAAAAATTCATTTCAAGAGGAGTGATGGTCCTGCCTGTTTTAAATAGCTCGCACTGTTCCGAACGTACGCCCACATTTCGAAGTCATTATTACCTCTTTCAGCATGCCGTGGGCATGAGACTGGGGTAATGGAAATTGTTGTTATAGTGGCAGTGCATGCTTTGATTCTACCAGGGGCCCATGAGAAGCCCATGAAAAACAGTAGCGGGGCCCTGCTGGGTCAAACCAAAGGTCAGCTTCCTTCTCCCACGTTGACCAACCAGCTACACTTCTCGGAAGCCGACAAGCAGTCTGTGGAGTGCAAATACACCCTTCTTGCTCCTGCTCCCCAGCAAACGGGATTCAGAGGCATAATATTTGCTGGTATTGGAGGAAAAAATAAATGCAAAAAGAAAGCCAAAAGAACAGAAAAGCCACAATTGCTGTGGTCTCCATCTTCAGACTGAGTTTAGCACCTGACTCCCAGCTGAAACATCTGGCCAAATTTTGTTCTTCTTTCTGATTGTTGTTGTTTAGTCATTAAGTCGTGTCCGACTCTTCGTGACCCCATGGACCAGAGCACGCCAGGCCCTCCTGTCTTCCACTGCCTCCCGGAGTTGGGTCAAATCCATGTTGGTCGCTTCGATGACACTGTCCAACCATCTCGTCCTCTGTCGTCCCCTTCTCCTCTTGCCTTCACACTTTCCCAACATCAGGGTCTTTTCCAGGGAGTCTTCTCTTCTCATGAGATGGCCAAAGTATTGGAGCCTCAGCTTCAGGATCTGTCCTTCCAGTGAGCACTCAGGGTTGATTTCCTTCAGAACGGATAAGTTTGTTCTCTTTGCAGTCCAGGGGACTCTCAAGAGTCTCCTCCAGCACCACAATTCAAAAGCATCAATTCTTCGGCGGCCAGCCTTCTTTATGGTCCAGCTCTCACTTCCATACATCACTACTGGGAAAACCATAGCTTTGACTATGCGGCCCTTTGTCGGCAAGGTGATGTCTCTGCTTTTTAAGATGCTGTCTAGGTTTGTCATAGCTCTCCTCCCAAGAAGCAGGCGTCTTTTAATTTCGTGGCTGCTGTCACCATCTGCAGTGATCAGGGAGCCCAAGAAAGTAAAATCTGTCACTGCCTCCATATCTTCCCCTTCTATTTGCCAGGAGGTGATGGGGCCAGTGGCCATGATCTTAGTTGTTTTAATATTGAGCTTCAGACCATGTTTTGCGCTCTCCTCTTTCACCCTCATTAAGAGGTTCTTTAATTCCTCCTAACTTTCTGCCATCAGAGTGGTATCATCTGCATATCTGAGGTTGTTGATATTTCTTCCGGCAATCTATGGTTTAATCATCCATCCAAAGGGAGAGAGCAGCCAAGAGAGCAGAAGAAGGATGAGACTCGGAAGGGCAGCCATGAAGACATTAGATAAGATCCTCAAGTGCAAGGAGGTGTCACTGGAGACCAAGACCAAACTGTTGTATTTCTGCTCATCAGGTACGGGTGTGAAAGTTGGACAGGAAAGAAAGCTGACAGGAAAAAAAAACTGATTCGTTTGAAACGTGGTGCCAGAAGAGAGCTTTGCTGCTGCCCTGGACTGCCGGAAAGATTAACAAGTTGGTCTGGAAGCAAACAGGACAAAACTGAAGCAGTCCTACTTTGGGCACATCATGAGAAGGCAGAAAAAGACCATAATGCTGGGAAAAGTTGAAGGCAGCAGGAAAAGAGGAAGACCCAACACGAGATGGACTGACTCCCCAAAGGAAGCCACAGGCTTGAGTCTAGAAGCGCAGAGCAGGGCTGTTGAAGAGAGGACATGCTGGAGATCACTCATTCGGAGGGTGGCCATGAGTTGGAGGTGACTTGACAGCACATCGGAACAACCATTCCACAACAATGTCTCAGATTTCAAATTGTTCAGATTTCTCCATCAGCGTAGATCTAAAGAACACAAAAATTAGTGCACTGTTTCATAGAATTATAATTGGCTGTAACAAAGACCGTGGTGACCCCTTGTGGATTTGGTTTTGTTCCCCTGGGCCGACACAGTCCTTGCGTAGCCCGGGTTGGGCAACAGGAACGATACGGGAGAGGTGCCGCTTCGATGCTCGTGAGCAGCTGCTGTTCTTGCATCAAACCTTTCATTGCACAACTCTGTGGTCTTCCACACCATCGAAGGCTCCTTGTGGTAGCCTATCAGTCCCTGCCCAGTGGAGAATCAAACTCCCAACTTCTGACTAACTTGCTATTAATGAAAGAGTAGCTCCTTGGGTTTTAAGATGGGCACAGAGTTTGTGCAATGAGATGAAGCTGAATGGACCTCGAAACGGAAGGAGGGACCTTTTTTTCAGTGGCAGTCTACCGGCGCTGTCAATGTTCTTCCGGCGTTCTCCATATAGCTTTGCAACAGGATACGTGCCAAGATGTTCTGGCTACAGAATCATATGTAAATTCTGACTGAGCCAGGGTAGAGGATAATTGTTTGAATATTAGATTTGGAAGAGGAGGATACGGGTTGAGATCCCTGCATAGTCAAAACGCTTCGTAGGTATCCCATAATATGGATGCTGGTTTTTGGTATCCATTTTTATTGATAGCAACAGAACTTCCTACAAATCTATGTGAACCCCAGTGGGACCACATGCACACAAACACAAACACACACACAAACAAGCAGTCGTTTAATTTTGTAAGCCACCAACGGCCCTTTTCAGAAGGAAGGCAAAGTAGCAATATTTAAAATAACTTAAAAAAAAAAAAAGATATGTCTTTACTGTGATTTTGGTTACAAACATTTCCTGGACTCCTCTTTCAGAGACCACCCAACCGGTGTCTCTCACAACCTGGCCTGACCCAGGCTTCCATTGCAAGAGTCCAAAGAATTTAAGAAACAATGGTTCCAAAGCAAAGACAAGTGCTTTCTGTCGACTTGTGTCCTTGTTTCCAACTTGCAACCAGTCAGGAAAACAAGGCAGGCCTGCCATTTTTGGGGTGCAGGGGCAACAGGACCTTGACCACTCTTTGTGATGTCACGTTGTGATGCAATTCATCACCTTAATAAACCTCTGGTCCAGGACAGCAACCATCCATCTGGTGAGTGACCGGCGCTCAGTCAGCTGTGTTGATCCAGTGATGGCGAAGACCCAGCGCAAGCTCCTGGTTGCTCTCGGGAAAATGTTGGCAGCCCCAATCAGATATCTCCTCTTTCTTCTTGTGATCACTTTCATAACATTATGTTATCAGTTTGTTCTCCTTTGGAAACTCCTGCAGAGTTTTCCTTTGTTTCGGAACACCTTTGAATCCATGAGGAGGCTCTTTGCTACAACCATCTATTTGGTGGGTCTCCCGCGCTCTGGCAGCTGTGTTGATCCAAGGATGGAGCAGACCCAGCGCAGGCTTCCGGTTGCTCTCAAGGAAGCCTTGGCAACCCTAATCAGATCCCTCATCTTTACTCTTATTCTCTTGTTCTTAACATTATGTTATCAGATTGTTATCCTCTTGAAACTCCTACAGAGTTTCACTTTTATTCAAAAACTCTGTGAATCAATCAAGAGATGTTTCAGGTGCCTCTTTGCTGTCCGTGAAATGCCACCCCAGCTTTCCAGCGCCCAGGCGAAGGTAGGTTGTTGCATTACTGTTATGGGCTTGCTTTCCATAAGTAAACAAAATGCATAGAGACAGGAAGCGTATCTGGTGTTCATTCTCCAGAAAAAGAAAATGGGAAAACTAGTTTTTCTTTACTCTCATTCATGCTGGACCTTTCTCTTCATTTTCTCTTTCTGGTAGGTCTCTCAACAAAGACCAGCAAAGGGGCAAGTGCCTGAGGGAACAAGGATTGGGGGGAAAGAACAGAGGACAAGCCTCTCCACCCCCATTGAGGTCTGGCATCTCCCATTCCTGAACTTCTCCAGAAAAGAAGACCTGGAAGCTCACTTGAGGAGAAGAACAGTCCAGCACAGGTGGGGACTTCCCAAACGGGTTCTTCAGTCCTTGACGGTCCTTCTGCCTCCCGGAGCGCCTTCCAAAGCAGATTTGGAACACAGAATCAAAAATGATCACTACCCATCATTTGGGGTCACCGGAGGGGGAGACATCACTGAAGAATGCCAACTCATGGAGCCCGTGGGAAAAAACGAGAAAGCCAAGCAGGTAAAGGGCCTGTTCAAGTCATTGCCATCATTAGGAAACCGCATCTCCTGCATCCAACGGAAGAGTGAAGGGGTAAACCACGAATCTCAGCATTCGCTTGAGGAGAGAAAGATGGGAAGTGCCAGAAGGAAAGGGGTGTTTCAGCTGCCATGGAGGAAGAAAAGGTCTCCAAGAACCGTGGTTGGAGAGCCCTCCACAATGGAGGTTGGAGAGCCCTCCACAATGGAGACTCCACAATGCCATCAACCTCCAGATGCAGGGAGGGCGGGTGGAGAAGAAAAAATATCCATCACCCAATGTATCTGCTGCAACTATCGGTATGTGCGAAAATCTCCACCAGGCCTGCACATCAGGAAGCGCTCTTGGTGCCCATTCAGTTCCTGTTGGAGATGACCCCTTCCCCTGCGTGCACACTGGGGGAGGTTCCCTTGCAGTGGGGACAAACATTACACAGAAGATTGGGCCAAATCCATATCGTCTTATTAGTAGTAGTATTATCATTATCATTAGTATTATCAGACAAGAAGCCTTCTTAAATGAACAGTGCAAAGATATAGAGAAAAATAATAGAAAGGGGAAAAACCAGAGATCTGTTCAAGAAAATTGGAGATACAGTATTAAAGGAACATTTTGTGCAAAGATGGACATGATAAAGGACAAAAATGGTAGGGACCATACAGAAGCAGCAGACATCAAGAAGAGGTGGCAAGAATACACAGAGGAATTATACCAGAAAGATCTGGATGTCCCGGACAACCCAGACAGTGTGGTTGCTGACCTTGAGCCAGACATCCTGGAGAGCGAAGTCAAGTGGGCCTTAGAAAGCGTGGCTAACAACAAGGCCAGTGGAGGTGATGGCATTCCAGTTGAACTATTTAAAACCTTAAAAGATGATGCTGTTAAGGTGCTACACTCAATATGCCAGCAAGTTTGGAAAACTCAGCAGTGGCCAGAGGGTTGGAAAAGATCAGTCTACATCCCAATCCCAAAGAACGGCAGTGCCAAAGAATGCTCCAACTACCGTACAATTGCACTCATTTCACACGCTAGCAAGGTTATGCTCAAAATCCTACAAGGCAGGCTTCAGCAGTATGTGGACCGAGAACTCCCAGAAGTACAAGCTGGATTTCGAAGGGGCAGAGGAACTAGAGACAAAATTTCTAACATGCGCTGGATTATGGAGAAAGCCAGAAAAAAGTTCCAGAAAAACATCTACTTCTGCTTCATTGACTACGCAAAAGCCTTTGACTGTGTGGACCACAGCAAACTATGGCAAGTTCTTAAAGAAATGGGAGTGCCTGACCCCCTTATCTATCTCCTGAGAAATCTATACGTGGGACAGGAAGCAACAGTTAGAACTGGATATGGAACAACTGATTGGTTCAAAATTGGGAAAGGAGTACGACAAGGCTGTATATTGTCCCCCTGCTTATTTAACTTATATGCAGAATACATCATGCGAAAGGCTGGACTGGAGGAATCCCAAGCCGGAATCAAGATTGCCGGAAGAAATATCAACAACCTCAGATATACAGACGATACCACTCTGATGGCAGAAAGTGAGGAGGAATTAAATGAGGGTGAAAGAGGAGAGTGCAAAAAAACGGTCTGAAGCTCAACATCAAAAAAACTAAGATCATGGCCACTGGTCCCATCACCTCCTGGCAAACAGAAGGGGAAGATATGGAGGCAGTGACAGATTTCACCTTCTTGGGCTCCATGATCACTGCAGATGGTGACAGCAGCCACGAAATTAAAAGACGCCTGCTTCTTGGGGTCACGAAGAGTCGGACACGACTAAACGACTAAACAACAACAAAGAATTAGACAGAGCTTAGAAAAGGTACTTTTTTCTGAACTCCCAACTCCCAGAATGCCCTAGCCTGGATGGCCAACATGAACTCTGGGATTTGGCTTGGTGGTTCCCAACTCTGGATCCCGAGAGAATCTTGGACGGACGGATGGACAGACTGAACAAATGAATGAATGAACTCCCAGACATCCCAGCCAGCACTTTTGTTTAGTCATTTAGTCGCATCCGACTCTTCGTGACCCCATGGACCAGAGCACGCCAGCTCTCTTAATGGTCCAGCTCTCACTTCCATGCATCACTACAGGAAAAACCATAGCTTTGACTATGCGGACCTTTGTCGGCAAGGTGATGTCTCTGCTTTTTAAGATGCTGTCTAGGTTTGTCATCGCTTTCCTCCCAAGAAGCAGGCGTCTTTTAATTTCGTGGCTGCTGTCACCATCTGCAGTGATCATGGAGCCCAAGAAAGTACAGTGGTACCTCGACCTACGAACGTCCCTACTTACGGACATTTCGACCTACGGACAGCTCCGGCCGCAAAATTTTGCATTGACTTGCGGCCAGAGCTTCGACGTATGGACGGAAAAAGGCAGGGAAAAAGGGCGGGAAATTCAAACCGTTGGTGGCGAAGAGGCTGCTTCTTTGTAGCTCTTTCGCCCCAACGGTTAGGAAAAGGGAGGCTTAGCCTCCCTGGCTTCCACCGCTGCTGCCACTGCCGCCGGGAGGCGAGCCGCCGGACCATCCCGGCTGAGCTCAGCCTCCCGGGGGTCCCCTACCGCCGCGATCGCCGTCTTCGGAGGCCTCCTGAGGCCTCCAAAGGCACCGATCACCGCGGCGGGGGACCCCCACCAGGCCTCTGATGGCGGTGGGGAAGCCCTGGGATGCCTCTGAAGGCGCCGATCACCGCGGCAGGGGACCCCCAGGAGGCTTCGGACCGGTAAGTTGCTGCTTTTTTTCTTTTAAAAAAGTTGTTCTGGGTGGGTTTTGGAGGGTAGGTTTGGGCTGGGGGGGTATGTTTCTGTGTTGTTTTCTTTTTTGGTGATTTTTTTTTTTTCAGTTCCAGCGTGGGACTTGCTCCAATGTTTATTTTTGGATTTTTTTTATTTTTTTTTTTGCAGGCCCAGGGGCCTGCAGTGTTTTATTTTTATTTTTATTTTTGGAGGGGTATTTTTTTCTTTGGCCGGAACGGATTAATCGGTTTTCAATGCATTCCTATGGGAAATGGTGCTTTGACTTACGAAAATTTCGACTTACGGCCACCGTTCCAATACGGATTAATTTCCTAAGTCGAGGTACCACTGTAAAATCTGTCACTGCCTCCATATCTTCCCCTTCTATTTGCCAGGAGGTGATGGGACCAGTGGCCATGATCTTGGTTTTTTTTTGATGTTGAGCTTCAGACCATTTTTTGCGCTCTCCTCTTTCACCCTCATTAAGAGGTTCTTTAATTCCTCCTCACTTTCTGCCATCAGAGTGGTATCATCTGCATATCTGAGGTTGCTGATATTTCTTCCGGCAATCTTCATTCCGGCTTGGGATTCCTCCAGTCCAGCCTTTCGCATGATGTATTCTGCATATAAGTTAAATAAGCAGGGGGACAATATACAGCCTTGTCGTACTCCTTTCCCAATTTTGAACCAATCAGTTGTTCCATATCCAGTTCTAACTGTTGCTTCCTGTCCCACATATAGATTTCTCAGGAGGTAGATAAGGTGGTCAGGCACTCCCATTTCTTTAAGAACTTGCCATAGTTTGCTGTGGTCCACACAGTCAAAGGCTTTTGCCTTAGTCAATGAAGCAGAAGTAGATGTTTTTCTGGAACTCTCCGGCTTTCTCCATAATCCAGCGCATGTTAGCAATTTGGTCTCTAGTGCCTCTGCCCCTTCGAAATCCAGCTTGTACTTCTGGGAGTTCTCGGTCCACATACTGCTGAAGCCTGCCTTGGAGGATTTTGAGCATAACCTTGCTAGCGTGTGAAATGAGTGCACTTTAGTGGTGAAGGCTTCGGGGGGGTTGAGTCCAAGGACCTCTGAGGACCCAAGGTTGGGAACCGCTGATTCGGACAGTCAATCCCCTGTAATCCAAGCACACAGTATGACAGAGATGCTGCTGTGGGGTCGGCATTCAGAGACTGAGAGATGAATCAGGAAATCCCTCCTTCACCTCTCACCTCTGCACCAGGAACTCAAGCCACTCTCTTGCTCCCTCGCTCAGCTCCAAGCTGGAGCCTAGAGAGAGCCCAGAAGACAGAACGGCCTTCGTCCTATGGCAGGAAGACGACTTCGGTCTCTCCACCAGCTGGCTCACCTTCTCTAGAGCAGCCGCCCTCTGGTTCTTGGACATGTTCGAGTGAAGGCAGACTGCTTTCAGGCATCGAGGAAGGCCAGAGACCTGCAAAAGAGGCACCGAGCGTGTGTCCTGCTCCAGGGTGAGAGAGATGGACACAGCACCCTTCAGAGACAGACATGCCCTCAACCAACCTCAACGGAAGCCAGTGCCTTTGCCCCAGTTGCCCTGGAGGGAGAAGAAGACATGCAGGTTTTCTTCATCTTATGCCTTCTGCTAGGATCTTCCGTCGGCACCAGGAACTCACTACGGAGGCCAAGCTCACGGAGCACCCGCGAGTTTCTGCACTGCTTTCCCATCATTGTTATTCACCAAATTTCGGTCCCTGTCTCCTTCTGAGCTCTGCCTACTCTCTCCACGCCCTCAGTTCTCGCTGTCCCATCTCTTGGTCGTCTGCAACAGGCACACCGTCAGTCAAGCCATCGTCTTTTCCTCCTCCTCCTCTCTTTGAAAACCAGCTGCTTCTCTCTACCAAACCTTTCATGGTACCAAACAGACGGGCCTTCAGCTGACAGGCTCCTCCCACGGCTCCCTCTGTCTCTGAAATTCCCTCAGCTGGACTCAGAACAAACCTTGCCATCATTCTTTGCAGGCATGAAAAAACATTCCAACAGGTCTCCGAGAACGGTGGTCGGAGAGCCCTCCGCAATGGAGACTCCAGCTGGATGCCATCAACCTCCAGACGCAGGGAGTGCGGGTGGAAAAGAAAAGGGGATTCATCGCCTGCTGTCTCTGCTGCTCGTCTGTGGATGTGCCACAATCTCCATCAGGGCGGCACATCAGGAGGCGCTCTTGGTGCCCATTCAGTTCCTGTTTGAGATGACCCCTTCCCCTGCGTACACACCGGGGGAGGTTCCCTTGCAGTGGGGACAAAAATGACACAGAAGATTGAGCCAAATCCATATCGTTTTATTATTATTATTATTATTATTATTATTATTATTATTATTATTATTATTATTATTATTATTATTATTATTATCATTATCATTATCATTGCTATTATTATTACTTGATACGAGATTGCTTTCCGACAGTAATCACATGTTAACCACTGATCTGTTTCAATAAAAATCTTTTTTGTGGTCTATGTTTATGAAGATGCAAATCTGTGTGGCTTTGGGGGGGGGTCTCTTTTCAGGAGCATGTAGAGTGTGCAAACCTCAGAGTCCACTGGAGTCCAGATGATCAGAACTTGCAGGTCTTGAGTCAACGCTCCTCGGCTGTTGCCACCCTGCAACACTCGTGTTTTCCATCGAGGTGGATCAGGCTGAAGAAGTCCCTGGTCTTGCTCGGACTCTTCAGACGCACCCCAGGGGGTGAGAGAAAGGCCGGGACTCTCCGCGTTGGACTGATTTCAACTGATTCCAGAAATGGACTTGATGTTTTAAATCAACCACCAAATAAGGCATCAACACAATAAAAATAAAACCATATTTTAAAAAGGAATAAAAAACAAAGAGAAATCACAGGGAAATAATCATCTTCATGAAAGGAACGAGAAGACAAAATGTTTCTTAATCATAGCAAATCCGTGGCCTAGTAAAAAAACATATATTTCTTTGATTTCCATCTGTCCTGACCCCCAGAACTGGCATGGAAAGCAAAGCAGTCGGGGGGGGGGGGGGCTCGGGAGGAACCCGCTTGAGGTAGGTCCCCCCTCCCCCCAGGAGCTGTCCAGACCAGACGGGGGGGGGGGAGAGAGGGGGTGTGCCCTGGGTCAGCCCAGGGATCCCCTTGGAAACCCCGGGGCGCAGCCCGGATCCGTCCCTGAGCCAGAGAGGCTTCAAGCAAGCACCCCCCCCCCCACGGCGGCACCTTTCCCCCGGGGGAGTCCATCCATCTCATGCCCACCTTTCTGTTTTCCTGAGCTTTAGTACAACTCCACTGACTGGTCAGTCTGATTGCAATTCAATTCCTGCTCCAAAAACTGGGAAGGCCAATAATTACAACATCGGCTAGACTGAATATTTTACTAACCCATCTAGGGAGAGGATGTGGGTCAGGAGCGGAGAGGAGGGCAAGATTCAGCTTTGCAGGAGGAGGACCAACGTTTGAAGGCCGCAGGATATAGACCATCAGATGCCCTTTTCTGAGCTTGGCAAGCAGCCACCCTTGTGACGGCCGCTCCCAGCCATACACGCAGCCCTGCCGTCATGGCTCTGGTGGGAAGAGAGCTCGCGGCCCATCTTCCAAACGGGGCTGAGCTCTGTCACACTTCATCCTGAGCCCTCCCGGTTGCCCCAAACCTCCGTCCTCCCACCAAGGACTGTCATTCGGGAACAGGTGTCATGATCCCCAAAACAGGTAAAAACCACAAGAAAGTCGTAAGTAAAATTAATAAAAGCCCCTGATTTACAGTTTAAGGAAGGGCTCTTGACACCCTTTACCAAGTCAAGAAGAGGCTAGGATGAATTTAAAAAATATATATTTAACATTAAAAAGAAAGCTTCAGAGACAGACGGTGGAAAAGTCTGTAGGTAAAAACAAAACCCGGCTTATTTTAGGGCAAAAGGGAATTTGACTTCATTCCCCATTTTGACTCAAATCTGCTCTGCGGAAGAAAGGAGATTCGGTGGGGTCACAGCGGCCGTTACAGCTCTTCCATCAATGGACAGTTGTCTTTGCTATAGGAGTTTGTCTCTCGTCATGTCTGTGGCGGCTCAACTCAGTTCCAGTGGACGATCTCCTCCGTGGCTAAGCGCATAATCTTGTTGAAGTCAAACCGAATGTACTTCCTCCAGAAACGCCGGTCTCTGCCATAAACCTGAGCAGGGTAGCATGGGCTTCCTGTCCGGACAGAGAAGTTTCGGTCATTCTCAACGAAAAGTGACAACGCGCCTGTGAGCTTCCTCACGGTCAGCGGCTTGGGCTTCAGGGGCTAAAGGACCAGCCATGTTCTTCTGCTTCAGAGAAAACAAGGTCCTTGGTGAAAGGACAGAGACCTTCCCCTCCCCAGACCAAACTCGGCATTGCTCCCTGGGGCCATGCGGACTGTGGGATTCTGGGAACTGGAGTTCCCAAAAAGAACCTAACTTTTTTGAGCACTGGACCAACATATGGGAAGGAAGATGGACCTACGCTAAGCGGAAAGGCTCCCAGGTTGTCCCTTCTCCCCTCCAAGGAGAAGGCAGCAGCGAATCAGAGGTCCGGAGGAGCCTGGCCCCAGGCAGGTTGGATGGGGCCGCCCTTCCTGAGGGTGCCTCCAGACATCTCTTCTCTTCCAGCCCTGAGCTTTTGTCCTTCACCAGCACCGGCCACTTACAGCCCTTCAGACTCTTCAGCTACCTCTAGCGCTCAGAGAGTGATGGACGGACGGACTGACTTTCTTTCTTTTTTACGCTGCCTTTTTCCTGATGAACATCTATCCATGGCCAGCCAATGGTCCTTTTGCCAATCTCTTCCAAGCAAGAGCCCAAACACACACGGCTTCCAGGGATCTTATTCCCTGTTCTTCAGGAAGTCGGCGTGCCTTATTTCACAGTATTTCCTGGTTTGCTGTCTCGTATACAGAAAAGCCTTCGAAGCAGCTTTCTTCTTAAGATTTTTCAAAATACATCAATAGCTGTCTTCCCTTAGAAAAACACGATGAACCCTTTTTAGAAGGAAGTGCCATGGGGATGCGTTGAGCCATGGCACTGTGGGGTGTGTGGTTAGTGATGGCTTGGGCACCGTCCAATAGGTGTCTGACTAATGAACCGTCAGGCGACTTTATGAGTCCCGTTTCTCTCTCACCTGTCTCTCCACGAGAGACGTACCTGGCTCTCCTCCCCTGCACTTTGTCTTCACAACCATCCTGGTCAAGTGGGTCAGGCTGACAGAAAGAGCGAGTGACGGGTCCGAGGTCCCCCAGAGAGTTTCATGCCGAAGTGGAGATGTGAACCTGGGCCTCGCCCTACCCTAGTTCAACACTGTAACCCTAAAACCCACATCAAATCGGCAGTAAAACTAGCAATTCTATTCACCCCACACAGCTACCCCAGAGTCCCTTTCTAAGTGGAAGGAGAATGATATAAATGTTGTGTGGTTCTCTGGAAGGTGAGTCCTGGCCACTGGACTTCTTTCTTGTTAGGTTGAAGCCTTTCGCTCCTTTTCCAAGTAGCTTCTTCAGTCTGAGGAGAGTTGGTAGGAGATTCCCGGATAGACCCTCCAACTCTCCTCAGACTGAAGAGGCTGCTTGGAGGAGGGGCGAAACGTTTCAGCTGACCAAGACAGAAGTCCAGTTGCCACGACTCGACTTCCAGAGCTCCGTCATTTCTTGACTTGCTTTCAGAAGGTCTATCTCAACCCTTCTTCCGGCCCAGCATGGCTGACCTCTTCAGGTTTACCCGTTTCGTTGGCTTTGCGGCCACAGGGCCCTGGTCCTCTCTAACAGGCCCTGCTGGAAGGGACTCGGCTAACGTCCCTTTTTATGGTCCTTGTGGACTCCAGTGCCATGTCCGCACATAATGCTGCGTCTTGGCTGGCGCAGCAGACAGTAGCGCCCTAGATTATGACTCTTGTAACGAGACTTGGCCAGCATCTTCAAAGAAGCCACCACACACACACACCCAGGAGGATCGCAGTCTTACCGATGCCGTGGAGTATCCTGGCCACGGCCCTGCCGGTGAACTTCTCGTCTTGGCGGATGGACAGGAAATGGCAGATGTCGGCCCGGATCGGCTGTTCCCAATCCTGCACCTACAGTTAGGGAGCAAAGGCCCGCAGAGCGTGAGACAGGCAGCATACGAAGGGTGTTAAAGTAAGCCTAGTGTGGCGATCTCTTCCCTGTCCGCCAGGTTGCTTCGGAAACCTCCTGGGTAAGATGGATCCCGTTGGCGACAAGCAGCTTCCTATGCATTTCAACTTTAATCCCTTAAGATTCAGCCCTTTGGTTTCTGCTGCCCACGACCTCTCATTCTGTGAACACCCTTCCTGGGTTTTTGCCATGCGCTCACTCTTGACCATGCCACACAGTGAGTAATTTTACTGCATAGACATGAAAGCTGATGTGAACGTAGGAAGGAAGGGATCCATCTTTGCCCAGCCTCTCTTCTTCCAACCGGCAGTAAATTTCCACGGTCCCGGCAAGGGTCTTCGCCCAGCTCTGCCTTCAGCTGAAACGGGAAGCCTCCTTTTCTCCTTTGGGGAGAGGAGTAAATGTTTGTGGTCTCCTTGAAACTCTCTTAAGAGTCACTGAGCTTCTTTTAGGCTTAAGGGCTTCGGAAGATGCCTTACACCAGCCCATCTAGGCCAGTCCTGCCCACTCAAGATAGGCAAGGGCCGTCCAGGGTCTCTGGCAGAAAAAGCCCCATGGGATCCTTTAACCCAGGGAGGGGCTATGAACGGGCTGCACCTGGGAGTCTGCTCTCCCACTGAGCTCTGGCCCCTACCCTTCAACAAGAAAGAGGGGCAGCACCCGGATCTCTAGAACCACTCCAATTCACACTGCCAAATCTACCTATCGCTTATAAGACAGGTGGAGAAGTTGAGGTTCTGGGACCCAGTCCTACCCCTCGATGGTTCCCGAGGCAGCCTTGCCCTTCAGAAACCATGGCTGGTGTTTTCTTGGCTTTTGCAAAGGGCTATCTGCCCTTCTAAAGGGTTGAAATGTTTCTCTTTAGGCTTAATCCCTGGCCACAAGTGGCTTGTCATAAAATACGCTGGCATGCTGGGCGCAACCGTTTTCCTGTGTGGTCCCGTGTCTCCGATAATGCCTCTGAAACCACATCTGGCTCTTGAGAGTTGAAAGAGCTTCTCCACCGCTCAGAGAGTGCCTGTCCCACCTTCACTGCTCCTTCCACCACCACCCCGAGCTCCTCACAGAGGTTAAACGGATCCCAAAGAACCATTAAGGAAGCCGGTCCACACCTAGGACTCCACGGGAAACCTTTCCCGTGGTGTGTGGTCCACAGCAGTCCGTTTCGGGACCTGTCCTTCGGAGAGGTGGCCTAAGAACCCCTCCCTTGGTCAAACCCTCGATGTGGAGCAGAACCATCTCCCTGGATCGATGCCTGTGTGTTTCCCTGCTTTGGGGCCACACGGGTTGCAGCCAGAAGCCTTTCTCACCTTCACGTCCTGGAGCCTCTCAGCTCCCGGCTCATTGTATGGAAGTGCCGGATCCTCTTCCTCGCACACCACGTCCTTCTCAAAGTAATCCCTCAACAGGGCCTTGAGGGAAGGTGAGCTGTCAGCTGCCAACAGCTGGAAGTGCCCTTTGCAAAGCCCTGATCCTGTCCGGGGAAGGTGGGAATCTGCCTTCACAGCGCCTTAGATGCCTTTCCCCCTCAAGCTGCTCCTCGGACGGGAGCTCCCCCCCCCCATTCCCCTTCCCCATTCTTGCCCTGGACTTGAAATCCAGGAAAGCCCCCTTTGAACAGGAAAGGGTAGCGAGACCCCCTGGGGAAACATTTTCCCCCTGTCCCCTCCACAGGGTAAGCGGTGCCTGTTTCCTGCCGCGGCCCACCTCCGAAAGGCCCGGAAGCACCCCTGCAGCTGGCGGAGGGCGGCTTTTTCACGCTCCTTCACCCGGCGGTGCAGGAAGTCACAGACAGAGTCCATCTCCTCATCCGTGAGATCATCATAGGAGCGCAGGTGAAAGGACAGTTCACTGAACTCCACCAGGATCCCGCTCTTCCCAGGCACATGGGAACCTGAGTTGGGAACGAGAGGGAAGGAGAAGGGAATGTGTATGTGTGCGTGGGGGGGGGGGGCGCATCTGTGTCTACTGGAGGATGGGGCATCTGGGCTGTCTTTGGACACAGCTTCTCCAGGCGGCGGTCCTTACGCAGTGTCCTGCAAAGGGCCAAGAGCACCTGGAAAGGGCGGCAAGCGGTGAGGGACACCTCTGGCGTGCTTCTGCAGGACTGCTCCGAAGAGGAATGTTCCAGCTGGGAGCCGGTCAGGCCCGGGAGGCCACGAGGAGGTGGCTTTTCTGCTGCTTCCTTTCAGAGCCTTTCACGGGTGACCCAGTGGTTTGAGCAGAACAAGGGAGGGCAAAGGGTGGCCTGCAGGCTTCTCGGAAACCTTCAGACCTCGCTCTCCTGCTGAACCCTGGCATTCTTTTTCTCTTGGACCCTCCAAACAGCAAACCTCTAGAGATGCAATTTGCTCTCAAATTCTAATTCCACTCCACCAGAGGATTTCGCCGCCCCCCCCCCCCCCAAGACCTTTGTTTAGAAAGGCCAAAATGTCTGCTGGATCTTTGGAAACGGTCTAGCCCGAGGACGAAGGACGACCCCAGGGTCCCCATCCCTATAGCCTCCCACCGAGTGGGAATCTTTGTTCGGTTACCATTCTTCCGCTGGGTGCTTCACTGCAGCTGACGGAGAGCCCGTTTCACAGGCAGGACTTCCCAGCCCATGGAGTCGGCCAGCTCGACCACCTCAAAGTCCACAGAACTAGCCTGGGCGTGGCTGATCCCTTTCAGGTGCTGCTGGGCGAGGCAGACCACAAGAGGAGGGCACCTGGAGGAAACGAGAAGAGGAGGAGGAGCCAGTGAGCGGTCCAAAGGCAGTCCGAAAGAAAACGGACGATAGGTACGCAGGAAGACTCTCAAGAGGACGGAAAGGAACACCGGGTGCCGTCAATGTACCTCCAAGCTGAGCTTGTTCTTTCATTGACTAAATAACAAAATAAGGAAAGACCGTTGTTGTTATTAATTCAATCTGTTCTCATAGAAGTCAACAACTGCCTTGAGTCTTACTGCCAGGACAATTAGTATTAGGCATCCTTCAGTCTCGAAAGACTATGGTAACGTGCTCTGTATGGAGGACTTGGAACAGCGTCTAGTGTGGCTAAGAAGGCCAATTCGAGAGTGACAATCCCTTCCACACTGAAGACAAATACAATCTGTCCCCTGTCCAGCTCCCTGATTTTGCTGCTTCCGTGACTGCCTCTTTGCCTCGGTCTGCTGGACAAGGGTCTCTTCAAATTGGGAGAGACCGTGATGCAACACCTGCCTCCAGGCTGAACGCTCCGATGTCAGGGTTTCCCATCTGTTGATGTCCATTCCTAAGGCCTTCAGATCCCGCTTGCAGAGATCCTTGTATCGCAGCTGTGGTCTCCCTCTGGGGCAATTTCCCTCCACTAATTCTCCATACAGGAGATCTTTTGGAATCCGACCATCAGCCATTCTCACGACATGCCCAAGCCAACGCAGACGTCGCTGTTTCAGTAATGTATACATGCTAAAAATTCCAGCTCGTTCTAGGACTACTCTGTTTGGAACTTTGTCCTGCCAGGTGAGACCAAAATGCGTCGGAGGCAACGCATATGGAAGGTGTTCAGCTTCCTCTCCTGCCGTGCACAAAGGGTCCAGGACTCACTGCAGTACAGGAGTGTGCTCAGGACACAGGCTCTATAGACCTGGATCTTGGTATATGTCGTCAGCTTCTTATTGAGCCATACTCTCTTTGTGAGTCTAGAGAACATGGTAGCTGCTTTGCCAGTGCGTTTATCCAGCTCGACATCTAGAGAGAGAGTGCCAGAGATCGTTGAGCCAAGGTACACAAAGTCATGAACAACCTCCAATTCTTGTGTGGAGATGGTAATAGAGGGAAGTGAGTCCACGCCCTGGCCCATGACTTGTGTTTTCTTCAGGCTGATTGTTAGTCCAAAGTCTTGGCAGGCCTTGCTAAAACGATTCATGAGTTGTTGGAGGTCTTGAGCAGAGTGGGCAACAATGGCTGCATCATCGGCGAAGAGGAAGTCCCGCATGCATTTCAGCTGGACTTTGGTCTTCGCTCTCAATCTAGAGAGATTAAAGAGCTTTCCGTCTGATCTAGTCCGGAGATAGACACCTTCTGTTGCAGTTCCAAAGGCGTGCTTCAGCATGAAAGCAAAAAAGATCCCAAAAAGGGTTGGTGCGAGGACACAGCCCTGTTTCACTCCGCTTCGGATGTCAAAGGGATCTGATGTTGAACCATCAAAAACTACAGTGCCTTTCATTCCCTCATGAAAGGACCTGATGATGTTAAGGAGTTGAGGTGGACATCCAATCTTGGGAAGTATTTTAAAAAGGCCATCCCTGCTAACCAAATCAAAGGCCTTTGTGAGATCTATGAAGGCCACAAAGAGTGGCTGTTGTTGTTCCCTGCATTTCTCCTGCAACTGTCTGAGGGAGAATACCATGTCAGTGGTGGATCTATTAGCTCAAAATCCACACTGTGATTCTGGATAGACTCTGTCTGCGAGCACCTGGAGCCTCTTCAGCACAACACGGGCAAGCAGCTTCCCTACAACGCTGAGAAGAGAGATGCCACAGTAGTTATTGCAGTCGCTCCTGTCTCCTTTGTTCTTGTACAATGTGACGATGTTTGCATCCATGCCAGGACAAAGGCAGCATAGAAATGCAATCAATCAATCAATCAATCAATCATTCACAAAAAGGTAGAAAACCATGCTAGAAAATAGTTCAAGCAGACCACACACACTTCTGAAAACCACCCAGGCAAGTCCAATGGATTCTATGACTAAAAGCCTGCGCATGAAACAACCACCAACCGTTATGCTTTTGCCCGTTTCTGTTATCTGGGAGCAAGATCCTCCCAGCTGTTTTCCAGCAGCCCCAAAGGCCAACCTCTAGACGTGACTCATGGTGGCCATTTCTTGTTGGTGGCCTGCTTGCCCCCCCTTACCGCTCTGATCCCTGCTTTCGAACAATGGGGTTCCTTCCCTCCTTCACCTTCGAGCCGCCTTCCGCAGCTCCGGAGGGCCGCCATAGCAGACGACCCGGCAAGACGAGAAGGTTGGGTGCAGGAGCTCCACCCAGAGATGGGGATGCAGTTCCAGGTAGCACAGAAGGGTCTCGATCCCTGAATGAGGAAAGGAGGCCTCGGGTGAGTGTCAGGAAGGAGCCAAAGTCTTGCTCTCTTGCCAAACGCCTCTTTCTCCTTTAAAGACAACAACGAGGAGGCACAGACGCCAGAGCGTCACGTCGTCCATTTCACAATTTGACGCTCCAGAATTTATAAAATTGAAGCAGGCAACAGCGTGGGGGAATCTGCTTCCCTCACGGCCACGTTTTACGGTGGAAGAATAATGAGAAATTAGTTCCCTCCAGACATTGGACAGGGATGTTCCTGTCCTGAAACAGTTCCTGAATCCCCAGGATTCCTGCCCACGATTTCCGAGCCCGTTTTATTCTCCGCGTGGTTTAAATACCACATGTGGTTTGACGCCCTTTCCCCCTCTTTCCTCGCCCTCCTCCTTTCTCGGGTGCTTTCAGGGGCTTCCGGCACCTAAGGTGTTATTGGCACATGGATGGAAGAAAATGGCCAGCAAAGAGGAGGAGCCCGGCAGTCACCAGCCGCTGCAGGTGGCAAGCCGTGGGGCAGCTGGTAAGGGGCTGGCCCCACCCTACAACCAAACCAATTACTGTACGAGGGGAGGGGTGGAAAACCAACAGACGAACAGGGAGGACGTCCTGTTCCGTGACCTGAAACCATCGGGACATTTGGGATGAGGGTGGAAGGGGTGTTCAGCCTGAATGCCAGCCCGGACAGTCGGGGTGACCCTCAGAGGAGGTCAACAGGGGCGTGCACTCTTGCCACGAGGGCCACGTCCACGGCCTCGGCTCCAAGACTCTCCTTGAGCTACTCAACTGGAGGCGGATCCTCCCACGGGACAGCCTTCTCCGTGAAGGCAGCACAAGTACGGCCTCGGCCAAAACACCAGCAGAGCGCTTGGGTCTTGCAGCCAGTCGTTCAAAGGACCACCAAGACCTCTTTGCCTTTCTTGAGCAGGGACAGCTCTCCGGCACCCTTGTCAGGCGTGGATCCTGCCTGCCCGACCAAACAGATCTCAGGTTTATGCTGAGCATTTTAAACCCACCTCTGCCCACCTTGGCTCAGCTTTGTAGAACTGAGTCTACAGTTGAGACGACAGGATTTATTTATTTATTTTTATTGACTTATTTATTTTTAAATGTGGAAGAGCCAGATGAAGTGAGATGGCGGGAGGGAGCCGACGGACACACGAGAGTGACTTGAACCGTACTTCAGAGGTCCCCGCCGGCCCTGACTGACTGCTCAGGATGAAAAAGAGAAGGGGCGAAATGAAGAGGAGGAAGTCCATTGGGATGGTGTTCCTCTGAAGCATCAAAAATCTCCTCTGGGGGGAAACACAGGAATCCCTGAAAGAAAATGCTGCAGGCCAAGGCCCCTTGATCAAAAATGATCACTACCCATCATTTGGGGTCACCGGACGGGGGAGACGTCCCTAAATCTGAAGAACGCCAACTCATGGAGCCCGTGGGGAAAAAAGAGAAAGCCAAGCAGGCGAAGGGCCTGTTCAAGTCATTGTCATCATTATTTGCAGGCATGAAAAAACATTCCACCTCCAAGGCCTCCTGAGATGAAGAAAGCAGAATGGGAGAAAGTGACTTTGTTCCACGAGAGACACCGTTGGAGTCTTCAGAAGGAGAGCCTTCAGTGTTTGGGAGGAAGGGCGGTTTTCGGAGAGCGGGAGAAGGCCACGAATCTCAGAATGGAGAGGTCACAAAGAAGAAATGGGGGCCTGCTTGGATGTGGATTTCCTGCTTGATTTCTCAAGTAGCGATTGAACTCATGACCAGGATTGTGTAAAGGCCACATCCCTACAAACTCCTCCCGAGGGGCAGGGGGCAAGGAGGGAAGAGCAGAACAGGTGACACCGGGGCGCGGCTGTCCTTTGGTCCTACTGCAAGCGGGACCCGGGGCTGAAGAAGGAAGCCTGGTTTGGATTCTTTTCACCTGGAACGACGCTAGGTGGCAGAGAAGGCCCGCACTTCAGAAAGGCTGGCTGATTTCACAGTTGTCTGGCTTTGCAGAGGAAGGAAGGAAGGAAGGAAGGAAGGAAGGAAGGAAGGAAGGAAGGAAGGAAGGAAGGAAGGAAGGAAGGAAGGAAGGAAGGAAGGAAGGAACAGATGAGGGAGGCAGGGAGGGAGGGAGGAGCTGATGATGGATGGATGGATGGAAGGAAGGAAGGAAGGAAGGAAGGAAGGAAGGAAGGAACAGATGAGAGAGGAAGGAAGGAAGGAAGGAAGGAAGGAAGGAAGGAAGGAAGGAAGGAAGGAAGGAAGGAACAGATGAGAGAGGAAGGAAGGAAGGAAGGAAGGAAGGAAGGAAGGAAGGAAGGAAGGAAGGAAGGAAGGAAGGAAGGAAGGAAGGAAGGAAGGAAGGAAGGAGCTGATGATGGAAGGAAGGAAGGAAGGAAGGAAGGAAGGAAGGAAGGAAGGAAGGAAGGAAGGAAGGAAGGAACAGATGAGGGAGGGAGGGAGGGAGGAAGGAGCTGATGATGGATGGATGGAAGGAAGGAACGAAGGAACGAAGGAAGGAACAGATGAGAGAGGAAGGAAGGAAGGAAGGAAGGAAGGAAGGAAGGAAGGAAGGAAGGAAGGAAGGAAGGAAGGAAGGAACAGATGAGAGGAAGGAAGGAGCTGATGAAGGAAGGAAGGAAGGAAGGAAGGAAGGAAGGAAGGAAGGAAGGAAGGAAGGAAGGAAGGAAGGAAGGAAGGAAGGAACAGATGAAGGAGGGAGGGAGGGAGGGAGGAAGGAAGGAGCTGATGATGGATGGATGGAAGGAAGGAAGGAAGGAAGGAACGAAGGAAGGAAGGAAGGAACAGATGAGAGAGGAAGGAAGGAAGGAAGGAACAGATGAGAGAGGAAGGAAGGAAGGAAGGAAGAGAGAGATTTTGTGCACAGGGAAGGGTTGCGTTATTCTAGATTTTTGTGCTTCCTCCCCCCCAGCTGTGCAATGCATTCTCTTCCTTGCCTTCTCCTCCCCCCATCACAGATGCACAAACTTGTAAAGCAAGAAGAAACACGGAGGGTCATTGATGCCAAGCCTCTGCCGGCATAGGAATCCACGCCTCAAGCTGGCCTGAAGGAGGGCCGCCCCACCTCTGTCTGAAGCCCCAAAGGACAGAGCGAGTCCACCAGCCTCTGAGGCTGCCCGTTCCACAAGCGCCCGGCAGCAGGAGCAGCAGCAGGCAAGTTCCGTGTCAGGAACTGCTTCGCAACGTCTACTTGGCATTTCCTTTCCTGGCCTTGGAATCGGCGACTTCAGGTCCTCTCCTGTGGAGCCCCAAGTGGGGGAAGAAAAAGCTGGTTCCCCCTTCCCCATGACAGCCCTTCCCTGGCTCCCCTCTGGCTAAATCTGTCCAGCTGCCTCAAACCCAACTGGCAGGTCTCCTAGTTGGCAATTTTGGCATCTCCTGCTCTCTTCACCCTGAGACACGGCTGTGAGAATCTGGTGCCCCACCAATAAACAGCTGATCTTTATAGTTTAAAAAAGTAAGGTGGAGGGGGGGAGTGAATAGAGCTGGGAAGTGCTGCCATTTATTTTCCTAAAGTAGATTCACCTCTAGATGTTGGTCCCCTCTAAACGTTGGAGTCCTGGGCAAAGCCCCGGTCACCCTGCGCTGGGGACCCCCTGGCCAAGTGGCACGATTTCTGCTCACCGAAGATTCGAATAAACTATGGGAAATCTGTAAACAGGGTTTCTGTCCTCACCCAGAGGGCTGCGGCAAGTGGTGATGACTCCGGTTTCAGGGGTCCTGTGAATCCACTCCGGGCTTCCTTTTGCACTTTACGGGAGCTTTGCAACCTGATGGACCCTATCACCCAAACGGGTTCAGCCGTTTGGATGACTCTTATATAGTTGCCTACTGTGTATTTTTATTTTTATTTTGATCTTTGTCGTGGTGTCTGATTCTGCTTAATTTGAGTTTTAGAACTCAAGGTATGGGAGGTATAGAAGTTGAACAAATAAATAAATAAATAAAATTCTGAGAGCCATAGTTCAAAATTACAGACCTCTAGAAAACCTCAAGATCAGTACGTATTAAAACTTTATAGTCCATGAATGTATCTAATCGAATCCCCAGTTCAAAGTGTTCAGGCTGGGCGAAATGCCCAGGCTGCCTCAGCACATCCTGTGGAGGTGAGTTCCACTGTTTAAAGATGGGATATATTGGAGGAAGATTTCTCTTTTTTTTCTGTCCTTTGTTTACAACACAGTCCAGCTGGGTTTCAGGACAGGAGGAAAGAGGTTTGAGGCCGGGGAGGAAAGACGCTGGAGTCTTCGGATTCGGATCGGCGTTTGGGAATCCAGGATGGGATGAGATCTGATGAAGTGAAGAAGACGTGGCGTTTAAAGGAGGCCCGGCGGCTCGCTCGCCTTTGGGACGGAGCAGCTCAAGCCTCCACCTGCAGGAAAGACGACAGCGTGAGAGAGAAAGGGATGGAGCGTTTTACACCTGTGGAGCAGGATTGGGGGGGGGGGGGCTCTAGGAAATGACACTGGAGGCTCTGTTTGATGTTTTGCAGACTCTCTCGGTTCCAGCCTGATGAAAAAAAGGAAGCCAGGAAAGTGGGGTGGGTGGGTGGGGGTGCCATCCCCTTTTGAAGTGCAGCCCAGTCATTGCCTCCGGCCTCTTTAAACCTTTCTGCCAGGTGCGGGCCCTTCCCTCTTCTCCACCTCTGATGTCCACGAGAGCCCAACAGGGATGAAAGTCACACGGCACACACCTGACCCCCCCCCCCCCAGCACCAGTTTGTACAAAGTCCAAGCAGGCTGCAGGTGGCAGACAGGCAAATTTGGAGGGGAGATTGACGAGAGACGGGGAAAGAGATTCGGCCGAGATGAAAGCTCCCCCCCCCCCCCCCGGACGTGAACCTGCTGTGACGGTGGACGGGGAAGGTGCTCAAACGTAAAGGAGGAGCCACGCTTCCTGTGGTTCCTGGTACTATTTTGACATCCTTGCCCTTTGGAACCTTTTTTCCCCCCCACGGCGAAAAAGTATTCAATTATGATTAAATATTATTTATGGCATTCAACCAATAATAAAAGAACCATCGACAGAGGAAAACCCAACGAAAGCGGAATTTTTGTAAAGTCCGGCTGAGTGGCTTCCAACTTAGGGTGACTCTATTGCTGCCACGAACAGCGCTCCTCTGCATTCGCAAACGAAGGGCCATGGCTTCCTTATTGAGCCACTCTCTCCTACATTACATATTCCTCTTTTCCTGCCGCCCTTCTATTTTCTCTTGCATGGTTGCATTCTCAAATCAAATCAGAGATTTGATTTGATTTGGTTAGCAAGGACGGCCTTTTTAAAATACTTCCGAAGATTGGATGTCCACCTCGACTCCTTAACATCATCAGGTCCTTTCATGAGGGAATGAAGGGCACTGTAGTTTTTGATGGTTCAGCTGCGATACAAGGAGATCTGCAAGCGGGATCTGAAGGCCTTAGGAATGGACCTCAACAGATGGGAAACCTTGACCTCCGAGCGTTCAGCCTGGAGGCAGGCGGTGCATCGTGGCCTCTCCCAATTTGAAGAGACCCTTGTCCAGCAGGCCGAGGCAAAGAGGCAGTCCCGAAACCAGCAAAACCAGGGAGCTGGACAGGGGACCGATTGTATTTGTCTTCATTGTGGAAGGGATGGTCACTCTCAAATTGGCCTTCTTCTCAGCCACACTAGACGCTGTTCCAGGTCCTCCATACAGAGCACATTCCCATAGTCTCTCGAGACTGAAGGATGCCTACTATTGTACCCAGGGCTCATTGTATGTGTATATTAAGCCAGCCCAAAGAAAAGCATGTGGGATGGGGTAATGAGTGTTGTGGTCAACGTTTAGAAATAGCACCTTTTTGGATGACAGCTGAGAGTCCAGGCTTGATTGAATTCAGAACCCAACAATCTGTCTTTCTGGCAGTCCATGGCATCTGTAAAGCTACCTCCCAACACCACATTTTGAATGAATTGATATTTTCTTTTCAGCTTTCTTCACCGTCCAGCTTTCACATCCATCCATAACAATTAGGTATATAATCGTCTCCAGGGACACATCCTTACACTTGATGATCTTTTCTAATTCCTTCATTGCTGCCCTTCCGAGTCTGAGTGTTCTTCCAATTCTTGGCTGCCGTCTCCATTTGGACGGATAATTTGAATCAATGGATAGAACATCTTTAACTATTTTGATTTCTTCATTGTGAACATCAAAGTTATGTAATTCTTCCATAGTCATTATTTCGACCTTCTTAATATTCATCTGTAATTCTGTTTTCACACGTCCTTCTTTTACTTTCCACAAGAGTTGTTTCAAGTCATTGCTGCTTTCTGTCCTTAATATGATGTCAGTAATATGATGCTATCTGCATATCTTAAATCACTGATGTTTCTTACGTCTATTTTCACTCTGAATCTAATCTACCGTGTTTCCCCGAAAATAAGACAGGGTCTTATATTAATTTTTGCTCCAAAAATGCATTAGGGCTTATTTTCAGGGGATGTTTTATTTTTTTCATGTACGACAATCTACGTTTATTCAAATACGGTCATGTCATCTTCTGATGGTTGCTGCACAAGGGTGGAGGGCGGGGTTTCACTTAACTGAGGCTTATTTTTTGGGGTAGGGCTTATATTATGAGCATCCTGAAAAATCATACTAGGGCTTATTTTCAGGTTAGGTCTTATTTTCGGGGAAACAGGGTAGCTCTCTGTAGGATGTGTTCTGCATATAAACTGAGCAGAGAAACGAAATGCTCCTTGGTATGACGCCTTTGCCAAGATGAAACCATTCCATTTCTCCATATTTTGTTCTAACAGTAGCTTCTTGTCCAGAGTATAGGTTACCTATTAGGACAATAAAATATTGGGGCACATTTCTTTTAGAACAATCCAGCTTTTCATGATCCACACAAGAGCTTTGTAGTAATCTATAACACAGAGATGGATTTTCTTCTAGAAGTCTTTGATAAACTCCAGTAGCCAATGTACATTTGGGATAAGATCTCTCGTGCCTCTTCCTTTTCAGAATGCAGCTTAAATGTCTGGCATGTCTCATTTCTACGTGTGGTTAAAGTGTTCCTTGCAAGCTTTTGAAACCTTTGCTTGGATGGGAAAACTAATGCAACCGACCTACGATTGTTGCAATCTTTGGCATCTCCTTTCCTGGGGACTGGAATGAATACTGAACATTTCTAGCCTGTGGATCTTTTTTTCTTTTCTTCGTTTTCCTTATTTATTTATTTATTTATTTATTTATTTATTTATTTATTTATTTATTTATTTATTTATTTATTTATTTATTTATTGGATTTCTATCCCGCCCATCTAGACCAAAGGTCTACTCTGGGCGGTTTGTTAGCTTATTCTTGTTAGGACTTTGACAGATTCAAGCTCTGTAGCTTTTGGCATCCCATCTACTCCTGGCGATATATTTCTTTCAACTGCTTCGAGAGCAGCTTTCACTTCGCTTTCTAAAATTACATGTTCTTCATCACAGGATTCCTCTTCAGAAGCGTCCATCACTATAGAGGGCAACAGTCTGATCCCTTATAACGCAACTCCTCACGTTTCAGTCACGGACATTCCAGTTTTATTTCGTACAACAGCTGAACAAATGGCCTGAATGAATAACAGATACTCTCCCATTGCTTCATAGCTGTGAAAGCCTCGATCCCCGTGGTCCTGACAGCCCATAATCTGAACTGGTCAGTGGTTTCAGACCTTTCTACAACATCCTTTTTTTTTCCTTTTTACATCAGCACTTTTCATCCAAATTTTTAATCAGTCCCATGGGCGGAGGCTGTCTTGCTCCTCGTTCTCCGTGACATGCAGTTTATATATCAATGTGATGTACGTACTTTAATATTTGTTGCCTTGACACATTTTTAAAATTGTCTCTTATATGTTGCATTATGTATGACATATATTTATTTATCTGTATAACATTTATAATTATTGATCATATTTCAAAGAAGAAGGGAATAGGAAACTGCTGCTCCACACCCAGAAAAATCCCTGATATTTGGGTGGGAGAGCACGAGGGAATGCCAGGGGTCTCCGGGCAGGGCTAGGAAAATCTTTACCTCTGGCCCTAAAGAACCATGGCAGCCGCTGCCAGTCAAAGCTGGCAGTTCTAGCCTTTCTCATTGGACGGTCAATTGCAGTCCAGTCCTTTGAGAACAGAGCCCTGAAAACCTGCCAGAGGGAGCCACGATCCAGGTTGAGGCTGCCGGAAGCCTAGGAATGGCTCTGTGTTCTTCTCCCCCTGCGCGGTACCCAGGAGGACCGTGGTGGTCCAGCATCACAGGTGGTGGCAATCCGAAGGAACTTCATCATCATCATCATTCACCATCCATCAGTCTTCCTCCCCCCCCCCCACCGTACACTGAAAGGGAACAACCCCTCCCCTCCCACCAGCACATCCATTGTGTGTGCTGGCCAGGGGATGATGGGTGTTGTAGTCCAGGGCCTCAGAAGCGTCTCCTGTTGGGGAAGGCTGCCGAACACTCTCGGCGGCTAAACAGTCTAACCCGTTCTATTTTCGCTTCTGTGGGCCGCGGAGATTTTTGTACAAAGTGTCTTTTAATCATGTCAACTGCCCCTGGGGTCCTCAGCAGCTCACAGAGCAACATCAAAATAACATCATCATCATCATCATAACCCACCACCCCGAAAAAAAGAAAAGGGAGCATGACAAAATAGGCAGCTGGCAGAGAGAAGTAAGTGAATTCTCAATAGAACTAATCAGAAGGCCATAATAATAATAATAATAATAATAATAATAATAATAATAATAATAATAATAATAATAATAATAATAATAATAATAATAATAATAATAATAATTTTTAAAGATCACAATTAATTAAAATTACTTAATCTGGGGTAAGGGTATGAAAAGGCTTGCGAAAACAGCCAAGTCTGCTGTGGTGAAGAGATGAAGACTCTCCATCGTGGTACCCAAAGCCAGGCAAGTTCTCATCCTAGCCCGGACGGTAAAATGCAATGGAACCGGGTGCTTGTCTCACTGCAGCTCCCATGGCTATAACATCCTAGCCAGGGGAAAATCATGAATATTTCTGCCACTCCCCTTCCTTTCTCAAGTTTTGCAACCCAGACATCTTGATGAATAAATAACAACAAGGCTGAAGTATTGAGAGTCACCCTTAAGAGCAGCAGATTTATTTCGAAATGAGCTTCTTGGGGGTTCAGGGGTACTTCCTCAGACTCTTGAAAACATGAGCGGCAATTAACCAAAGCTCACCTGGAAATCGATCGCTCTGTTTTGAGGCGCTTCTGCCCTCAAGATCCATGCAGAAACCTGAGACCTCTGAAAAGCAGTTCCATCAAAACTGATGAAGGATTTGGAAGCTGGACTTGCTTGTTTGCTTCCTTTCAAAAATATGTTGGTGGCCAGATGAACTTATTACCCACTCTGCTTCTTTTAATTTTATGTAGGACCTCACATGGCTACATTTTTTAAAAAATTAGTGATAGCAAAGCAATGAGATGGACTGACTCCAAATAATATTGCATTAGTGGCAGTGCAGGATAGTGGTGTGGCCAAGGCAGGAGGCTTGCATCAGGGTTCAGTGCTAAATTTTGACTTGTAGGAACTCATCGTAACACTCCAAATTACAAAGAAAAGTCCAAACGTGAAGACTCTTGTGTTGCTTTTTATCAACAAGTCAGAAGGAGCAAATTTCATTTCCAGCAATGGAAAGGTCTTTTGTAAAGCTAACGGGTCTTAATTGCTGGTTCAAGACCAAGCCATCTTGAAATAATTTTGCATTGCCATAGGCCAGGGTAAAGGCAGAAGGAAAAGAGGAAGACCAACCAGGGGATGGATTGACTCAGTAAAGGAGTCACACAGTCTTGAGTTTGCAAGAGCTAAGCAGGGCTGTTGAGGACAGGATAGGTTGGAGGTGACTCATTCATAGGGTCACCATAAGTCAGAAGCAACTTGGTAACACAAACCAACAACAGCAAAGTAGACAAATATTTGGTGTTCTTTATGTACCTAAAATATGCTACCTGAGGAAGTTGTTACACTCTGCCTAAGGAGAGGGGGATTCTCAGAGGTCATATCTTCCAGCTGTAACCATTAGCCACCGTATCTCTGACTGCAAATTCTCTTTTCGGCCAAAATATATCTCTGGTTCTCAGAGGATGGAAATACATCATCAGCCAGGGTTAACCAGTGCTATCTGTATCTCTGTGATGATGACTCTTTCCCCATCTGAAAGTCCAGGATGAGGAACAGAGTACTTGGCTAGGTAGAGTATGGTTGCCAACTTCCATAGAGTCATAGAATCATAGCGTTGGAAGGACTCTGTGAGGCCGTTGAGTCCAACGCCCTGCTCAAGGCAGGAATCCAAATCAAAGCAGATCTGACCGAGGGTGGTCTAAATTTCTCTTGAATCCCTCCAGCATTGGAGCGCTCAGCGCCTCTCAAAGTCATGGGTTCCATTGTCGTACTGCTCTAACAGTTAGGAAGTAACTTGTGTCCATTATGACGTGTCCTGCACTCTGGGATGACTGAGAACAGATCCTGCCCCTCCTCTGCATGACGATCTTTCAAATATTTGAAAAGTGCTCTCCTATCTCCCCTCAGCCTTCTTTTCTCAAGGCTAAACCTGCCCAGTTCTTTCAGTCTTTCCTCCTAGGGCTTGGTTTCCAGCCCCCTGATCCTCTTTGTCGCCTTCCTCTGAACTTGCTCCAGTTTGTCGGCGTCCTTCTTGAAGTGCGGTGTCCAGAACTGGACACAGGACTCAAGACGAGGCCTAACCATCGCTGAATAGAGGGTGGGATTTGGAGACGACGCATTTGGCTTTTCGGCAGCTGCATCACACCAGTGGCTCGTATCCTGCTTGTGCTCTACGGCAATTCCAAGAGCCTTCTCACGTGTAGTATTCCTGAGCCAAGTATTCTCCGCCTTGCAACCGCGCGTTGGGTTTCTTTTTTCCAGAGTGCGGAGCTTGGCACAATAGCCCTTCTCCTCCTTCGTGTCTTCAGCGGCAGAGCGAACGCACCAAACCGAAGCCAGTGAGCCGAAGTGGCAGGAAAAGAAACACCGGTTGGCCTTCCTTCTTTCCACGTGCTTCGCTTTGTTCTACAAGTTTCAACTGGCTGAGGTTCTTGTGCTGCATCACATCGTTCCTCAAACCCAGTCTCACCCACTCTTTGGCGCTGGTGGTGGATTTATCTAATGCACAGGTACACTGTTGGTGATAATTAGGATTGTTATTGGTTTTAACCTCTAGGGCTGGAGCAGATGATAACTAATTATCACGTGCCTGCTTTCATTAACAGTAATTAAAGCACTTCCAGCCTTCCCAAGTGGCTTACCATTAACCCTCTTTCCTCCTGGGACCGCTCTGTCAAACAGGCATGCAATGCCACCCTCAAAGCACTAGAGGGCAGCAGAAACCCACAACAACGCCGTCCAGTCACTGAAAGAGTCCTGGAGCAGCCAACTTTTTTGCAAGCGGGGCTCTTCTGTGGCTTTGCCTCAGCAAGGGAATGTGGTTTGAGGAAAGCATGGCCTGTTGAACTGTTGCCTGCTACACATCTGATTAAGAGGAGATTTCAAAGTGATTGGTTTGGGGTGGGGGGTTGCTTCCTCCTTGGCTATCAGCTGCCAAGTGCAGAGGCTGTTGAAGCCAGTATTAGTAGAAGCACAGGATAATGCTGTGGCAGAAGCACAGGAGGCTGTGGCAGTGGTTCTTACACAGTGGTGCAGTAGTACCTTTTGAGCTGTATCTCATCATAACACTTTTCAGTACAAAGTCTGCAAGTAGAGACCAAACGTGGAGGCTGTATCAATAAGTCAGCTCTAGTAAATTTCATTTCCAGCATGAACAGGTCTTTTGTAAAGTTAGCAGGTCTTAATTGCTCATTCAAGACAAAGCCACCTCCAAATAATTTTTCATTGTTGTTGGCCAGGTTGAAGACAGTGGGAAAAGAGGAGGACCAACCATGAGATGGATTGACTCAGTAAAGAAAGCCACTGTCTTCAGTTTGCAAGAACTAAGCAGGGCTGTTCGTGAATAGGCCTTTTGGAAGTCATTAATTCCAGGTGTTGCCTATATTGGAAGAGACTTCTGAGCACATAACAACAAAGGGCTAGTTCACAATAATATATTGTTGCTGGGAAATGGATCATCTCCCATGGCTAACGTAGTGGTTCTGTTTAAGCTCAGAGGGAAGATTGAAGTCTCGGCAGAGTGGGCTCATCAAAAAGTGCCAGTGCTTCAGCCCTGACACCACTGCTCTTGGGCCAGCTCCTTGCTCAGCTCCAGTACGGGATCTGTCCCTTCTATCGGCCAGCATCCAGGATCCCAAGAGGCAGCTTCTGCTATTGGCTGGGCTCCTCCTGCATCTGGCACGATCCTCCTTCGGCCTCACACTCACACCAGCCGATGGGGAAATGTTAAAACTGGCCGTCCTCATTGGAAGCCCAGGAGCACCGCTGGGAATCTGGGGAGCCCTCTTACACCAGCTCCACCGACTGATCCATGTGAGCCAGTGATGCCCACTCTGGTTGGCAGCATTTCCTCCCCGGGACCTTTCCTTCACTTACTGTCTGTTCTTCCTGGTGCTGGGAGTTGTGGGTGGATGGGTTGTATGGCAGCAGAAACCTGCAGATGGTGGCGTTCCGATAGGTTTGTTGGCTAGGGGATTCTGGGAGTTGTTGTTTGGTAAATTCTAAGCACTAAAGTAACTAGACGTAACGATTCTAGTTACTCCTTGAGAAACAGGAAAGGAAAGCTATTTGTGCAAAACTGCAACCACCAAGGTAAGGGGTTACTTTTGTGGATTTTGGAGCTATACCAGATTATTTTGCGACAGTAACTTTCTGAGCTCTACTCCGTCCAGGGGGCCTGCTTGACGCCTTCTTCATTCCCCTTCGCCCTCCCCCAGACCCCTGGCCATTTGCAATTTCCTCGGACGTCTCCATCCGTTGGGCTGCTCTGTGGAATCTCAGGGCAGCGCCCTGGTGGAATCTGCCCAGCCCCTTTGGAAGCACGGATGAGGTGGTGGGCTCCGTGTTCCTCAGGGCAGTGGCTGGGGTCGGAAGAGCTGCAGGAGGGGAGACCTCATCTGAACTCAGCTCCACTTCATCCTGCTGACTCTTTCAGAAAAGTTTCCACCGGAATAAAGAGCAGGAGGTTGGAAAGGCCAGGAGAAAGAGTTCCTTTTCCCATACTGGGTGAGACATTCTGGGAATCACCATCTAAAAAAGGAACTTCGGGCTGCAATGGGTGTTAGAAGGACCTTCGGGCCGTAAGTTTAAATTTAGAGATTTCCCGGTGAATGGAAAACAACTGTGAGCGCTGCTGGGGCTGAAACACCTGATCCCAGCAGAAGCCCAGCTGGAACAGAGCCCACTCTGATGTTTTTCCTACCACTCGGCCAAACTGGACGTAATTCAGGAGATCCGAAATCAATGTCTCAACAGATTTCATTCAAAGCACATGTCCAGCGCCTGGTTGGCTTGTTTCATGCTTACCTTTCTTCCAAAGAATCCAGGGTAGCGTCTATTTCGTGACTGTATTTTATTCTCACAACTAGAGATGGGCATGAACCGAACCACGAACCGAAAAAACCCACGAACCGGCTTGGTTCGTGGTTCGGTTCGTAGTTTGGTTCAGGAAGGGGGTGGGCGGGCGAGCAGCGGGGGGTGGTGGCATTCAGCTCCCCTCCTCCAGGTGTGAACGGGGGGAAAAAATGAACCACAAACCCGTTTGTTTTTTTCCAGAGTTTGTGGTTGGTTTGGGGTTCGTGGCTAGCCACGAACCACGAACCGCCCCAATTCGTCATGTTTCCAGTTTGCGCCCACCTCTACTCACAACGCCCCTGTGTGGTAGCTTAAACCCAGAAAGAGAACACAGGGCCGTGTGTTACCCATTGAGCTTCCCGACTAAGCATCTGGATGCTGGGCTTCCCAGTTCAGTGTTGTAAGCATCAGATCCGTCCTGCACTGGCACAGCGAAAAAAGCTAACCTTTTTTCCCCCCTCTCTGTTTCCTACCTTAATGCCTGCCCACCCGCAACAGCTATGAGCCAGGGAGAGATGAACAGCCAGATGCAATATGGCTATATGTGTTGCCTCACACGCGCACGCACGCACACACACACACACATGCATGCACGCACGCAGCTTCTCAGGGTAGATGCCATCAGAGATCTCCCCGTCTCCCAGATATCCTGACAGACACGTAAACTGATGGAAGTTAATAGGAGCAACATCGTTCCTGATCCATTCAATCAACCCCTAATCAATGGCGTCCATTCCTTCCCTGTGACATTTTCTATATGTGGATGACCTCTATCTGAATGCTTTGGGAAATTGTAAACTGTATGGAGAAGAAAATGTGCCATATCTCAAATATATATGAAATCATTATCCTCATGATTCTTCCCATATCCAGGCTGGATCATACCTTCACTTGTTACCTATAAGATGCCATCAAGTTCCTCCTGTCTTATGGGGATCCTGGTAGGGTTGGCAAGCGACATGAGATTATTGAGGAGTGCTTTATCATTGCCACTAGCTCTCAGTGAGTATCTATGGCTGAGTGAGGATTTGAACCCAGGTCTCCTGAGTCCTGGTCTGACAATGGATTAACTACACCATGCTGGCTCTCGGTACCTGTTGTTGTTGTTGTTTCTGATGTCGTTCTGTGCCCTCAAGTCAGAACCAAAGTATGGCAATCTTAACAGGGCTTTTGAGGTAAATGAGATATTTATGGACCACCTTTACCAGGTCCACACCCCTAGTGAGTTTCCATGGCTGAGTGGGGATTCGAACCCAGACCTCCCAAGTCCTAATGTGTCGCCCTATCCGCTACGCCACACTAGGTACCTACTTTTTATTAGGCCAACCAAAAAAAGTCACAAAAGAGGACTCTTCTCCAAGCAGGATGTCACCAAAATAAGTGGGAAGAATCAGACCTCTGGAGAGATGGAGGAGAGAGGGAGAAGGTTCTGCCGGGGTTCAAATGGGGCGCCTCAGATGATACCACTAGAGCTTATTCGGCGTTGCTTGGCTGACCTTCTCTGCCTCCTTTCTCTGTTCCCCTTCCTGGGAGCAGCCGAACGGGCCCCAGAAGGCGGGCAGGCAGGCAGGCAGGTGGGTGGAGGAGGCAGCAGCAGCTGGCTGAGTCACCCTGAACCGGATGCGCCGGAGAGCATGGCTTGGCAGGGTGCCCGGCCGATGCCCTCTGCGCTCGGTCTGTGGAGTGCCCTGTGAGGTTTCGTTGCAGCTGCAGCTGGGGCCGGCTTGTTGCACAAGTCCCCGGGTTGATGCAACACACGGAGCGGCGGGTGGCTTCCCAGAAGCTGCCCTCTTCTTCTCCTCCCCAGCAGGGTGGGTGGACGCAACTGGCCTTCTTCTGGGGGTGATGCCAAGGGAGAGCCAGGAGGGGCCCCCCGCCCGGCCGCTCGCCTCGGGGGGCCCTGGATGTTCCTCCAGGAGGCTGGTGGGCTGAAGGCTGACAGCTGACCTGGCCTGGCCTGCCTCTCTGCCCCCACGAACCTGGGGTGACTCAACCGAGCCACCTTTCTCGTCCTCCTCCCCGCCACAGGCCAGCTGGGGAATTGGGCAAGAGAAGGAGGAGACCTTCCTTGTGGGAAGGCGGCTGAGGCGCGTCATCCCCCGGTTTCACCCCCAAGGGATTCCAGAGAACTGCCACCAGGCTGGTCTGAAACCGGTTTGAGTTGAGTCGGACGTTTCTCCTTGGCTTCGCCTTCTGGCCTTTCCTCGTTTTCAACCCTTGGCAAGCAAGGAGAGAAAGAGAGAGAGAGCAATGTTTCTTATTCACACACCCCGTAAAACAATGAAGATGGGCGTCCACTCGCGTCTGCAAACAAACGGGGAACCCACTTTCCCCACCCCGCCAGAATCGAAAACCTTGTCCACAGAGCCTTTGACACATCATTACGAATGCTGCGTGCCGTCGGTCGGTCGGTTCGAGCATGTGAAAACATTTCGATCAGCTAGCTAATTTTGAGCAGCTTTTAATATTGCTCTTATTTATGAGTTCTCGTATCTCGGTTTAATGCTTCTTTTAATATTGCAATCATTTATTACTTTGCTTTTAACTTTCTTTTCATACTGTAAGCCCCCCTTGGGTCCGTTCGAAAAAAGGCGGAATATCAATATATTAAACAAACAAACAGACAGACAAACAAACAAATAAATAAAGCACATCAACAACAGATTTTTAAAAAAAAGAAATTTATTTTTTGTAAGAGATGTTTTTAACAGTAGGCACAACCTGGTGTAGCTAGACATGCATGACGTATTTTGGCCTCTTGAAACCTTATCATCTTATTTCAGTGTGAGCTTTCATGGAGCAAAATCCAGGCTCATGGAGTTCAATACTGGGTGTTCCTTCAAGCCGTGATATGGGCAGGCGTCGTTCAAAACCAGAGACAATCCTTTTTGCCATGTCAGGGCGCTTGCTTATTTCCACAGGTGAATAGAAGTCAGGTATTTGATTCCCTGCCTTAAGAACACAATCCTCTCTGCAGCTTTACTCCACGGTCAGACGGCAGCCTAACCTGCAAAGTTGGTGTTGTTATTATTAGTTTTATTTGTATGCTGCATTTCTCCCAACAAAGGAACCCAAGGCGGTTCACAGCATTAAAATTCACACCATTAAAACACAATAAGTTAAATATTAAAAGACAAATTAAACAATATATGATTTAAAATAAAATTAAAAGATGACAACATGGAAACATGGAAAAGATTAACTGAGCTATCAGCTCAGATGTTCTTATACAGAGAATGCAGAACGTGGATTCGGAAGCTCTGAACTGAGGTCATCCATCGTTGATTGGATCAGGAGGCCTCTTATGTGCAAAAACATGACTGCCTTCCCTTGTCTGTGGAACATGCACTGGAGCATTTTTTTTCGGGCAGCCAGGTGGTCTCCTTTAGAAGACAGGCCTCTGCTTGTCCCACCCATTTGAAAAGGGCAGGGGCCTCCAATCTGTCCATTCATGGCCAGCACCAGGACAACTGGAGGGATGTGTGAACGGGTCACCCGGCCAAAGTTTAAGCCCTTCTTGGTGATGCACTCTTCTCTTTTTTTAAAGTATAGCGGCCAGAATCCTCCTGGCAATGCGCATTTGCGTCAGGGGAATCGGCCAAGCCTTGGCTGCAGATGGCTGCTCATTCGCAAGGCGCGGGTTGGGTTCCTGGACGCCTGCCCGGTCGCTCAGCACCCCTGGGAATGCCACCAGCTTCTTGCTAACGTGTAGCCATTTGCTGCTCCGGGTGTCTGTGACTTCCCTTACACAAACGTCAGCCACCCATGGGATTCTGGCCAGAGTAACTACTTCTAAACGGGCATCTCTGCAGGTCAACGAGCCGGGCCGCCAACCCGACCCATGATGATGAAGGCAGAGCTGGAGAAAATGCTGTTGTGCAGACAACAATTCCCAGCATCCCCCAGCCAGGCAGCCAGGCAGCTGGGAGTTGTCATCTTGAAAGGGAGCTTTTCTGGAATCACTCCAGGACTTGACTTGTTACCATGACCTGGGAAGCCCCCAAATGAAAAGGGGGAAGAGGGTTCTGCTGCAACCCAGGTTACACACAAAGCCGGGGTATCTCAGATGTTGAGCTGAGCACAAGCTGCCTACAGGCCTAAAAACTGGGTATGTTTAGCCTTGCAAAAAGAAGGCTGAGATGATCAATACCTAAAAGGCAGCTCTACAGAGGAGGGGCAGGATATGTTTTCCATCATCCCAGGGTGCAGGACACGCAACAACGGGCTCAAGTGAAAGGAAGCCAGATTTTGGCTGAACATCAGGAAAAACCTCTTAACTGTTAGAGCAGTACAACCGTGGAACCAGTGACCTCGAGAGGTGGTGAGCGCTCCAACCCTGGAGGCCTTCAGGAGAAAATGGGACAACCCTCCGTCCGATCTGCTTGGACTTAAGATTCCTGCCTTGAGCTGGGGAGGGGTTGGACTTGATGGCCTTCGAGGCCCCCTCCGACTCCATGATTCTAGGACTCTTCCTCATAAGAGTGTTCTCTGGGCAACCAAGAGAGAGAAGGATTTTTAAAAAGGGTGCTTGGTGTGACTTAACATCAAGATGGAAAATGGTGCCAAAGATATCAAGATTGGGAACTCGACCCACGAAGATGCTGCCTGCCTTGAAGGTGCAACGAGGATGAGGATGGATGTTCCTGTCCTGGGAGGTCAGTGGGGTTTGCAGAGTGAACACACCCCAGGTCCAAACAGCGGCAGTGTTTCTAAGCTCTGCTTCAAAGGCTGTGGCGTCCGACGGCATGCGCATGCCGCCTTTCCTACACATCATCCCCACCCCACGCCTGCCTTCTCCCCTCTTGTGCAACGGGAAGTGGTTCCCAGGGCCAGGGTTGCAGCTGTGGGGAAGAAGCCAGGGTGGGGTGGGGGCATGAGCCATGCGAGGCAGCTGTGTGTGTGTGTGCGTGTGCGTGCGCAATGGTTGCAGGAGGGGAGGAGGCGTGTTTGTCTAACTGTTCAGTGCCAGAGGGAGGGGAGGCAGCCTGGGAAGGGCTCGGCGCCTCAGACAGCCCGGCGCCTCTGTACACCTGGGGAAGTTCAGGTTAAATAACGTGAGCATTCCAGAGCGTCCAGCTGATTGAAACATTAACAAACAGGCGGGCTGAGCCGAGCCAGGCTCCAGATGGGCTGGACGGGAGCCAGGAGGGAGGCGGAGGGCCACGGCGGTGGCGCGGTGGTGGAGGCCACGGTGGTGGCGGTGGCAGCTCGGGCAGGCGGGCCGAGGGAGGGAAGCCCTCTAACCAGGAGGGGGTCAGCCGACAGGGCTCCCCGCAAATCCCACCAACGGTGCTAAGCCCCAGCTTGGGAAAAGCCGCCTTCTTCCAAATCCCTCAGCCAGCAAAGCACTTTTCTAATTTGAGACATGTTGTTGTTGGGGGTGTGTGTGTGTGTTTTGGAGTGGATTTTGGGAATTGTAGTTTTTTTTAAAAAGCACACACTTTTCCATGCTCTGATGTCGGTCCTGCGTTCCCACCAGAGAAGGCCCTATGGGTGGAGGTATCTGGGGGCCAGATTCAGGAGGAGGGGTACAAAACTCCTGGGGGGGGGGAGATTCAAGAGTGCATTGCTTGCTCCCCCTCCTTTCCTCATGTTTCCTTGTTCTATTTCTATTCCTCCCCCCCCCCCCCCGGCAAGTGCCATGTGTTCGAGGTGGTGTACGTGACTTTGTACGTCCCTGGTCTGGCCGCACAACAGCCTGGTGAGGTAGTCCAGCTTGAGTGACTGTGGTGATCCATGGGGAACCCAGCGTGTTTGGCAGCCAAGTGGGCATTTCCATCCGGGTCTCTCAAGGCACGGTCCGGCGTCCTAACCACTGTACCATGCTATCTCTATGGCTGGTTCTGAAGAATGTCAGAAAGAGGGAGGTTCCTGCCACAAGGACTTGTCAGAACGGGGGACGGAGGTACAGTATCGATGAACAAGAGAAGAATTTGGATCCAGTTCAGCTTCCAGTCCTCGGGATCCATTTCAGGGAGCCCCGAGAAAAGAGGAGAAAAGCCAAAGAGACATATTTCAATGGTCCTAAGGGGCTGGACTACACCTCCCATCCTGCACAGGCCACATGGGCTTGAGTGATGGCAGTTGTAGTCCATGAACCTGGAAGAGCCGTGATGGGGGAAAGTGCAGAAAGTCCAGCAAAGGAGAAATGATGGGGTGGTTTGACAAGAGGGGAGGTGGGAAGGGGGGGAAGAGAGAGAGAGAGAGAGCCATCATCCCAACGAAGCCAAAGAGCGACATACATCCAGAGTACTCTTCGCAGGTGATCCGAAAGGCAAAAGAGGTGCACTCTTTTCTCCACCACTTTCCCAAGATGTGGCCCCCCCAAAGACCCACAAGGTCAGCCTGAACCACTTTCAAGTGTTGGCCACAGGCTGCCGTTCCCGGCTGGGCCCCAGCGTGAGTTCTGCGCCTCCAACTCTGGGGCAGGCTCTGTCAGCATCGGAGGCGGTGGGCGTTTGTCCCCTTCCACCTTGCCAGCCCCCACAGCGACCTGGAACATGACAGCAAAGGGGGGAGAGGACAACATGGGAGTCACACTGGTCACGCTGAGCTCCCCGTGGAGCAGGAATGCAGCTGTATCCCTCCCCAAGCTCCTCTTGTGACCTCCAGGATTCCACCGAAGCACCCATAAGTGGCAGTTCCTGTTAAATAAGCCCAACCATCACCATTTAACACCCTAAAATACCAGTTCTTCAAAACAGGCAAGGAACTCCAGCCACTCCCAGTTTCCTTCTTGGGACTGTTTTGTTGCCGCTGTTGTAATTTTGGTCACCTTGGGGTCACCCCTCAGATTCTCAGGGGTGTAAACCTGAGCACAGGAACCCCCAAAGTGGTCAGCCTCTTTCCCCGGAGTAGCATTTCCCCCGCTGGGATCAACGACAACAGTTGCTTCTTCCAATATGCAACAAACAAAGGAACAAAACCACTCGTTGGAAACTTCCTGAAAAATTAATTGTGAGTTTGGTTTGGTTTGGTTTGGGGTGGAATCGACAAATTGCTATCTCAATGAGGGCCAGAAACTTTATTTCTTAAACAGAATTCACACCACTGGATTTATGGTTGTGGGTGGAGTGACGGCATACCAACCACCCTTCTATTAAAATCATTATTGATGACTTTTTGTGCTGTTCCTGTGCAGGATTTCCAGCAGCGCTTACTCACAATGGGTAACCCCCTGGGGCAAACAGCTGCACGAGAAGAGGGCAGATGTCAAGGCACAAAGCAAAAAGTGGGTTTCTTGCACTTGGGTGACAGTTACCTCTTCCCCAATGCCCGGAAAAGTTACATCCAAAATATTCTGGGTTGGTTGGGGATTCTGGGAATTATAATTCTGACAAGTCAATTTCCCAAGATTGGTCTTGGATTGTTGCACAAAAGACTCGTCGGTGCAAGCTTTTTTGTGGTGCTGCTGGCAAGTTTTGGGCCCCTAATCAGCTCTTGATCAGCCTGTCACATCATCCCTCCTTCCAAGTCTGGATCCCTGGAAGTGGTCGCTCTGAGGGTAAATCACCTTTAGCAAAGAATTTATTGGCAAACTAATATTTCCCCAGAGGCCTTAGGAAGCTATAATTTCTAAAATTTCGAAGATACCAGATTAACAACATAAAAGGGTATGAAACCAGAATACATCTGGAATGTAGGTAAGGCTGAAATTCAGCATGGATCAGCAATTTGGCACCTATATCACAAGGCAGGGTTTTGAACACAGTCAGTTACCCTAAATAAAACCAATTGATTGGTAGATCAGCGGAATGCTGTGGACATAGTATATCTTGATTTCAGCAGGGCCATCAATAAGGACTGTCATGACATTCTTGTGGGCCAGCTGGTAACGTGTGGGCTGGGCAATGATGCTGTGAGGTGGGTTTGTTGCTGGTCATAGGGCTGTAACCAAAGAGTGCGCCTCCTCCTCCTCAATGATGGAGCCCAACACCCTTGAGAGGAGTGGCAGGTGCTACAGATTTCTCTCCTGGCCTACGGGTGTTCGATATCTTTCTAAATGTTTTGGATCGAGGAGGGCAAAAGGAACCTGCTCAGATCTGCAGAAGACATCCAGCTGGAAAATGGAAGGCAATACTTCAGAAGTCAGAATCAGGATTCAAGACATCCGTCCTAAGCAAGCTGGAGCAAATTCGTTTCCTGGGACCCCAGAAAGCAGGATCCAAAGGTATAGATTCGATTTAAAAGGGAGATTTTGACTGAACATTAGGAAGAACTCGGTGACAGTGGAAGGGCGGGCCTCGGACTGTGGTGGACTTCACTTTGTCGGAGGAATGGGGTGGCCATCTGCCCGGGTGTTTCCTGTACATCCCCCCACAAGTGTTACTATCTGGTGCTTGCTCCGCACATGGTCAAGGGTGAGCAGACTTCATGTCTGTGGAATATATTCGAAAACTCAAGTTCCATGACTTAAAGCTAACTGCAAAACAGTGGGTTAAGGCGAGACCCGGTGTGACTGGGTCGCAGACACCCAGCCTTCACATATATATTTTTTTTAAATGACAGGTCTAAAGCCCAGCAAGTTCTATGTGTACATGTTTGAAACATACTGAGGAATACCGAGAACCAGATAGAAAACTGACAAATGAAACACCTAGAAGTGTGTGCGTTTTCTCTCTCTGCTCTTGCCCTGGCTAGCAGAGCGAAGAGCGAGGGAGCTGGGAGCTGCCTGCTTCTCTTCCCCTTTCTGACGCGCAGCTTCCTTCCCACCCACAGCGACGGCATTACTCACGCACCCAGCTGAGAAGTTCTCCCACCCAGTGGGGCCAAGGAAGTCACCCAAACGTCCCTGGGCCCAAGCCCAGAGGCCTTCAGCAAGCCGACCTCCAAGTTCCCAGGGTGCGGAATGGGATAAAAAGGACCCGGTGGGTTGGGAGTAGATGACCCAGACAGGTTTCCAGACCTACAGGTTCTGTGAAACTGGGCCAAGGATGCTGGTTCAAGGAATACACACACACACACACACACACACACCCCAGCCAATCTCTGTTTCGCCAGTTCCTTGGTTCAAATTCTCTGTTGGCTCACAACCAACACACCCTCCACTCTGTTCGCTTCAAGCTCAACCACCCTTGTGCAGTTTGTTACATACCCTCAAGGCACTGTGGCAGCTTGTGGGATGCAGAGATGTTCAAGAAGTGGCGTAAAAGTGCCACCCCATCCACCCCCACCCCCACCGAGCTTCCATGGCAGAACAAGGATCGGAACCCAGATCTCACATAGGCCACACCATTTCTCTGTAAAACCATCTGGAACACGGGGCACAGGTGAGGACCGCTGCAAGGTTTCTCGAAGGTCTCCCCTACTGGATGCTCTCCTGCTGTGCTGGGATTACAGCCCCCATCATCCCCAACCAGCAAACAGACATAGTTGCCTTGACAGACGGTAAATTAGGGTCTAACATAACTGGACAGACCCAAGTTGAGGATTGACCTAACTCAAATTCTGCCACCCACCCCACAGGATTTCACTATTATTCCCCACCCTGTCTTGCGTAGCAGCAAAAAAACACAACCCACTCCACTTTTCCACAGAACTCGCATCAAAGGCTGGAAGGATCCCAGCCGTTCCTAATGATCCACCCCACACCCTCCGAAGGGCAGAACTTTCACAGATGTTCAGGTCCCCACAAGTTTTAAGCTGTGCAGGAAACAACTGCACCTGCATTAGCAGGGTAGCAATTACCTCATTCCCTGTCCAGGAAAGGCTGTTCCCAGTGTAAGGTATGCAAATCTGTGCTTTCGGACTACCACTCCCAGAATTCCAGACTAGGCTACCTGGGGAATTCTGGAAACTGTAGTCCAAAAACATAAGATCTCCCCACCACCACATCCGCTATAGGGAACTTTCCTGCCATGAATCAAAATTTTCCTACTGTGCCAAACATCTCGCTGCCTTAGGCAACCTAGTGTGTGTTGTTGTGTGGTTAGTGTTGGACTAAGAATCAGTGAACTGGGTTCAAGATCCACACTCACCCCCTTGTGCCAGCCATATACTCAACGGGCTGTCATTAGGATGAAAGGAAGCAAACCCATGTAAAGACAGGGATGGGGGATATGAATGTACCATGTAAGTAGCTCTGTAACAATGGGGAAAACTGAGGGTTTATTTCAAATATATTAAAGAGGGTCGTAGGGGAACTGTCCCCCATCAGCAACCTCTCCCCCAGCAGTTAGCAAAGATCAGTACATTTAAGATTGACTTCAACCAGCTCTCCCCAACTCCTGTAGCCTGCCACCCAGCTATGGGATTTGTAGTCCAGGAGAACTGAAAGGGGCCAGGTCAGAAAAGACAGACACCCCCCCACGGCATCCATTGAACCCCCAAACAGCTGCATAGTCCATGAAAACAAACCTCCCATTCACAGCAATATGCATTTGTTTAATAACAAAAACTGGAACTATTGTAGAACAATATTCTCAGACATATATATGTATATATATCTCTCAATCATTGTAATATACAATACAAGGATTATTTCTCAGGAACCTGAGAAGTATTTGGAAAGGATTCATGTTCTGCTTTTTAAAAAACAAAAAAACACAAAAGGCTTGTCCCATCTGAGCATTCAACCGAGTCGATGCTGCCTGCTGCGAGTTCAGGTCTGACTCTCTCTCAGCGGTTCCCCTTTCCTGCAACAGACGCCCACGGCCGTCCTGCTTCCGACTCTTCTTCGCCTCCCGTGAAAGAGGCCTACGGCCCTGGTTCGGACCAAGTCTGTTCAACGGGGAGAGCGGCACAGCCTGGACCCCACCTCAAGGCACCCCCTTTTTTCCCCTGCCATTGGAGGGATGAGAACACAGTCCTTTTTCTCGGTGGCGAGAAGATGCTCCTCTCTCCTGGCCCGAAGCAACACTCAGCGACACAGGATGCGATCATCGGGGTTGACGCAAGCCGCCTGCAAAGGAAACACGCCCATCAGAACCACGTTGCCAGCCCTCATTTGCGCTGTTATCACTTATGACAGTCCTTAATTTGTAAGTAAGGATTCCTGCTTCAGTTCTCTTAAGTGAGGAAGACATCAGCTCCTGGGTGCCAGCTTGTGAGCTTCACAGAGCGCTTCAGGGTGAAGCCACCTCCTTGACGGAGAACTCCTGTGAGCTCGGAAGCTTGCATTTCCTCTGAACAAGGAACGCATCCTCTTTCTCATGAGTCACAAACCCCCTGTTCTCGGGCGTCACTGTTTGGCCGTACCTACATCCTACACTTGCCGTGAGGTTTCAGGGCTTCTTAAAAGAAAAGTGAACAGAAGCAACAAGGAGAAAAGGAGGGTTATTGTCCCAACAAGACAACAGCCCTGAATCGATCTAACCACTTCTCTGTGTTGGACTTAAACTCCAGGATTTTGGGAATCGTAGTTAGACAGGATTCTGGGAATTGTAGTTAAAACCCATCTGGGGTCTAGCAAGTTGGGGAAAGTTGGAATAGAGATGATGATCAAGGAATGGGGGGGGGAAGAGATCCTAAAGGGGACAGTGAACAAGGGAACCCTACAGGGATGGGGCTGCTGAGGAAGGGGGCCAGAGGGATCCCAATGGAAAAAAAGGGGGGGGGGGAAGTATCAAGGAAGGCCCCGATCCCAGCGGGGAACTGGGGGCGCTTCGCATGGGTCCCCGGAGGCAAGCCAGCTCCAAACCACCCGAGTCCGGCCAACCCCAAAAAGCAAGTCACCCAGGAACCCCCCCCTCTCCGCGCCCCCCCCCCCGAAAAGGCAAAAGCAGGAAGGCGAGCGCGCCTTTGGGAAGGGGCCGGGCGGAGCACCCGCTGCCTGCGTGACTCTGAGCACGGCCCATTCCGACGACCCGGGTTAAAGCGAAACCGAAACCCCCCACTCACCCCCCCCCCCCCCAGGTCTGGTCCCAGCGGAAAAGGGACGCCGATGGCGGGAGGAAGAGCAGCGGTCCCAGAGGAAGAGAAGCCCTTCCCTGCACGTCAGAACGCGCGCACCCCCCCCTCCCGGGTCGGGGGGAGAGAGTCCGGCCTGGGCTCACCTCGGGCCCGGCGCCGGCCGGCTCGTCGGCCCCCCGGGGCGGGGCGGGCCCGGCGCCCCCGAGCGGGTGCTGCAGCTCCAGCTGGAGGTCCCAGATGTAGTCGATGACGTGCTGGAGGATCTCCACCTTGGAGACCCGGCGGTGGCGGGGCAGGGTGGGCACCAGCCCCGCCAGCCGCGAGTAGCAGCCCTTCATGTCCATCAGGAGGGAGGCGGCGGCGGCCGCTTGCTCCGGCCCCAGCGGCAAGGCCCGCGGGGCGGGTGGGGGCGGCGGCGGCGGCGGGCTGGCCCCCCGGGACAAGGCGACGCTCTGCTCCGACAGGCAGCGGGAGGCCGGCTCGCCCGCGCCCCCGCCCAGGCGGTGCACCCCCTTGAGGGCGCAGCTCGGGCCGGGCGAGGCGGCGGGGACTGCGGCGGGGGCCACCTTCATCGCTGGGGGGGGGGAACCGTCGGTTCAGACGAGACGAGAAAGACACGCGTCGACGGGGCGCCCGCGGAGCTCTGCCACTCGTCCCGGGCCCGGCGGGATGGGGTATTTCTAGCGTTCGGGGGCGGTGGGCGTGGCCTAGCGGATTCAGAGCGGACCAATCACGGGGACGTTCGGAGGGAAAGGGGCGAGGCTCGCTCCCTTCGCTCCCTTTCATTGGTCGGAATTGAATCCGAGCCAGGAGGGAGGGGCACGGCTGGCTCCTTTTCTTTCTTTCTTTCTTTTCCGCCAAACTCGGGAAGCGACCGGGGTGTTTTTCTCACCCCCGTTCCTTTTTTTTTTTTTTTGTCTGTTTTGTTGTCGGGGGGGGGGAGGAGGGGGGTTGTTGGTTTTTTTGGTGTTTTTTTTTTTCAAAGAGAGATTGGGAACAACTTGCAGGTGGATGGAGCTCGGGGGCATTTTATCTGGGGGGGAAAAAGGAGGAGGATGAAAGGAATGTGAGAGGCCCTTGAAAATAAATAGTTTTTAACGACAAGTTTGATACTTTCCTCTCCCCCCCCCCCCACCACCACCCCCGCCACCCGATCCCCTCTCCCATTCATACTCGGAAACAAATGTGCTTTTAAATTCCCTTTATCACCTCCTCTTCCGCACCGCCACCCCGCAAGCACACACGATTTTATTTCCCCTTTTTTTTTCTTTTTGCAAATTACTTTCTACACTAGACGCATTCACACACCTTCGCTATGCAGATGTTAAGGTGTTCCAGAGGCAAATTAGAAGATCGTGAATTCTTTCTTTCTTTCTTTCTTTCCTACTTTGCAACTGCCGGAGGCGCCAGTTTTAGCCTCCTGGTATTTTCTTTTCTTTTCTTTCCGAAAGTTACATACAGTAGATTCTTGACTTAGCTGAAGAAACAGTTGTGATCTCTTTTGGTCCCCCGTCCCCCCGCACAGGACTACGTATGAATCAAGAGAACCTTTTTAAAAAGTTTTATTCTACTTCAATTTAAAAGTAACCGGGTCTAATAGACGGTATCACGCTTATTAGGTAGTTCCGTGTTCCCAGGAGACGGATTCACACGACGGTGTCTGACACGCGTTGACGTTGGAAGATTTCCACAGATGTGTGCTAAATCCTTGCCCTGTCCCGAGCGAAAGAATTCGTGGCAAAGGCCAACCCTAGTGTAAATCCAAGGGTTTGGGGTCGGAATTCCAACATTTGGATCGGGGGAGGGTAAATCAACCCCCCCCCACTCATGAATCTGACTGTGGAAGAGCCTAAAAAAGGAGTTTTATTAGTTAAAAAAAAACTCGTTAAAAAGATTCTAGGACATCATATCCTCGCCTCGTTTGGGGCGGCCTTGGGATGATGATGGGACGCGTCCAGAGGAAATCTTTTCCCCCCCTTCCCAGGGGCTGCGATCCGCCTTCCAAGCCCGTTTGCAAGCGATCGCTCAACTTCGCCTAGGATCGCGCTGCCCCCCCCCCCCGCCTCTTCCAAGGCAATTCGGGGGTGCGTGCGTGTTACATTTTGACACCCACTTTTCCCCCTTCCCCATCACCCTCCAGCAAACAACCGAGCATCCACAGCCGCTGGGCTTTGGAGGGACCGAAAAGGGCCTCCTCGCCAGCGTCTCAACGCGCGCCCCCCCCCCCCGACCGAAGCATCCCACCCGCCCACCCGCCTCGATCTTGCACGGGATTGTCTTTGCTTGCAAATCGGCTTTGCTTTTGCAGCTGGCAGCTTGAAAGGCGCGCATCCCTCCTCCCCCCCCCCTCCAAAATCGTGCACCCTCCCTCCCCCCAAAAATATGCCTCTCTGGCCAGCCCCTCTTGGCCGAGGCTTTGCCTCCTCCTCCTCCTCCTCCTCCGGGGGCTCTTTCTGGGCCCCAACGAGCGGCTCAGACCGCGCGACGCCAAGGCCTGTGATGTCACCCATTCATAAAACCCGGAGCGCTGTCAGCCTGGCGCCTCGCGGCCGGTGCCCATGGAGACCGCGGAGGGCGGGGGCGGGGGCGCGAGGGAGGGAGGGAGAGGGGAAAGGCACTGCGCGTGCGCCAGCCCCAGTTCACCTGCGGGCGGGGCGCGACGGGAGGGGAGGACCGCCTGGGAATGAGACCGCGCTCTTCCTTCCCTGTGGGACTCCCTCCCCCCTCGCAGCAACTGGAGCGGGGGGGGGGGGGAGAGAATCACCCCCTTTCCTGGCGCTGGCGAGGGAAAAAGAGAGAGGGACTCCCCCACACCCCTTCCTGCAAGCTTCTGCTCCCGCCCTCCCCATCTAACAATTGCAAAACCAGCAGCCCGCTGTCCTGGGGGCCGCCCCCCGCCGCCCCCAGCAGCATCTCCGGGTGGAAATGAGGAAGGAGGGGTGCCTTTGCTTGCCCCCCCCCTTCCCATGGTCCACTCTTCATCCACCTGTAGGCCCCCTTCCTCAAGAAGAGGTAGGGAAACTTCGTCCTTTGGGACTACAGTTCCCAGAATCCCCCACAGCCAAACTGGGGTGCAAATCTCCCCCACTCCCATTCCGCGGCGGCCCCCCCCCCCCCCCAGGCATCGGTGTTCCACGAGGAGAGTTAAGAAGAGTCGATCTGCAAAGCCAAAGGTTCCCACGGTGGACGTCCCGGAGGTTCCCGCTTGCCGGGGATTTGGGCATCATCCAACCATTCCCCAACCCCACCCCACTTCCCAGTTTCCTCTCATATTAATTCCCACAGGAGCCGAGAGAGGAATGTCCTTTTTCCAGGAACAAGGGACCGCTGCAAGCTATCCCTGTTGGCATGCAAAGTATTTGAGGATGGTTTGGTCCCCAATGGGCCATTAAGAGCCATTCATTCTACAAAAGACCAGCTGCTCATTTGTTGGTGTGGGCAGATGCAAAGGCCTGTGTTTTTTGGGGCTCTCCTTTAGGCAAGGTGGCTGTGGAGGCTGTTCTAGTAAAGCCTCTTCCCTTGCAAATTTTATCACTACACCGCTGGGGCACCTGCCCCTTCCTGGAATCCATAAAGTATTTAGTATTTCAGTCTACAGAGGCAGACAAAAGGCATGCATAACCTGCTCCTCGTCTAATTGCTAATTTTGAACATGCTGTCCGCTATGGAGGAGTAAGAGCCGCAAGGAGACCAGTGAGAATCAAGAAGGCATTTGGCCTCAGCCTTCTCGGCAGGAGCCCCAAGCGCCTGGGAAGTTAGTATTTTGAAGGGCAGGTCCGTGGCTGAGGGATTCTGGGAAGTGTAGTCTCAAAGAAGATTGGCTCCACGCTCTGGCAGAAGAACTTCCAGATGTACAGAAATACAAAAACTTTTCTCCTCTCAATCTTAGTTGACAGAAGGGCTCTGAAGACAGAGGGGGTGGAGAAGGAGCCAGGGGATATTATTTGGGGTCTCAGAAGACCCCAGGGAAAAGGGGACCCTCGTGTGAGAACAATGGACGACAACCTTTGGTGGCTCCTGTTTTGTCCCCTTAAGTTGCTTCTGCCTTAGGGTGACCTTAAGACCTGTTGTTGTTGTTGTTTAGTGTTAAGTCATGTCCGACTCTTCGTGACCCCATGGACCAGAGCACGCCAGGCCCTCCTGTCTTCCACTGCCTCCCGGAGTTGGGTCAAAGTCATGTTGGTCGCTTCGATGACACTGTCCAACCCTCTCGTCCTCTGTCGTCCCCTTCTCCTCTTGCCTTCACACTTTCCCAACATCAGGGTCTTTTCCAGGGAGTCTTCTCTTCTCATGAGATGGCCAAAGTATTGGCGCCTCAGCTTCAGGATCTGTCCTTCCAGGGAGCACTCAGGGTTGATTTCCTTCAGAATGGATAGGTTTGTTCTCCTTGCAGTCCAGGGAGACTTATCACCTTATCATCTTATTTCAGTGTGAGCTTTCATGGAGCAAAATCCAGGCTCATGGAGTTCAATACTGGGTGTTCCTTCAAGCCGTGATATGGGCAGGCGTTGTTCAAAACCAGAGACAATCCTTTTTGCCATGTCAGGGCGCTTGCTTATTTCCACAGGTGAATAGAAGTCAGGTATTTGATTCCCTGCCTTAAGAACACAATCCTCTCTGCAGCTTTACTCCACGGTCAGACGGCAGCCTAACCTGCAAAGTTGGTGTTGTTATTATTAGTTTTATTTGTATGCTACATTTCTCCCAACAAAGGAACCCAAGGCGCTTCACAGCATTAAAATTCACACCATTAAAACACAATAAGTTAAATTTGTTGTTGTTTAGTCGTTGAGTCCTGTCCGACTCTTCCTGACCCCATGGACCAGAGCACGCCAGGCCCTCCTGTCTTCCACTGCCTCCCGGAGTTGGGTCAAAGTCATGTTGGTAGCTTCGATGACACTGTCCATCCATCTCATCCTCTGTCGTCCCCTTCTCCTCTTGCCCTCACACTTTCCCAACATCAGGACCTAATGACCTCCAAAAGGTGCTGCCCTTAACAGTCCTGCTCAAGTCTCGCAAAAAGAAGGCCGTGCTTCTTTTCTTGAATCAAGCCGTACAGGCATCCCTCTTTCTCTATCCTTGCCACAGACTGGTGAGATAGATTAGGCTGAGGGATGGTCCAGGGTCTCCCAAGAACTTTCATAACCAAGCAGAAACGTGAATTCTGGTATCCCTTGTTCAAGTCTTAGTAAGCCTCTCATTGCTGCGCTTCTCTATCCGTCCAGTTCCTAAAATTTCAACCAGTGTTTTCTTAAAATAATGTATAATAGCTGAGAACCAGAAGTGCCACGACTCCTTGATTTATGTGAAGGTATGTACATTTCTCCAAAAGGTGCTCCGACTTATAAGATCTCTGGAGCAGGATTTGGCTTAGCAAAATAAAATCCCGTAAACTGGACCCACCTGTGCACCGGACGGACAGATGAACTGACAGATAGATGGGTTTGTCTCGTGAGGGTACAGGTCAGGCTGAATTTTGCCCGTTTTATTGACAAAAAAGAAGCCCTAGTAGTCCAGGAAACAAAACGAGAGCAGAGTCTTTTTTTCAGGTAACTATGAAAGTGGATGAAAAAAGCCCACATCAATGGCAGACTTTCTTGGGATTAAATTGTTGAACACAATGAGACTTTCTTCTGAGTAAATAAATACACGTTGAATTATGCCGCTGGTACATTATCTGAACTACACAAAAAATAATTCAGTAGAGAAGTACGTTAGCAAAAAGAAACAGGACATGTACATAACATACCTTCTTGAACACGCCATGCATGAGAAGCATGGCTGTTCTGGTTTTGAACTCATGGTTTGAGTGAGCAAAATATGTGATTTTATCTTCCCTTGTGTTGTAAGTGCATTCTCATGTAGTTGTGTTGAACTGCTCTCCTGCATCACACAGCAGGTTGTGTGTCGTCGTTTTTTGGTCCTGCTGGATTGGTTCCAAAACACCATTTCAAGTAATATAGTGAAGACAAGACAGCCTCTGGGCATGGGGAGAGTGCTTCTTTTTTTCCCTTGCCACAGTCCAATGTGAAGCAATTGCCTGCACCACTTGGAGTAATGTGAAAGCAGCCTTTGTGGAAACTTCTCTGGCTGGAAACCTGCCTGCTCCCCAGCTGGGGTTGGCAAAGGGAAACCTGGCAGAGAAAAAAATGGCCAAGATAATGAAAGGCTGACCTTGAGTTTCACCACAAAGAGGGATATCTAACATCGGGGAACCGTTCCAGAAATTGTTGGTCACAGGCAGAGAAACGCCGCTGGGGGAGGATAACTATTTTCTCCCTACCAGATAACATACTTACGATGGCATATCTACCACGTTGGAAAGTGCCCTTCTGAATGTGGTAGATATGATAGCACTTTTCAAATACTTGAAAGGTAATCCTGCAGAGGAAGGGCAGGATCTGTTCTCCATCATCCCCGAGTGCAGGACACACAACCATGGGCTCAAGCGACAGGAAGGCAGATTGAGGCTGAATATCGAGAAAAACTTCTTCGCTGTTAAAGCAGTACGACAACGGAACCCATGACCTCAGGAGGTGGGGAGCACTCCAGCGCCGGAGGCATTCAAGAGAAGTTTACAAATTAATTATGCAGACTACACATTGCCCCCGCCCCCAGCGAGCTGGGTACTCATTTTACCAGCCTTGGAAGGATGGAAGTCAACCTTGAGCCAGCTAGCTGGGATTGAACCCCTGGTTGTGAGCACAGTTTTGACTGCAGTACAGAAGTTTTAACCATTGTGCCACAAGGCTCCTGTGATTTTCCTTTAAAAACAAGGATTAAAATCCTGGCTATTCCAAAAGTAGGTACATATGGTTCAAATCCGTTCCAGCCACAAAGAGTTTCACTTATTTTGTACTGGAATATCAGTTGTTGTTTTTTTGTTTGCTGGTTACATTCCTATCCTGCCATTGATCCAAAAGGCTCGAGAAGTCATATATCTTTCTCATTGCCGTACGCTCTCAGCAACCCTGCGAGGAAGGCCAGAGGGGCTGAAGGCAGTCCTGTGAATGTATATGGTCCACGTGGGGAATTTGAACTCGGGTCTCTGGAGTCCTTGTGTAACACTCTATCCACTTGATCACATGCAGCCTTATTACTCAATCCTTATAGAAAGCAATTGTTTTCTGGTCTTTACATGTTAATAGCTTTAACCGTTTTAATAGCATTAGAAAATCAGAACTTCCAGTTTGTCCATACGTGCCATTTCAGAATTGAGAGGAGGGAATTTTTAAAAATGACCAGAGAGGGAGTAGAAAATTCTCAGCAAAGTTTCAGAGACCTCAGTGGGAGGCTGATTTCCCACTATGTATCCCAGGAGGAGAACCAGTTGGTGTAGCCTTGGGCATGCTGCCCAACCCAGAGTGCCCTCTAGAAAAAGGGAATCGTGAGCCACTTCTGATTACCCTACATCTAGAAAATCCCAGAAAGGATTGCTATAAGTCAGAACTGATTTGATACACATAATGTATTAAATTATTCTATGTAGAACCATCCTAGGTGGCCTTGAGCCAGCTGCACAGTCCCAGGGTGCCCCCAGAAGAAGGGAATGAGTTAAAACCACTTCCGAGTGCTTGCTACCTGGAAAACCATCAAAGGGGTCACCCTAAGTCAGAATTGACTCGATGGCATGTGATTCTTACTATTGTATTGCAAAATGGGAGTGAAATCACGTTAGGGAACAACATTATAATTGACACGGAAGAGCTTCATTTTTCTTTCTTGAAGGGAAGAAATTGATCTGTGCTTTTGACATGCCTGCCTGCTTAATTAAACAGATTTCATTTGGGATGGGCAACGTTGGCCCTCCAGATGATATTGGACTACAAGTCCCATCATTCCCACCAGCACTGTCACTGATGAGGCAGCCCTGCTTGCTTACAATATTTCTTGCATTTGCAAACCAAAAGAAGTCAGAAATACACCTGAGGAAATACACCGCTGGTCTAAACCAGACCTAAGACATACCTAAGCTATGGATTTCCTGCATGGACAGGGGTTGGACTAGATGACCCTTAGTGCCCCTTCCGACTCTACAGTTCTGTACTCTTCTAATCAAGGTGAGGGAAGGAAGGAAACATGGTCCAAAGGAGAACAGCTGTACGTGTGGGGAACCTTTAAACAAATACCCATCTGACATTTGCTAACAGGAAGTTTTAATGTTAATTTATTATCCCAAATTTTCTGCAAGGAATTCAGGGCATAATTAGCTCATGATCAAAGCACTGTGCCTCCCCCAAGAAAGAGACCACTGGGGCAAGTCACCTCCCTCCCTTGATTCACTATCTGATGGACAGATAAGACTCACCTGCTCCAGCCCACCTTACCTGCAAAACAACCCTGCAGAGTAGATGATGCTAAAAGTCCACCTGTCTGACTATCAACCATCAAAACAACAACCTCACGAGGTAGATCAAGAAATGAACCAGGCTGGCTTTGCTCTGTGTTTGTGATAAAGAAATCGCTGGAATAACTTAATCCCAAGCCTGTACCTTTGCAAATTTTGATGGAGTATTTACCTGGTGATATGCATTATTGTTTATTTCTTTGTTTATGTTGTTTCTATGCTACATTTCTCCCCTCGAGGGATTCAAGGCGGCTCCGTGTAATGCAAATATGAGTAAACTTTAAAGCACAACGAATTACTCAGTTAAAAAGCCATTAAACACAGAATAGTATACAAATAATCATCCAAGACTTTTAAAAAACTTTTTAAATGCACTTTGGGATGTTATTCTGACTTAGATTCATATAGTGCCTTTCCCCCAGTGAATTCAAGGCGGCAGCAACATGTTCTCTTCACGACAACCCTGTAAGGCAGGTCAGGCGTAAGAGAGTCTGAATGGACCTTGATCATCCATCCAGTGACTCTCGAGGGCGGGATTCAAACCCAGTGCCCCCCCCCCCCCGGCTCCTGACCTGCCACTTTAACCCCTTTGTCACCGTGGCTGCTGCACACACACACACACACACACACACACACCCTGTGAGGCAATTGTGCTGGAGGAAAGGGATCGGCTCCAGGCTGCCTCCTGAGTTTCCTAACCCAATGGGGGCTAAAACCAGGATCTCGCAGGTTTGGCATGGCAGCCTTGCCCGTCAAGGGGCACCGGGCCCAGCCCTGGTCTCCTTTCTCCAACCCCCTCCCTTCTCTCTCTCCCCCCCTTTTGCACAACCCCCCCAGCTGTGTGGCCTGGAAGCCAGATGAGAAAGGGCCCAGCTGTGCGTGGCCTATTGTTGGCGTCAGCAGGAAGCATTGATAGCTGAACAAAGCCGGGAGAGGTTGGAAGGGGGGAAGCCCAGACAGTGCGGCTCCAGCCCGCCTCTCTCCCACAAGCCAGCACTGATCTCTCATTGTTCTTGGCCTGCCCTCGGCGCTCTCGGAGGAATGACCTGCGCCCACCCGCCTCGGCGCGGCCAAGACAACAGGATGTGAGCCCGAAAAGGTGTTGCTCGGCTCCTCCGGGGAAAGGTAGCCGCCAGGAGGTGGTCAGCCCCGCCGGGCCCGGGATCGAAGGGAGCCGACCCCTGGCATCGCCACGCTCTGGGCAGCATCTCTGCCTAGGTGCCAGCTTTTTTAAAAAATGTGCACCCAGAAAGACGGGTACGCGGGCAGGCATGGGTGTCCCCCTGAGTGTCCCTCTTTGAGAAGGGCTGCTGAAGAACAGGGCTGGTTTCCTAAACAGCCTTCGTGGGAAGGTTCCTTTGAGTCCACCTCAATTTCTCAGTGCTCTCAGACAGAGTGAGGTTGGGGGGGGTTCTCTCTCTCTCTCTTCTGCTCCCATGAGTGTCACAGCAGTACAACACATATAACAGAGAACAAAAATAACAGTAGAAACCTTAAAAACAGCAACAATAACCCTAAAAAAACCCAGATGGCACTGACTAACCCTAATAAATCCCGAGCAAGAGGATGGAGGAAAAGAGGGGAAGGAAGAAGAGGAGGGGAAAGAAAAAGTGGGGGGAAAGGTGGTCAGCTGGGGTTGGTGTGGAAAACCTCCCTGAAAAGCAACATCTTCCATTGCTTCCTAAAAGTCCACAGGGAGGGGGCTAGGCGAGTAGTACTTAGGCGGACGTCCTCTGGAAGCTGGTTCCATAAAGTTGGAGCCACCACGAAGAAGGCCCTGCCTCTTGTAGAGGATTTATGGGCCTCCCTCGGGGTGGCCACCCGGAGGAGCCTCGACTGGGATGAACTTGTGGGTCGGGCAGATGACATTAAGTAGAGACGCTCCGACAAGTAACATGGGCCCAAACCGTGGAGGGCTTTGTATGTGAGTGTGAAAACCTTGAACCTGATCCACGGGCGACCAGTGAAGGCGGGCTTGAACCGGAGCAATGTGGTCCAATTTACTTGCATCAACCATCAGTCTGGCTGCCACATTCTGGACCCCCTGAAGTCTCCGGATCAGGTTCAAGGGGAGCCCCACGTAGAGGGCATTGCAGTAGTCGATCTGGGAGATGACCAGGGCCTGAGGGAGTCCTCGTCTAGGTGGGGGCAAAGTTGGGCGATTAACCTAACTAAGCGGGTTAAAGGCTGATCTGGACACGGCTGCTATTTGGGACTCCCAAGAAAGAGCCGCATCCAGAAGAATGCCCAAATGATGCACTTGGTCCCTAAACTGGAGAGGAGGACCATCCAGCCAAGGGACCATCCCCCCTAAACTATCGGAGGTCCCCCCCAGGAGCAAAATCTCTGTTTTGTCCAGGTTCAGTTTGAGCCTGTCAGCCCTGGTCCATTCCAGTACTGCCACCAGGCAGCACTCCAGCGTCTGGACAGGGAGATGACACACAACTCTATCTCTCCGTTACCACCTCTGCAGAGCATACTGATGATACCTTACTCCAAAACTCCTGATGACCTCCCCCAATGGCTTAACATAGACGCTAAACAGCATCGGGGATAGAGCTGATCCTTGAGGAACCCCACACCGAAGGGCCCAAGGGGCCGACACCTCCTCCCCTAGCTGAACTCTCTGGACACGGTCCTCGAGCAAGGATCGGAGCCAGCTCAATGCTAAGCCCCCAATCCCAACCTCAGAGAGCCCGTCTGGGAGGAGAGCCATGGTCGACGGTATCCAAAGCCGCTGAGAGATCTTGGAGTACCAACAGGGTGCATCTGCCCTTGTCAGCTTCCCTTCAAAGGTCACCCATCAGCGCGACCAGTGTTGTCTCTGGACCCCTTCACGGCCTCAATCCAGACTGGAATGGGTCAAGGCAATCCTGCTCCTCCAGGTATGGCTGCAGTTGATTTGTCCTTTTGCAGCCATACAGACAGATGAGCCTGTTCAAAAACTGGTACCTGACGTAGCCTGCCTAGGAAACATACCTTATTGCTTCCCCTGCTAAAAGGAAACAGGACGTAACGTAGCATCATTTAAGCAGGACGTAACGTAGCATTGTTTTAAGGACTGTCAATGTATGGTCTGCTTTTTGGTGCTCTTTTTTCACCCCCTTCCAGGTGGCTTCCACAGCAGTCACACCCCCACCCCCAAATTCTCCAGCACAGTCAGCCGCCAGATTTCCAAGAACGCAGGAGCAGCGCGCTCAGACGGCAAGCTGCTTCACTGGTGTGGCATTTAAAGCACCCCAATTGTGGTTGTGGCAAGCAGCAAACAGGCAAAAACTCACCCCTAAAAGCACTGGGGAATGGCTTCAAACGGGCCGTGCTGTTTCAGGGACACAAGCGTACCGGATGGACGGGCACATGAATAGGGAATGATTTCGTTTTTTGTTTTGTTTTGTTATTTATGCAGCACCTTTCTCCTGAAGAGGACCCGAGGTGGCTCAGACATTGTTTTAGCCATTGTAATGACTCTACCAACATGAATTTGACCCAACTCCGGGAGGCAGTGGAAGACAGGAGGGCCTGGTGTGTTCTGGTCCATGGGGTCACGAAGAGTCGGACACGACTTAACGACTAAACAACAACAAATGACTCTTTCTAGACCGTTCAGTAAGAAGTACTTGCTGTATCGCACGATATGAAAACACCAACCTGGTTATTATCCAAATAGGCTTAATAAAACATATTTGTTTATAAATTACTTCCTTTTGAATGAACTGCTAGTCCTAACTGGAGAAGACCCGCTGAATCAACTGGTGAACGAGTCAGTTATTGCACGCAGTCCTTAGTTCTTTTCTTTCAAAACTTTTTCACTTCTCAGTCTTCAGCAAGTGCAATCAATAAAGACAAGTGTGCTTCTTATCATGTGCAGAGTGCTTTTTGCTCCTCTGACTAAATAGTGAAGAGCCACCTTCACACACCTCAGGTTTATCTGTTTATTACTTCAGGACGCAAAAGTTCCCACACAAGGTACACATGGCGAATTGCAGCGACAAAAACCCACAACAAAAGACTAACAAACAACACAAAACCAACTGAAACCAAATCACATCTTACTTATTTATTTTTTTATTTGTTTGTTTATATGTCACCTTTCTCCCCAAAAGGACCCAATAGATCAGGAAGAAGAGTTTCCAAACAGACTTTAATCTTGTGTCTCCTCTAATACGCCTCTGGTTACCAACGGGCCTGTCTCCCATCATAACTTTCTGATGTGCGAAGGAAGCACTCTGTACATGCCTAGAGGTGGTCTGATTTCTGTTAGGGTTTTGCATGAGCAACTGGGCCCTGCCTCCAAAGACGTTTGGGGGACGATCATCCTGAGATTGCTCGTTCGTCATAAGTCGTCATAAGTCTGAGGCAATTGGACGGCGGCACGTCACAACAACCTCCTGAGCTAGTCTTGTTTGGGCAGGCCATCCTAAAACGGAGGGTGTGTTTGTGTGCGCCTGCGCGGGAGTGGGGCAGAGGGCAAGCCACTTCCTGCCACAGGCAGTCCCTTTGTCATCCTCCAGGAATCCGGCTTTCCACTCGGCAGCCTGACATAACTCACCAACAGGGGGGGGGATGCAGCTGGGTTGTTTCGGGGCAGCTGTGTTGCAGGGGTGCAAATGCTATTCAGCGCCACAGCAGGGGGAACAATGGACACACAGGGCAAGACCAAGGGGCCTGAACTCTCTGATAAGGGAGAGGAAAATATTTTATGGGCAAATTGCTGCCCCATACTGACAGCGATCTATGACCCTGAACACCCTAACCTTGTCTGATTTTGCCACTTCAGTAGCATCACACTTTCTATGCCCCTGTTGTCGATGCTGTTCTGTGAACACAGCCGCAACTCTAAATCTCACGTCTTCAAAGGCTACTTGCAATGGCCGAGCGATTCGAACCCAGTACTCCGTGCGTGGCCAGTGACGCCGTATTTGCTCCTTCACCCTTTTGTGCGACAGTTGCACTCTGGAGGTTGAAGGTATGTTTTGATTCTCAGCCCTTGGGAATCCTGGATCATTTTAAACCCTGGGATGGCATGAGGAAGATCATACGGGGTGCGTGGGCAGTGCGCTCCGGGAAATGTCACTGTTCAGGACATGCAAGCCATTTATGGGAAATGTGGTCGCCGGCACTGCACCCTGGGAAAATCTCTGTTTTGCTTTGGTGAAGAAAGGAAATCCACATCTTGTCGGGGTGGTTATCCTGGTATAACAGAGAGATATACCATATTTTTCTGTGTATAAGACGCCCCCCATGTATAAGACGCCCCCCACTTTTCTAACCCAAAATTAAGAAATTAGCAAGTGGAGGGGAAAGCAGGGATCAAAGCCCTGCAGGATCACTTTGATCCCTGCTTTCCCCTCCACTTGTTTTTGTTCTCTCCTCAGCTTACTTCAGTGTATAAGACGACCCTCAATTTTTAGTCTAAAGATTTTAGACAAAAGTATAGTCTTATACACGGAAAAATACGGTAAATCAGTATCCCAGAAACCACCACTCTGGCCTAGCTGTTCTGCTTGGTGGAGGCTGAGTTTTGTAGTGCAACAAATAACACTGTTCAACTTTGAACTGTAGCATCAACAAAAGCAAAGGGCCGTCTGAGAATCATATAGTCCAAAAAAGTAACTTTTCCAAACACTGAATGGGGGGGGGGGACCTTAAGAGAGATCTTCCTGAGTTCTTAAAGCCACATGAATTTGTACCTGTTCTATATCTTAGGTGTTGTTCCACACTGGCCCATCGTACCCACCTGGGAAAAAGTCACGCAGCCTTGAGAGTCAGGAGCCGGCCAACCCCAAGGCGATATTTCCCATTCTTTCTGCCTTTTGCTGGCTCTGAGACAAGCAGCAGAGTTTTCCCACGGACCAGGACCGGCAGCACCTGAGCCCCTTGACCTGGCACACCTGCTGCTGCTGGCTGGCTGGCCGGTGCCAATCCGCCAGTCAGCCGGATGGAGATGAGAAGAGGGCCCGATGGCCAGGAGGAGATGCCCTTGGCGTGAGGAGCACAGCTGTCGGAGGAACGTCTGTCTTCGGAACTGGGGAAGCAGCCGGCACACCTCGAGCCCAGCCCATTGAGTTCCTGCAAGGCTGACTGGGGGAGGTTGTGGTCCATAAAGGTAATATTTCCAAACTCTGGGAACACTCCAAGAGAAGGAGGGAGGGAGGGTAACGGCAGCCATCTTCTAAAGAGCTGATGGCCTTCTTCTGTGAAGGCAGCTTCCTCAAAGGAAGCGGCTCTTGGTTATAAAACAGACAAGCGCCTGGTCCCCCCGCCTCTCTGAAAAGCCTGAGGTCCTGATTCTTTACCCCTGCCGTATCCTTATCAAATGAGATGGGAATGGCACTCTGCATAGGTTCAGGAGACCTCTTTTGCTTATTATTTTTCCATAGTCCATCATTTATGAGCCTGGGTCTTGCCATTGCCCTAAATCAGAACTGATTCCCTAAATCAGTTTTCGCTTCAAACTTTTGAGTACCCTTTAATTTCTGAGTCACAACCTGAGGTATGCTTCATTCTTACATCTGTGGTGGGGGGATCCTTTTCTTTTAGAGGGCTTGACGGTAAAAAATAAATGGATAGGAGTAAACTGATCCTGCAACAGAATGTTGCAGTCTATCCTCACCGCCTACACCCCCCTCCCTGCAAATCTATTCAGAGGTATAACCAGCCAGGTAGGCCTTCCTGAAGTATAGGAGCGGCTACAGTTATCCTGTCCGAGTGGGGCAGTTGAGGACAGGATAAGTCGGAGATGGCTCATTCATCGGGTCACCCTACGTTGGACGTGACTTGAGGGCACTTGACAAAAGTCACGTGTACCTCTCAAAACAATCTGCTCTCCTTGCCAAGATGGGGAAATTTACTTTGGCTTACAGTTCCTAGAAAACTCTAGCTAGCCACGTTCCTGGATCTTTCTGGATGGCCTATTCTGAAAGTTACAAAAAAGAAGTGTGGAACTGTTTGCATCTCGGCCCCACCCTCCAGGATTTCTCTGCAAGTCTTAGATCTGGGCAGGTGTCCGAATCAGAAGAAAGCGAAGCCTGGAGATAACCTTTGCCAAGGACAGGTTGTTCCGTTGCTTTGGGAGGGAAGGAATTCTTCTCTCTCTCTTTTTTTTTTTTCCCTATCCAGTCTGCCGCGGAGAGGCCACGAAATCCCAGCAGTAGGAGGCAGGCGAGAAGAAAGGAATACAAAACAGTCAAAAACAAAACAGATTTGGAGAATAACCTTTTTTAGGACCAACAGAAATGACACAAAGGTGGGAGAGCTTTTGAGTTCTCCAGAAATCTGCATCAGGGCAGATGAACACACACACACACACACACACAGAGAGAGAGAGAGAGAGAGAAGGTGGAGGAAAGAAAGCAAAAAGTCCCCCACCCCTGGCCAGATGTTACACAAGAAGGAGCAGTGCCGTGGGTCATGCAGAGACTCAGCGGGCAACCTCCTCCACAGCTGAATATCAAGCAACTGGGTGTCAATAAGAGCCAGGCTTCATTTTACATGCCAATGTGGTCTAGAATCCTGGATGAGGATTCTGGAGGCAAATCCTTACCCTGGTTCAACTCCTCGTTCAGCCATGGCACGATGAGCCTTGGACTCATCGCTCTATCTTGACCTGAGCTACCTCGCAAGGTTACTCCCAAAGGTGGGAGGAGAAGACCCGCATTCACCTCTTTGAGCCAAAGCGAAGGTTTGGACACTGGGAGGCCGTGAGATGCGGGGAAGCGGTGCTGTGGCAGCCTGTCCCCCCACCCCTCCCACCCGGCTCCTGGTGCCTCTGCTAGCGGGATGTGATGCCACGGACCGCCTCTGCCCATCCCTAACCCTTCCCCTACCCCAGCACTGTTCCCAAGGCGGGCATGTTCCCAGTGCCACAGGTTGGCTTCTCCATCGGCAGCCGCCCACCCCTCGAGGAGCGCCTTGCGGACGGCCTGTTCCCACACGGGCTATCAAAGCCGCTAATTAGCCCCCATCTGCTGCCGGTGGCCTCCCTCCCCGACCCGCCACCAGAGGCATGTGAGGCTCCATTGAGAAGCCGCCCTTTGTGTGCTGGAATGCTTTTCTCTTCAGCCGGCGCAGCAGCCGGCCCGGCCGGCCGGCTGTGGGAGAACAATCGGAGGGGCCCTCGATTCCTGTGTCCCCCCCCTCTTTTTTTGCTGGACAGCCCCTCGGCTGCCTCCGCTTATATCTCTGCCTTGCCTCTCTGGACCGATTAGCCCAATGTCAAAGCTCAGGTCTCCCGGGGTCAAAGGGCAGGGCGCCAAAGAGTCGGCCGAGGTGGTGGGGCCGTGGTGGCGGCCGTTGGTGCTGCTGCCGCGGGCAAAGAGAGGAAGGGGACCTGGCACTCTTCTGAGAGTCACCTGCCAAAGGAGGGAAGGCCGCTGTCCACTCACGCGGCTTAAGGACAAAGGGCAAGGATCATGATGTCCAGCAGAGCCTCCCCTGCCGAACGCGAAGAGGATGCCCTAGAGCATATGCAGAGGGCCATTAGGAAAGTCTCCCTTTTGCGATGGGGCCTCCCCCTGAACAGAGAAAATGAGTCACCCCAATGCACAGCAGGCACTAAATTATTGTCAGCGGCTAGTCACGCATTAGTACCTGCTGCAAAATGGGACGACGAATCCTCCTCGTCCTTTTAGGACTGCAAGGGAACCCTATGGATCCTCCGGTGCAGCCCCTGTCAAGGAGGCCTCGTGGGGAATCGAACTCCCAACCAGACCGAAACCGCGGAGCTATCCAGCAAACTCAGTGTTTTCTGTCTCTAGATGCAAAAAGGACTAAACTGGGGGTATTGTACTTTGGGGACATCATGAGAAGGCAAGATTCTCTGGAAAAGACAAAAATGCTGGGAAAAGTGGGAGGCGACAGGAAAAGAGGAAGGCTGAGCATTAGATGGATTGACTCTGTGAAGGAAGCCACAGCCTTTAGCTTGTAAGACCTGAGCAGAGCTGTGAAGGGCAGAATCATCTGGAGATCGCTCATTCATAGGAACACTAGAGGTCAAAAGCAAATTGATGGCACAGAACTATAACTCTTAAGTGTCCATTCAAAAGTGGAGAGCACCTCCGTACATCATTTGAGAGATGCTTTCTTGTTATTATTCCAGCCATCATGTGTGTACAACTGACATGAAAGTGACTTCTCTGGACTACAACTGCCAGAGATGCTCCCCCATCCCCTCCCCCAGCCAACATGGCTGGTTTATTAGGACCACAATAATGAAAAATGTTGTCAGCTAATCACAAAGGGACTGTTAACAAATAAAAAATAAAAAAAGCTTCCCCAACATTTGTGATTCACTGAACTCAAACCTGCTCTCCCTATCAGGTTCTGCGGTTCTTGAGGACAACTCTCATCAAGCAGGCGATGGGGTGGGTGGGGAAGGCTTTTTAATTTTGGAAGTGAGGTCTACTGGGCTCAAACCCTTCCTTAAAAGTCTCCTTCTCTGCCTTGAATTCCCTTAATTCAGGATTGGAAAATGTGTGCACCCCCCCCCAAGTGTTGATGGACTACAACTCCCATAAGCCCCAGACAACACAGTCAGTGGCCAAGGAGGATGGGAGTTGGAAGGCTACCCATTTCCCCCACCTGGCCTTAATTCCTGATGCTATGGGGCTGCAGTGGTTGCTGATCTGTCTTGGTTATTATGATACCACTTCAAAGATCTGTGCTGTTGCTTATAAATTTGGTCCTCAAAGCAGCTTCCAAAGAACAAACACACCTCTTTCGATTGATTATTGTCAAGTGTCATCTAAAGTGTGGTGACCCTAACAGGGTTTTCAGGGGTAGGTGCAAGGTTTAAGGAGCGGTTTACCATTACCAGCCACACCCCAGTGCAAATTCATGGGCGAGCAGGGATTTGAACCCAGGCCTCCTGAGTCTCCGACTGACACTCTGTCGACTCCATCACCCTGGCTTTCTTCTTTTAATTAGAGGACAAAACTGAAAGATAGCAGATGGCACAGAACGACCCAACCCTTTTCCCCATCCGGCTCTGGAGCTCCGGGGAATTCAGCTGTCCTTCCAGTGAGAGACGCCAGTGAGATTCCTCAACCCTCCAAGGCAGGGGATGCTGTCGTGAAGCCGCTGCCAGCACCAAGAGAGAGACCCGTGGGAGTCCTTCGCTTTGCTTTCTCGGCATCTTCCGTCGAAGGGCTGTCAGCCGACAGGACCAGGAAGAGAACTCTCTCCATTTCAAAGGAGGCCGATTAGAGAGACCCTCCTGGTCAAACTGGAACAGCCTGGCCAAGAAAGCTTGTAAAGTGACTTTTGGACTACAACTCCCAGAATCCCCCAAAAGGCGTTTCCTAAGCTCCAATCTGGCCTGATTTCAGGCAGCATCCTGCATCCTCAAGACACTGCTGCATCCCTGGCTGAGCCCCAGGTGCATCCAAAGCCAAGCCGAGAGGGCGATCCTTTGGGAAATCTTGCCCTAAAAAGTGCTTACATGGGAGGTGGAAACGGTTTGCCTGGAGAAGACGAAAATTGCTTCCTTTTACTGGAACACCAAAAGGTCTCCAACCACTATCCATCGTGCCATGAACGTTTGGACCTTACCGCTCAGAGCAACTTCCTTGGCAAAAATCCATCGGACAATGAACTTTGAAACTTTAACTTCTTCCCACTGGTACAAACCTGACGAAGCGGTGTTTTAATCCACGAAAGCTCATGTACTGTGCAATAATCTGTCAGTGGTCTATAAAGGTGTCCCCTCTTTTTGCGTTTGGATTTTGTTTTTGTTTGGTCCGCACCACTCTTTACTGCCGCGCACCGAAAAGGACTCTGGCTTCTTTCCGACCAACCGTAGGAACACGTCCTCCTTGGGACGACCGCTCTCAGAATCCCCCAGCTAGCCTGATTGGGGATTCTGCTCCTTGTAGTCCATAAAAAAGAAAGAAAAGAAAAGAAAAAAAGCTTTCCCTCTCTCTAGATGGGCAGAAGCCCAAGCTGGCCGCATTGCGATAGACAGATGGGGGGGTGGGTGGGCCAGGACTGGAGGGAAAGAGGAGAGCCACGCGGAAGCAGGGGAAGCCGTGGCCAAAAGGAGCGTCTTTTTTTCTCCCCCCCATTGTGGCTCGATCGGTGGGGAAAACCAAACAGGTGGCGTAAAAGCCATTGTGAGCGTGTGTTGTGGCTGCGGCATGAAAGGGCCCCGGGGAGCGGCTGCATCTCCGGGCAGCATTCGACCTGTGTCCCTGTGCAGAAAAAGGAGCTGCTTCATTACCATCTGAATTCTGGGGAAAGCGGCGGAAGGCTCCGGGGTACCCAGCATTCCTGGCCATATGGCGCTCGGGCCCCATCTGAGCGGGCCCGCCACCTCCTCGGGGCCCACAGAGGTTGCTCGGGCAGCCCGCCGATATCAAAGGACCCGGAGTTGTATAGGCCCTTCAGAGCAAGGTTTCTGAAGAGACCCACACAAGACAGGCGGGGCATGCTCAGCCAGCCCGGCTGGCCGGCCGGCCATTCCCCCCCCCCCCCCCGCCCGGCTCCGGCCTCCGCCAGGCACAGATGCGCTCTGTGTTCAAGCCCCCATCCCTGAGAAGCCCGGATTTGGGGGAAAGACCCTTTTCAAAGGGGCAGCGAACCCACCAAAAGGGTCCTGCGCCACCTGAGAACGGCGCACATTCTAGTTGGCAAAGGTTTTTCATGCCCTGCAGCGTGCTGCTTCAGGTGCACGGGAGCAGAGCCTTTGGAAAAAAGACAAAGAATTTGAACACTTGTAGAAAACAAGTAATACAGTAATTAATAATAAGAATACAGTAGTCTTGTACCATCAGAGGTACAAGACCCAGTGCGATACGGCGGGTACAGCTGTCGGGCTGGACGGGGGCGAAATTATTTTCATGGTGCGATGTGCCGTTTGCTGTCTCTCTGTTTTTGTCCCGTCCAGAAGAGAGCCAGTGTGATCCAGCTGACGGAATGCTAGACGAGGACTCCGGAGAGCTGGGTTCAAATCTCAACTTGGCCACGGAAACATGTGTTGTGTGTGTGTGGCATCGGTGAACCACTCTTTCAACACCTCACGTACCTCAAAAGCCCCATGAGGGTCACTAGTTGGAAGCAATCTAACATTACAGGTACCTCCCCCCCTCCCACACACACATCCATTGTTCCATGAGCCACCCTTAAAATGCCATTATCCTTCGCGTTTCAGCACAATAACTTTCTGTGCCGGGTTTTAATCTCTTTTTACTTATATTCGTTTTTAATCTTTCTGTAAGCCCTCTTCAGCCCCAGTCTTGGGAGAAAGGTAAAGGAGGGGAGAGTCGAACCCCACAGGCAAAAGGAACTGCTGGATAACGCAGTGGTTTAGGCATCGGGTTGGGGAGTTCGATTCCCCACTGGGCCTCCTTGACAGGGGCTGGACTGGATGATCCAGACGGTCCTTTCCATCTGCGCAGTTTCTAAGAAAATGATGATGAACCAGCCAATCAATAATAAGTTAGGCCAAATAATTATCTTCGGGGCCCAATATTGCTTTATATTATACATTGTTTTCCTTTTTTTAAAAAAAAAAACACATTTTTTGTCTATTTTATTTGTAAGATGCCTTTATTGTTTTCAAGAAAAGGCACACAAGAAACTAAATTGTTATTGTTGTTGTTGTTGTTGTTTTATAGTTGATTTCCCTTCCTCTTGTTTTGAGATTAAAACTTCAGCCTTTTGCTTTTCTTCTTCAAGTATCAAGGATGTGCCTTAACTAGCCGTGAAGTCAAATTGCATTGAGAAAGCAGAGTTCAAAGCTTAGATGGAAGCAAAACCCCTTTGCAAGACAGCTAAACTCCTTTACAAGTTGATGAAAATGGGGGGGGGGGGGGGAATATAACAGAACCTGAGCGAGTTAAACAAACAGGAGTTCCTTGCAGGGTCTCAAAGATTTGGAAAATCAAATTAAAATTAAAGATAGATCATTCTCAACCAGAGTGGTGCTTCGCTGCACCTGCTTTGCTAACAAGCATGATGGGAACTGCCAAGTTAGCTTGTCCAAGCAGGGCAGAGCCATAACCATCGTTCTTAAAATCCCCTTCTGTATCCCCACATCCTTGTTGATAAAGTAGAAGTTGAAAATACCCAGGGTGGTGTCGTGGACAGAATGATGGACTATGACTTTAGAGACCTGGGTTCGAATCTCCACTCAACCAGGGAATCCCACTTCGGGAGCTTGTAAAAACACTCCTTAAACATCTCACTTACCTGGAAAGCCCCTCTTAGGGTTCCTATAAGTCAGTTCCCACTTGAAGATACATAACATCAACAACAACGCACACAAAAAGGATTTTTATTCTAAGTTTTGCTCAGGGTGAATAGTTGTGTGGGCTTTCTTGGCCACACAAGAAAACAAGGAGAAACTGAACATGGATGACCCATTAGATCTCTCCTGGGATTCTTTCAGGACATCAGCGTCACATAAAAGTGCTGTTTATTTAGTTATTCCAAATATTTACAGCCCACCCTATATCAGAAGATCTCAGGGTGGGCTACGGAGCCATCGAGCTTCCATTCAACCCGTTTTGCATGGATAAAAAAAGTTGGCACCCCCTAGATTCTTTCCCAGTTTGTACCCCAGTGAAATCAGTTGTCCTACCACCCCAGTCTCTCTCGCCAGGTCTGTTGGGGTTCTTCAAGATGGCCAACTCGTTGGCCTCTCCATTTAGAAAATAATATCATTCTGGATCACAGCCCTCTCTCCGAACCTCAAAACTATATTTTGCGGACTTGCTGGTCTGAAAGGGCACCCAACCCTTTGAAAGGAATGTGGTGATCCTCGGCAGCAACCGTGGGTCAAATCCAGACCCCCCCTGTCTGCAAGTGACCTCACAGGGCAGTTTTTTCCCCAGCTCACTGCTGCCCAAAATGGTTTTTTCCCCCAGCCAAAAAGGTGATTTGTCTCTCCTGAAAGCCCCCAGGAGCGGAAGCTCACCTTGCTGATTTGTCGCTGCCAGGTGGCAGGTGGTAAAGCTGTACGGCATGCAGGCTGTAGCAGGAAGAGCAACCACCACCGTGTGCAGGAAGAGCAGCCGCCACGGCAGGTGATGGGGACATTTGGCCACCCGCCTGGCCACCAACCCCTTCACGGATTGCTGCCTTGTCGTGGCGAAGGGGCTTGAGTAATTCAGAGAAGCTATGGGCTATGCCGTGCAGGGACACCCAAGACGGACAGGTCATCGTGGAGAGTTCTGACTAAACGCGATCCACCTGGAGCAGGAACTGGCAAGCCACTCCAGTACCTTTGCCAAGAAAACCCCATGGACAGAAACAAAAGGCTAAAAGATATGACGCTGGAAGATGAGCCCCTCAGGTCGGAAGGCGTCCAACATGCTACTGAGGAAGAGCGGAGGACAAGGACAAGTAGCTCCAGAGCTAATGAAGTGGTTGGGCCAAAGCCGAAAGGACGCTCAGCTGCGGACGTGCCTGGAAGTGAAAGGAAAGTCCGATGCTGCAAAGAAAAATACTGCATAGGAACCTGGAATGTAAGATCTATGAACCTTGGTAAGCTGGATGTGGTCAAACAGGAGATGGCAAGAATAAGAGGAGAAGGGGACGACAGAGGATGAGATGGTTGGACAGTGTCATCAAAGTGACCAACATGAATTTGACCCAACTCTGGGAGGCAGTGGAAGACAGGAGGGCCTGGCGTGCTCTGGTCCATGGGGTCACGAAGAGTCGGACACGACTTAACGACTAAACAACAACAACTGGCCACCAAAAAGAGAGGTTTCTACTAGCCTGGCTCTCTGTTGACATCATGGTCCCGTTTGCTGGGTTTTACCTGGGTTTGGGATCCATCTCCCAACATTTCCCTCCTGGTGGTTTCCACAACCAGCGGGCCCAGAAGCAATTCTGCCCTCATACCAGTCGTTGCCACCTTTACCTGTGACCCTGCGAGGACCCACAGCTTGTCCTGCTGGTTTTAGCCCTAACATCTAAGGGAACAGGGAACGGGATGCTTCCATAACCTGGCAACTGGTTTCTGCTGGAGATGGAGGGGAAAAAAAACATGAAATGAAACCAACTTTCTAGAGGTTGCTCTTAAAGCCAGCCAGCATCCAGTAAACACTCCCGCCTTTCGAACCAATAATCCACCAGGCAAGCATTTCTTGAGAGCAGACAAACACAAGGGAAACTATACATATTTTATCTGCCAGGGGTGGGTCTGAATCAGAGGTAAGGCATGCAAAATCTTGAGATTTCTTTGCCAAGAAGAGGGATGAGCTGATTTTGCAACCTGGAAACAAACGTGTTAACAACAAGTAGCTTTCCTCTGACGTCTTTCAAAAGCTGGACTGGGTGAATGGCCATCCGTTTATTACTGAATTCAGTATTTATTTATTATTTCAATTTAATATACCGCTCCCACTAGTGTTGTAGAACTACTCTGGGGGATTCACAGTAAAATACATAATCCAGTCATCCATACAGTAAAACCATAAACAATCTAATCACATAAAAACAGAAGACGCCAGAGCATAAATCAATAAAGCTACATTAAAAACAAAAAATGAAAAGAGTAAAAATGATCCTGAACTTCAAGCCAGGTGAGAAGTTATACCAGGCCCCAAGAGCTTAGAAAAGTTACTTTTGAAGCCTACTTTAGACAAGAATACCTAGACCTTTGTCAGCCCGCAAGCCTGGCTGTGGAATTTGGAAAGCGATGGTCAAAAAGAGAGAGAGGATGTTCCTGTGCCATTTCTCAGGGTTCATGTTTTGACTTTGCAGACAAGCACAGCTTAACCTGGTGCCAGCCTAAAAACCCCTGGCAGGATCGGGCACAGCTCCTGGTGAAAACAGCTTTCTCACTCCAACTTTTAAAAAATCACGTCGAGGGTTCGTACCTAAAGGTGGGGGAATTGGCCCCTCATCGCTGAATCAAAACACCCGACCATACCATCTTCTTCTGAGTTGTGAATGGAGCTTGGAAAAGTTCCTTTTCCCCAGCAGTCTCGCTTATGGACCTTTGGGGCAGGTAGCCTACAGCAGCACAACAAATTCAGCCTCCCACGGTCATGGCCCAACACAGCCAGCTGGGTCCGGTGAGCAGAAGCGGAGTGCGGATGGAACGCTGCTGGCAGTGAACGTGGGCTGTGATAAGGGGGTCTCCCCGCCCGAGAAACCGTCATTCATACCTGGAGCAGAGATGAACATTATCTGGCCTGCATATTGGCTGGACGTGTGTGTGTGTTTCTGCAAACTTCTTCCTTCAAAAAAAGTAACTTTTCCAACAGTGGCAACAGTAAACTTCTCCTTGAGCACCTCACATCATGCAAAACCCCAGTGAGGGTTGCTCTGAGTTGGAAGAGAGTTGACAACAAAGAAGACAGACGCATCATATCTTTTCATAACAGCCTTACAAGGTCGGCTCCGCGGACAGATCCTGTCTTCCTCGAGACCACCTAGTGAGCAAAAATTAAAGGTGTCCCAGGCTTGCCCATTTCCATCTCAGCCACGGGGAACGCTGCCCTGTAGTTGTTCCCAGAGAGACAGTTGTGTGAATTTTTTTCAGCCCTGTGGCACAAAACTAACGACCAAGGTGTGTGGGCACCTTAAAGACTAAAACAGGTGCATTTGGGTGGATGCTTTTTTGCAAGTTGCAATCCATTTCCTCCGTAATGATTTGGACCATCATAGTTAGGGCCCAGGTTTATATGCACAGAGGACCCGGGAGGGGTGCGGAAATGGAGTGATATGGGAACAAGAGGGTGACAATTACCCTGGTAACAGGCTTTCAGAATGACAGTTGCATTGTTCCCACCAGTAATGATCTGTCAAAGGGCTGATTACATAGACATCCGGTGAGCAGGAACCTTTGATGGCTTCCAGGAAGTGTGTTGAGGTTAGAGTTATGTCAAAGAAAATAACTCTCTGGTTACGGCTCAGCCCAGGACCGCACGTGAATTCAAATTCCGAATAGATATATAGAGGATGCTAAGAATCCTCTCTCCTTATTTAATCCGGTTGATGTCCACAGGAATTCGTAAATGCAGACGACTTCAACTCTCTCCTCAGTGGCTTTGAGATCCGTGGAGGAGCGTTCAGGGAGGTAAAAGCGTTCTGAAACAGGCTTTTGTGCATGGCTGTTTCTGATGTCCGACTTCTGTGAATTTATTCCCTTGTAGATAGAACGTAGTTGTAAAGTGGTTACAGTGGTGGGCTAGAACAAGAGTTGTTGTTTAGTCATTAAGTCGTGTCCGACTCTTCGTGACCCCATGGACCAGAGCACGCCAGGCCCTCCTGTCTTCCACCGCCTCCCCGAGTTTGGTCAAAAGAACAAGAGACCCGGGTTCAAATCCTCTCCCAAGTTGCGACCTTAACTGGACGACCTTGGGCCAGTTGCTATCGCTCTGTCCAATCTACCTCACAGGGTGTACTTGGTGGGTACACGGGAGAGGGCCTTCCCGGTGGCTGCTCCCAGCCGTTGGAACTCCCTCCCACTGGAGGCCAGCCTGGCCCCATCATGGCTGCCCTTCCGCAAGCAGGAAAAAGACCTGTCTCTTCCGGCAAGCCTTCCTTCAGTGAGCGACTACCTAAGTGGGTGTTTTTAATGAATGGTTGTGCCTTACTGCTTTGCGTGTGTTTTTGGTATTGATCTTAGTTACCATTTTAATATAATGTTGTTTCATTCTTTTAAAATATTTGTACACGTTCCATTTTTTTGCTTTTAAACGTTGTCTTTTCTAATGATGTAAGCTGCCTTGGGTCCTTTTTAAGGAGGAAGGCGGGGTAAAAAATATCTTAAATAAATAAATAAAAATGTATAGAAAGGAACGAACACGTCCTGGGAGCTTGTTGGAAGAAAAGGCAGGCTAGAAATTCAATAAAATACCATCTCTGTTTATAGGGAGTGGATAGACATCCTTCGGAACCCATCTTCTCCGTGGCGCCCCCAGAAGCGTCCTGTGTCACTCAAAGGCTTGCAGGCATCCATAAACATTGAATTAGTCAAGGGGAGATTCTGTTTTGCATCTGTTATTGTCTGGCGCCAGGGGAGCCACAGCTGCTTCAGCCCAATTGCTGAATGGTCTGGGCAGGGATTCCAGGGTGCTTTCCTGGCCCTCTTATCTCTCCTCCTCCCTCCTCCTCTGCCCACCCCTTGTTCTTTTCAGGGCATTCTCTGAAAAGTTCTTCCTGGGAGGCGGGGGGGGGGGGGACTTGGACAGCAGGATGGGTTGTTGGCCGGCTTTGCTCCAGATGGTCCTGCTTCCTTCTGGATCTGGCAGGCCCTTCAGATGCAGATGGTGGAGGACCGGGCGCCCCTCTTAGCATGACAAAGTGGCGGCCCTTTGGGGGGGGGACCAGAGAGGGGGGTGGGGAGGGGCGGCTCTCTGGAGGAGAGATGAGGGGCTGCTGGAGGAGGGCAGGAGGGTGAAGAAAGCCAGACCCTCCCGAGGGGAGCAAGGACCAGAGTCCGGCCAAATTTGGCACCGAGCCCACCACCCGTTGGTGCCACCTTACGGGTAGGGAGGCCACCAGGTCACCCCCTTGAAAACAGAGGACCTCCCGTCCCTTTTTAAAGCGGGACAAACTAGGATGTCCGTTTGTGGGAAACGGCACATGCCTCTGGATAGGCACGGAGACAAAATTAGAAATTATTTTTAGAATTCCAGCAGCGTTGCAATCCTGCCCCACCCATGCGGGGAAGATTCCCTGCGCGAGCCAAGTGGCTCTTCGGCTCTCAGACCTTCCAGCAGCCTCCTGGTCCTGATCCGTCTAATGCAAATGGTGTTGCTTTCGCTTACTATTTTCTTAGTGCGGTATCTGTTTGATCCTTTTGGGGGTATTTGATTTCTCTCTGTTTTTAGCTTCCATTATTGTCATTAATGATGTAAGCCACCTTGGGTCCTTTTTAAAGAGAAAGGCAAGGTACAACATATTTTAAATAAACAAATAAACCCTCAAGGACACAATCCTGGACATTTTTGCTCAGGTGTTTAAATGCCATGGAGTGTCGTGGTATATAGGCATTTAGCTTCCCACTTACATGGCAGCAAATCTCATTAAATTTTGGACTTCTCAGCAGATAGTTCATGCAGTCCTTAACTCATGTGGGAAAACCATGTTCTCCAGTACCTGCAAGGTAAAAACTGGTTACTTGGATTTTCCAAATGTGAGCAAGGGTTTCACCATACCACATTAATTGTCTGATTTACTGGCAACCCCTTCCACTCTGCCGATCTGTCTCACGCTTTTCAAAACTCCTTTAGGGATAAAAAGCCATTCTGGCTTGCTCTCTGCAGCACCGTCAACATATCTGATATTTTACAGAGTTCCATTATGGCTTTTGCAGTCATCAAAAGCACAATATTGACTTTTAAAACGGTGGCTCAGTTAGTCCAGTTGTCAGTAAGGGAGGAACCAAAGAAGGTGGTAGTGGGTGCAAATTGCCAAACCCCACCACCACCACCACATACCTGGATGCGCCAAATCCTGGCAAGGAGGCTGGAGAGTCAGGAGGAAAGACGCTGTACAAAGGTGCCTGCTTTTTGGACCCTGTGGTCTTATTCTAGGAAGCATCAGGAGCAACCCCCCGTCTCCTGAGATGCCACCATTGTGGTGGCGTGGCTGGAGAGTCGGGCCCTCTCTCAGGAGACCTGGGTTCAAATCCCTGTTCAGTTGCAAAACTCTCCAGGTGTTCTTGAGCCCATCTCAAAGCTTTCAGTCTGAACTATATGATGATTATTCTTCAAAAATACCAGGCACAGTCAATCAAAATTATAAAAAGATTGACTGGTATACCATAACAGATACAAGTTTTAACCAAAAACCTAAGTATCTGTTAAATATCGGCGCAAGATGTATGCTGTTCCTAATATTGCCGTTTTTTTGTAGCTCTGATGGTGTGATTTCTGAGATCTGCAACTGCTTGTAGTATTGTGTGAAATTTCTTGATATTGTTCCCAAAGCCCCGATGACTACGGGGACCACGGAAGTGTGTTTCTTCCAGAGGTGAGATGTTTTGATGGCCAGGTCTCTGTACTTTGTTAGTTTTTCCAATTCTTTATTTTCAACTCTGGCATCCCCTGGAATTGCAACGTCAATGATCCGGTCATTTCTTCGTTCTTTGGCTACTATGTCTGGTGTGTTATGTTCAAGGTGTCTGTCCATTTGGATCCGGAAATCTCACAAGATCTTGACGTCCTCATTTTCTGACTCCTTCTCTACCTGACAATGATGATGATTAAAAAATACCTGACATAGTCAATCAAAATTATAAAAACATGGACTGGTATTATATAACAGATACAAGTTTTAACCAAAAATGAGGTGATGATTTTAAATATTTTTACCCCACCTTTCTCCTAAAAAAAGGACCCACGGTGGCTGACATAGTTAAAAACATTAAAAACTAACAGCAGTAAATGATTCAAATATTAAATAATTAAGAACATTATATTAAAAATAGAAAATAAAACCAATGCTAAAAACACATTTAAAAGCAACAAGGCACAACTATCCATTAAAAAACCCCACTCAGGCTGGCAGTCACTCCGGGAAAGCCTGCCTGAAGAGAAAGTTCTTTGCCTGCTTGCAGAAGGGCAGCCAAGACGGGGCCAGCTTGGCCATCAAGTGGGAGGGAGTTCCAAAGTCTACCTCGGAAGGTTGTTGGGAAGATGAAGCAGGGAGGAGGAGAGCCATATACCTCATCTTAAACTATGGTTGGAGGGGCAGGATATACGTAGGTATAGTTAATAAATAAGAATAAGATTATCAGATCATGCACCACAATTGTCTGGCTTCTCCAGTGTTGCAGGGGTGCACGCGCAGGCACACATGCACGTGGAATAGAGTCCTCCTAGCCAGTAACACTGAAACATCTGACCCAACTTAGAGCCAAGACAAGCCCCCCTCCCGTCCACACGCCCCACGTTCCCCTTCGCCTTCCCACACCCCTTTCCCTCTGTCCACAGCACTGGCTCTGGACCAGCGGGAGCCAAGCAGCCTTTCCTGAGACGTGGTCCCGTTTCCTGCCCCTCCTTGTGCCATCAGCCGCCTTCACACGCCTGCTTCCTACTTCTGCACCAGGCCCTGGGGGCTTGCCTGGCCCGTGGCGCTGCCCAACGCAGGGAAAGGAACAATGGCAAGACCCAGAAGAAGGGATTATTCCCCCCCCCCCCTCTTGCGGGGCAAAACACGGACCCTTTGAATGCAAGGAGGTGCGGGATCTCCTTCCCATACCAAGCTCTGGGATTCAGAGTGGTAAGATCCGACTACGATCACTTGCTGAGAGAGCTTTTTTTAAAAAAAGAAAAAAGATCAAGACTGTGGAAGAATCAGTATCTGACTATGAGCTGTTATATCTAAGGATGGAGCCTCCACATCCAGGAGCAGTGCAGCTTTGAGAATCAGATGCTGGGGAGAGAGGTCAGGGGACGGATCCACTGAGTTTGGGATTTCAGGAGGCCTCTGGCTGAGCACTGTTGGAAACGGGAGGCTGGGCTTTATGGAACATTTAATTTTGGTCTGACCCAAGAAGAATCATAAACAGAGAAGAGATTGTCTCACACACACACACACACCCCTCTCCATGACTACTTGCCTCTACACACAAGGCCAATGAACATATGCTGGAGCTCAATGTCAAGCGTAAGAGACACCCCAGCGCTACCCAGAATATGTACTGATCTGAGATAACGGGAAGAGGATATATATTTTAGTGGGTCCCCCCCCCCCCCCGTCCGTTGCTGTTTTTTCAGGAGCACCTCCTAAAATGAGGCCCTATGCTGGAGTTGACTTTGTGTGTGCATCAATCCAACATTAACCCTCTTCTTCCTTCAGGTACATGTGTGAACAGGCCCCGAAATGACCTTTTCCCACATCCAACGGAAATGTTTATAAGCATGCTGTCGCTTACAGGTCTCCGTCTGTGACAGATGTACGTATGTTACGTATACGCTGTCATAAGCCCCATGCCTCTTGCACCGTTCTTTCTACAGAAAGCACTTGGATTACCAGGCAAAGCCTGGCATATCGTCCCAGGCCTTCTTGAACAAAACTGGGTTTCTCTTTCGGGGAACTTGTTATGAGCGGCTCAGGCCCACAAAGTCTTCACAGACCACGTGGAGACTGTCTTATTGCCATTTCAACTACAGAGCCGGTTTGTTTTATTTTATTTGTTTGTTTATTTATTATCCCCCCCCCCCAACACAGCTTCCAAGACCCGTTAAAAAGAGTTACAAACTGAAAACACAGCAAATTATAATAGCAAGACACCAATAAATTACTATATTTAAAATGTTCAGGCACTCTCTCGTTGTCTTTTTGCCGCAGTGAGAACCAGACCCTTGACTTTTGGAAATCAAAAGGAATATGAGAAGGTTTGGCTTCGGCCAAAGCTAGGAGATTACTTTGGCCCTTTGCCGTCCGATCCATCCCTTCCCCTGCCAGCTTGTCTGGGCCAAATTCTCTGGGCTGGGTGACCCATCCTAAAGGTTGTGGGATCCGAAGCATGCAGGACCCCAGCCTGGACTTCCAGATGTGTGGATTGCGATGCTCTCGTAAAAAAGCCAGGCACGTGCCTCCTTCCAAGGCCCTGCTCGGAAGGGTGGAGAGGCAAAGAAATAGCCTTTTCCAGGATTTTACGGGAAGTGATAAACTGGGTGGGAGAGTTCACGGTGTCTTTCCGTCCAGCTGCCCCTCTCCAACCCAGGCCATCTCTCCAAACATTCCTTGGGTTTCTGCAAGACAAACGGGAGATTTCCTGCCAGAACAGGCGGCGTTTCCTCTGCGGGAGGACGAACCAAAGGTTTTCCCATCTGGAGGGACCCCACCGAGAGCAGGAAGGTGGTCCGAACAGCTGGCCAGACAGAGTGGAGCCAGGGTTGGACGGGGGGGGGGGGGAGGTTGCAGGCGGGGGTGGGAAGAGGCGACCCAGCCTGGGAAGGGCTGTTATTGTAAGAATCCAGGTGCAGGCCTGGTTTGGCGCTGGGACAGCCAGCGGCAAGTCAACGGCTCAGAAAAGAGCGAGGAAGAGAGAGCACTCGGCTGTCCTCGGCCCCCCTCGTAGTAAAAGCCGGCCACACGGGTGGTTTTACCTCCCATTCAAGCAACCCTTTCCCTGGGGGGGGGGGGCAGTCCCCTGTAATGGAGGGAGATGCTTCTGTGTCCATTTACCACACCTGGTTTTGGGTTACCTGGCACTGCATCATCATCATCACAACAACAACAATCTTAGAACTGCAGAGCTGGAAGGGACTCTATGGATCATGGAGTCGAGAAAGCCCAGTGGGGGAATCGAACTCCCAACCCACTGAGGTCTAAACCACTGAGCTATCCAGCAGTAGCTTCAGGACTGGACGGTGTGCTCCTTAAAGTGTGCACTCCAGGGCTAGCCACCCTCTGAACCACATGCCCTCTGGATACGTGGGTCTATGGCCTTCATCCTCCCCAGCGACAACACGGATGTTGGAGGTGGGGTGGGGGGGCTGGCAAGCCAGCAACCTGTCGGGTTCACAGCTGCGGGAAGGTGAGTGAGCCACAGAGCAAACCGCAGCGACCAAACGGAGGGGGTCTGTTCCCCAGGGACGCTGAAATCAAACCACACACCCCGGTCTTCTGTCAAACCGCTGCATTTCTGTGGCAGACAGAGAACCCCTTCCACCCCTGGTAGCAATGGAACTGTTGAATCTTCCCCTGAGATGGTTGGCAACCTGCAATGGATGACTGTGAAATTGGGGGAAACAAATCCATCAGTGCCAATATTCTTCTTGAATGCCTTCCCCCCCCCCCCCCAATTGATAGGACAGAAAATATTTCGGTGCCCTCCGCTAGATAGTAAAGGGTTTGTGTGCGGTGTTATGTTTATAATGCACCTTTTCCTTAAAGAAGCTCAGGAAAGCAAAAATAGCTCTCCTTCTCCCCATTGATCCTCACAAGAACTCTGCAAGGAAAATCATGCTGAGAGAGAGAGGGATAGTGGCCAAATATCACCCAGTGAGTGCTATGGCCAAATAGCTGGTTGAGTAGGCTAGGAAGTTCAGCGTCTGTCTGTGGAGTCAGAGATTGGGAGCTTGATTCTCCACGGTGGGGAAAAAAGAGCCAACCTTGGGTGAACTGCGCAGCCCCAGAACGCTCCCCAGAAGACGGGAATGGGAGACCACTTCGGAGTACTCCAGATGTAGAAAGACCCTCTGGGACAATCATGCAGCTTGCCCAAGGGCACACAGGCTGGCTGAACTGGGGGAGGCACAATGAGAAATCAAGCTCCTGACTTCTGGCTCAGCCGCCAGTGGTCCAACTCACTGAGCTACCCTAAGCAATTTCACAGCACATCATTATACTTACTTTACATGGTAGAAATGTCCAGGGGGGTAGCCACAGAACCTCAACTAGGGCAGGGAAATTGCAGGTATTGACCCAGGTTGCTAAGATTTAGAGTGCACAATTTTTTTTCATCTGGCAGAGCACAACCCCATCCTTCTTGAGCACATCTACAGCCTCCCTATGTTCGCCCTGGGAAGAAGACAACCCAAAACAGGTGAACGCAGTATGCAACTCGTGTGGCTGTTGTTCTGTCAGATCCAGGCGTTCCTCCCCATTCGCCCAGCCTCTTGCAGTGCATCCCAGCAGGGCTCCAAACCCTGGGTGCCCAAATGGCTTGTTCATGGCTCTGAGTTTTAGTTTGTCATGACAAAGGGTCTTGTGTCACCCTGAAGCCTGTGAAGTTTTATTTGGCCAAAGCTTTCCTGGACTCTTTTCTACCTGGAGAACCCCGAAAAGGGTTGCCGTATGGCAGAATGGACTTGATGGCACATGATTATTATTTTTTTCTGGGCTGACCGACCGGGTATTTCAGATGCAGGGAGTTCATCTTCATGGAACTATAAGGCTTTTTGTCTTGGGACCTCAGATCAGCCAAGACGCAGAGTAAATTTCTGTTCAACAATCCAGAGTTTCCGCATCCGTGCAAATGCATAGGTAAACAACAATCTTGCCGGCTCCGCCGAAGCTCCGCCAACGTCAGTCTTCTGGATAAGAATCCCAGTCGTGGGGGGGCAGGAGATGACGACCCATCAGAAAATGGTCAGTAGCCTCTCTCTGTGGGACCAACCACCAGCCTGTGTTCTACAGACACGGTAAGGATGCTGACTCCCAGGAACAACAGGCAGGAAAGGTTCCACTAACCCTTTTTAGGGCTGATCTCCACTGCCAGTCTCTGTTTTTCCTTTTCCAGCTGACACTCAACCATCTGCGGTGACCAAATGTGCTCAGTCTTGACGGGCTGTCACACAAATCTCATGCCCCTGGGTGCTTTTTTAAAACCAGAAAACTTAGATTTCAAATTTAAAAAAAACACCCTCCTGGTTGTCTGTGCATCAAATTTATTTATTTGTTAGACTTCTACCCCGCCCATCAAGACCAAAGGTCTACTCCTGTGGCTTCACCCCCATGCCTTTGAAGACGTGGGCTGTGGCTCCCCCAAGACTATAAATAAAATAAAACCAGTATACTTTAATGTGAGCTTTCGTGGACAAGTCCAGCTCTGGAGAAGTTTTTGCCAAACATGCTAGCACAGACCAACACAGGCACCTCTTCTAAAACACAAGTGGCTAGTCCTTAAGAAGCCACAAGTCTCTTTGTTAGTCCTGCTGCAGTAGCCCACGTTCTGTGCAGTGTCAGCAGCTGGGGGCATCAGCAGCACGGGTGGCGCAAGCATGATGCTTCCCCTCGTGCAATGACGCCTCCACCTTGCTTCTCAGGGAGCCCATTTGGGCTCCCTTTCTGTGGACACGGGGTTCCTGAGCTCGGATTTCTGAGTAACTGAAGGGCACCCTTTCTCAATATCGTGTCGATTCCGATTCCATGCCTACAGTAATGATCTTAGAATGGCAGAGCTGGAAGGGACCCTCTGGATCATGCCCTCCAGCCCCTGTCAAGGAGTCCCAGTGGGGGAATCGAACTCCCAACCTCTGGCTCCGCAGCCAGAGACCTAAACCCCTCAGCTATCCAGCGGTTCTGCCTTCACGTAGAGCAGAGTGGAGCAAGAGGGAGAAGATGAACCCAGGACATTAACGACACAGGGAGGAGGCACAGCTTGGAAAAGCCCCCTTTCTCCTTTCCCCTGCCAGGCAGATTCCTGGAACTGTAGATGAGAAACATAACTTTGCCAAGGTCTGTGCAGGGGTATATTACAGGGGTGCAGTCCTCTGAGCCAGGGTATTATGAGACACCCCCCCCCCCCGGCACCAGGGTCCCCTTTCTCCCCAACTTCTCCAGGCCTTTGGGCAGCCAAGTGTCATTTCTGCCCAGGCCACTGCACGCGGGCGCAAGCACATCTGGAGTCTAGACTTGGTGGCTCGGTGGGCCGGGCTTGCCGGCTCGGCAGTGCCCATTCCTCCCGCTACACTCTTGTTTGCTTAGCTGGAGGTATTTAATTGGAATTAAAGTGGCCTCTCTTGTTTTTGTGGACAAGGCCGCTGGAAAAAAAGTAGCTGCAAGTCATCGAAAACATCTGCAGGAGACAGAGCAGGGTCATTAGATGGCAGGGCGCGAGGCGCCAGTTTTAGTGCTTACAGCCGACGTGGGGAAGAATGGCTCAATACGGCTTTTGTGGACAGGCAGCCGAGCCAGCAAACAGGGCTTGTTGATCCTGGCATCGGGCACCCGCTCCTGGGATACTCCTGGGTGAGCGCCCGGCACCGCCGGGCCGGCGGGAGAGGCAGCTCTCTCGCACACCGCCAGGGCCGGGGCAGCGGCAAAGAGATACAGCCGGGGCCTTGTCTCTCCTGCCCCCTCCCCTCCATGTGGAGGGGGGGTCATTGCTTTAAAGGGGGTGGAGGAGCGTGCACCTCTGAGAAGGATCAAGTTATGGGGGGGGGGGAGAGAGGAGCCTTAATGTTTTCCACATCTGCCACCCATCCCATGGTACCAAAAAAGCTCTTTCCTATAAACACACACAGAGAGAGCGCTACATTGGATTTCCAACTTTCAGAGAATCCTAGAATCAGGGAGTTGGAAGGGGCCTAGAAGGCCATCTAGGCCAACCCCTGTTCCGTGGAGGAATACAACTCAAAGGAGATTGATTGATTGATTGATTGATTGAGCTTGTAGACTTCCCAACTTAGTGAAAGACTCGGGGCGGTTTACATCATTAAGCAAAACATTCAAACTAAAATAAAAGAATGCATAGCTACCAGCACAGGCAAACAAAAACAAAATCAAGAGGGTGTCCGAGGATTGCCACCTGGTGGCTTAGGTGAAGCGAATTAGATCTGCCAGGTGGTGGTCTAAGTTTCTCTTGAAGGCCTCCAGGGTTGGAGCGCTCACCACCTCTCGAGGTCATGGGTTCCATTGTCGTACTGCTCTAACAGTGAGGAAGTTTTTCCTGATATTCAACCAAAATCTGGCTTCCTGTCACTTGAGCCCATGGTGACGTGTCCGGCGCTCTGGGCTGACGGAGAACAGATCTTTCAGACAGTTCTAGCTGAAAGCTTGGTGGGGAAGCAATGCCACCTCCCAGTATCCTCATGCAGCACAATCTGTGGCCCAGGTTCTCCTCAGCTCAACTCACATCCAACATCCTGCTTGCCCAGCAGTGAATCGAACACCTACAAGAAACCCACCAGCCGAATATGAGAGAGCAACCTCATCCTCCCACCTGTGCCTCCTAGTAAAGGTTCCCCCTGACATTTTGTCCAATCATGTCCGACTCTAGGGCGTGGTGCTCATCCCCATCTCCAAGCCGTAGAGCTGGCGTTTGTGCGAAGACAGTTTCCGTGGTCACGTGGCCAGCGCGACTAGACACGGAACGCCATTACCTTCCCACCGTGGTGGTACCTATTTATCTACTCGCATTTGCATGCTTTCGAACGGCTAGGTTGGCAGGAGCTGGGACAAGCGACAGGAGCTCACTCCGTCGCATGGATTCGATCTTACGACGGCTGGTCTTCTTACCTTGCAGCACAGAGGCTTCTGCGGTTTAACCCGCAGCGCCACCACGTGCCTCCTAGTGACTGGCATAAGCCAGCGGCATTCCCCCCCTTGGGCACGGGAAGGGATGAAGTTCTCATGGCCAGCGGGTAGCTATGGGCAGGCTTTTCCTCCTTCATGAGAAGATAAAGGGCAGAGACCTCCAAGCCTTCCTGCGTTCCAGATGTTGGGCTGTGATTCCGAGCATTCCCTGCCATGAGCTATGCTGCCTGTGGCGGATAGCCTCTCATTCAGCAAAACACGTTGCCCCTTTAACCACAAGACAATTCCCCTCGAAAGATAGAAGAAGCTGGGCACCTCTCCTTTAGGGAGGCCTGCAAACTCTCCAGGAAAAGAACAGCTAGCAGGTGGGAGTGTGTATAAAAGCTGCTTCTCATCCCTTTCCCATTTTAAAGAACCTTTGGTGAACAGCAGTGCCAAATCAGAAAGTCTGACGCTTGAACATCTCTCTAAGAGCCCTATAGACTTCTAGGGGAAAAGCAGATGCCTTGTGTTCATCACAGCTGGCATTTATCCCTGAAAGGGCTAATTCCAATGTGAAACCGGATAATCATTTCCAATAATATAAAAGTTCATCTGCGTATCCAGGGATACAAGGGTATCCTCTTATCAAGGATAAGCGAGATGCTGCCAGTGCAAATTACCAAAGGAGAAAGTTAGGGCCCAGACATTTGCTACACCAGCAAACTCCACCTGCTGGTCATGTTAATGCATTGCAACATTTCATGGTCTAGGAGGGTTCCCCTCCCCCGACTGTTTTGTATTTCTTTATCAATTGTTTACATGTACAACTGTCAGCTATGAAAGAGATTCTTTTTGCAAGACAAAGTTATTTTACATTGACCCTGCTTTCAGATTTGGCTGGAGCTACCTGATTAATTCACAGTGACTTTTGGTAAACGGCTGTTCAAACCTCATTTTTTAAGAGCATAATGCACATTTTCGGGATTACACTTTCTACAACCCCCCCCCCCATTAATTATTTTAATACTCTATACATTCAAATTTTCAAACCTTGACAGTGCCATACGCTGCCTCCAGTTCTACCCCTAAACCCCCAGTATATTAACCCCCCAAAAACCACCACTCTCAGATTCACCTCTCCTTTGCCCCATCCTGGAACCTGAGCCCCCACCCCGACCCCCCTCCCTCCGCAGGTGTTTGGAGTTCAAGAGTTGGTACAAAGAGAAATCGTCGCTCCCGGTAGACTTTGGTTCCCTTTTGATGCTCTTTACTTCCTGGCTCTGCTGAGCAGGCAGCATGACCTAAGGGTTAGGGACACCTGGCCACCAGGGCCAGAGCTTGGAAAAGTTACTTTTGGAGACGACGACACCCAGAATCCTCCCACCTCCACCCGCCGCATAGCCCATCCTTTGCCATGCTGACTGCAGCATTCGGGGAATTGTGTTCCAAAAGGTGAATTTTCTGAGCTCTGCTCTTAAGAAAGGCATGGCCCAGGATGGGGGGCAAGCGGCTAGCGCTTCCCTTGTTTGGACTGGTGTTTCTGAACTTTCTAAGCTGCACTAGGATCTTCCCCTCCCTTTTTACCCTTCTTTTTGCCATCCTCTCCATCACCCTTTTTACCACCTGTACTGCCATCTGTTTTAATTTCCCTATTTGTTATGTATTAATTTATTTTTATCGTATTTTTAATTTTTTTCTTTCTTCCTTATATTGTTGTTAGTTGCCCAGAGTGGCTTGGTTGCCAGATGGTGCGGGATATAAATTCAAATGATAAATAAATAAAATAAATAAATCAATTTACTCTAATGAGCTCAAGGCAGTGCCCCGGGCTCTCCCCTCCACCCAATTCGCCCTCACAACAACCCTGTGAGGTAGCTCGGGCTGAGCAGGTGGTAACCACACCGAGCCCCTGTGAGGAGGTGGAAGGTAGTCCTGCCAGGGGTTATTCAACACAACTGCCACATCAAGAGGTCATCTGTCTCCAAATACGGGGTGAGCGAGAGGAGCATGAGGGTTGATCCCCCCACATTCAGTCCTGCTGAGGGACTTCCAGTGGCATGGTGAGACGTTGGTGGGGGTGGCTGGTTTTGGAGGGTACCTGGCTTCAGGGCACAATGAGTGGCAAGCCAAGGTGGGAACCTGCTCCGTGGGCCATGTTGTTGAGCTGGCCTCCCATTTGCAACACAAGTAGAGAGAGGCCGAACTGGCCTGGGAGAGGCTGCCAAACCCTGGAGGCTGCAGTTTACCTGAGCCAGGTGGCCAGACCTAGGGATTAAGTCTGCAATGGAAGCACGGGCTGTCTGCCGTCCACCTGCAGGTACAAGTGTTGACCCTCTCAAGGACTGGCTGGTGTAGAATGAGGCTAGTTCATTCGAAGGTTAAAACATGTATGTCTCTTATTTAATAGGCAGCGAACCTCTATTTGAGAGTATCTTCAGTTTAAAGGATCGGGCCCCTCCAGTTTGAGAGAGGAAGCTTCTGCTACTCTTATCTCAGATCCGTGATTGGAGATAAGAAGGCAAACAAGAAGTGAGCTGGATAGAACAGAGCTGCTCAGAAATGAGACAGGAAAGCTGGGCAATCAGGCTGTGGAGCTGAGACGCTGGGGGCTTGCTCCTGAGCGATGCTTTCCATGTTTGGAGTGGGTGGGTATCCAAACTGGTAAGAATTCCAATCTGGCTCTGCCAAGCAAATATGGACTTCACCTCCTCCACGATTGGCCTCATAGCCCGCCCACCTCCACCTCCCCACCCCACCCTGTACCCTCAGCCGAGCCCATTGATGGACAGCTCAGTGGGTTAAGGCATCTGTCTGCACAGCCAGAGGTTGGGAGTTCGATTCCCCCACTGGGCCTCGTTGACAAGGGGTGGGCTGGATGGTCCATAGGGTCCCTTCCAGCTCTGCAGTTCTAAGATCATTATTGTTGTTGAAAGATAGTGCAGGGACCCTTCCCAGACAGTGCTCAAGGACTTTGAAGTTGCCCATCATCCACGTTGACCAGCAGCTGGAATGCAACACAGAACGCACAGAGGTTGGCCATTGGGTCACCGTTTCCCCCCACCCGGGGGAGATATATTGCACTTCTATTTAAATTTTAGAATTTATTTCTAAATGTGATGGAATAAATTTATAGAACATGTATTTTTTAAAAACATAAAGGAAATACCCCACGAGAAGAATCGATACAGTTTTGGAAGGAGACGGGATGTACAAGTTAAAACAAGAAACGAAATTTTGAAAACAATTGTAGGTACATGTCGTAAATGTATTGTTATAGACTCCCGAGGGTGGTGGGCAATAGAGCACAATTGTGTTGTGGGGAATATATGTGTATTTTACGTTGTCATTTTATTAAAATTTAAAAAATAAATTAAAAAAAAGAATTTATTTCTAAATTTGCACCTCTGCATCTCGAATCGACTCACACAGATTTAAAGAAAATCAGGGTCCTCCATGTGTCAGAGGCTGGTAACACACGTTTTTAAACCATGGTGTCTGCTGGCCGGCTCACGGTTTCCATCCTGACCAGCTGTTTTGACAGCCTGGCGGCAGGTTTGGAGAGCCAGGAGGTGACCCGGCACAGCTGGGGTCAGGTGCGTGACATGTGGAAACTTAGCCATCGTCCCCAGCTGAACCCCTCAAAAGACCCCACAGGGTTGTGGGGCAGCTGAGGCCCTCAACCTGCCTTCTCCAGGACTTGAACCACGGGGGCTGGCCACTTGGAAATCGCCAAGCCACGGAAGAGGAGGCTCCGAGGATCTCAGCCAGGGAGCCTCACAGACCAGAAGCCTCCCACTGCCAAGGGGAGGGACAGAAGGAGGCAGAGAAGAAGAGGAATCCTGGTAGGGGACAACCCCGGGAAGGGAGACCGCAGGGAGACTGCTCTGTCCCTCTCCAGCTGCATCAAGTGCCCTCCCTTGTCATGTTCAGCTCAGAAATATTATTTTTGGGGGACTACACCTCTTAGAAGGCTGACCGCCGAAGAATTGATGCTTTTGAATTGTGGTGCTGGAGGAGACTCTTGAGAGTCCCCTGGACTGCAAAGAGAACAAACCTATCCATTTTGAAAGAAATCAACCCTGAGTGCTCACTGGAAGGACAGATCCTGAAGCTGAGGCTCCAATACTTTGGCCATCTCATGAGAAGAGAAGACTCCCTGGAAAAGACCCTGATGTTGGGAAAGTGTGAAGGCAAGAGGAGAAGGGGACGACAGAGGACGAGATGGTTGGACAGGGTCACCGAAGCGACCAACAAGAATCTGACCCAACTCCGGGAGGCAGTGGAAGACAGGAGGGCCTGGCATGCTCTGGTCCATGGGGTCACGAAGAGTCGGACAGGACTTAACCACTAAACAACAAACAACAACAACACTTCTCAGATTCCCCCAATGCTCTTTTAATAGTATACACACCATACATAGCGTGATTTCTGGCTCCCTCTCGTGGCCAGTTCTGGTAACTTCATTGTTTAAAAAAATAAGGATTTTTCTTCTAATATTTTTAATATTTTCAGACTGCGGATAAGTGAAATAGTGGCTATGGATTGTGTAGATAACAGGGCCCTGCTGCAGTGCCAACACACACACACAATATTTTCCGAGTCCTACTTTATTTTCTTGGAGAGTAGAAAATCTCCTTTTTCGGATCACAGTTCTCAGAAGCTCCAGCCTGCACGGCCAATATGGTGCCTGGGGGATACTGGAACTTGTAGTTCAGAGAAACCCTCCCCCTGCCTTTGGAACTGTGCAGGTTTTGGGGAAGGGTTAATAGAAAACCAAATATCAGACCTTCCATCAAAAGCAAACCAAATGCATGCAGCGTTTCAGTTCCATCCTGAGACCAAAGCCAGTTTGATCCAAGTTTTTTAAACATGTAAGCTTTTGAGTTACACAGAACCCTTTTAGCAGGACAGTTAGGTCTTGAGATGTTCAATTAGAAAGAAAGATTAAAAAAAACAAGAAGAAAATGTTTCTGTTGTTAAGGGCCGCCTCCCTTTCTCAACCACATCCCTCCAAAGATGGTAAAATGTGAGTGTCACAAATTTTGCAGGAGAGGTGCTTCTCATGGAGAAGCTGACAGTTCCCCTGATCAAGCAGCCAAAAGAGAAAGAATTGGATCAGAAAGGCCCTTGTATAAATCTCAGATCCACTACAAATTCATGAGGTTAGACTAAGGCAAACCGGCCCCTCTCTCGGCCTCTGCAACGTGGGAATAACAGTGCCTGTCTATCTTGGAGGACTGTTGTGTGAACTCATGGAAAATGATGCGGGTGACATGAAATGAGCACTCCAAGGTAAGGTAAAGGTTCCCCTTGACATTTAGTCCAATCGTGTCCAACTCTAGGGGGTGGTGCTCATCCCCGTTTCCAAGCCGTAGAGCCGGCGTTTCTCCGAAGACAGTTTCCGTGGTCACGTGGCCAGCGCGACTAGACACGGAACGCCATGACCTTCCCACCGAGGTGGTACCTATTTATCGACTCGCATTTTTACATGCTTTCGAACGGCTAGGTTGGCAGGAGCTGGGACAAGCGACGGGAGCTCACTCCGTCGCGTGGATTCGATCTTACAACGGCTGGTCTTCTGACCTTGCCGCACAGAGGCTTCTGCGGTTTAACCCGCAGCGCCACCACGTCCCTAGCACTCCAAAGTCCCACACAAATGAAAAGTGATCACTTCCAACCGTGTTCACCTGTAGCAGGAAAACAGCAAAAACCTTGTGGATAGCAATGTGTGAAAGCTTACGCCAAATGAAACGTGCTGGTCTTAGAGGTGCCACAGGATTATTTGCTGCGGCAGAACTTCTGGACTTACTCATTATATTTCTTGGTGCTTCTCCTCTGCCAGCAGTGCAGGAACATTCAAAAGCACTTTCTTGGCTAACTTCAATTTGGGTGGTGGGTCATGGTTTTGCTTGGTTGGTCTCGTTGCCGGAGATGGCTAGGGCCCGGGGTAGGGATGCGCCTTCGCCAAATGCTGAGGCTCCCTGTCTAAGTCCACAAGCAGCTCCTGGTCACTGCAGAGAAGACTGCCGGTTCCAGCTTTTTCTAAACTGGTCCCCCTCCAGATGTGTGGCCCCTTACATCTGGAGCCAGTGGCTTGGGAGGGGTTGGATTCAGGTCGACTCTTCCAAGGGAAGCCTCTGAAACCAGAAGCTTGACCTCGACGTCTTGACTTTGTTGCTGCCCTCAACCATCCAACCATCCAGGACAGCTCCCAGGGAGAGAGGGAAAGAAGATGGCCCTGTTAGTTTAGTCCTCGTCACTGTTTGCTCTAGAAACCAGCCGAGTTGGCTGCATTTCTCCACTTCTGTCAACATCTTGGGATGAAAAGCATGCCATGAGCCACCGTTGAATGACGTACAGAAGGGACGCCAGGGTGGGAAGGGCACAAGCTGTAGCCATTTCTCCAAGCGTGGAAACGGTTTTGCTGCCACCCTTTCAGTCTTCAAGGCACACCACGGCTCAGTTGGCAGCTGAGCCCAACGGCAGGGGGTTCCTCTCGCCCGGGCGGCCCGTGTGAATCGGAACCGAGAATCTAGGGGCATTTTGTTCACAAGGAACAAAATTTTTAAAAGCAGGAATGTCCTTGGTCCAGGTAATCAGAGGCACTGATGATTAAGTTGGCAGAAATGTACACGTGCAGTTTTGCATGCATTTGTAAACACTGTTGTCGACAATGAGGTGAGAGGGAAGTGAACAGCAAAAAGTGCAGGGATTAAGGCACATTTATAACATTATCAGCATTGAAATGTGCTCCAGAGCACGTACTCTTCCCCCCCCCCCATGCTTCTAGGCCTCATGCATTTGCTTAGCTTATTGTTGTTTTATATATATATCACCTTGCCGGCAAAGGTCCGCATAGTCTGATGTATATATGGGCAGATGTCAGAGGGTCTGAGCACCATCAGGATCCTGGGGATGGCCTCAGAAACCCAGGTATTCTCTTGCACAGTAGGGACAAAATAGAAGGGATGCAAGGAAGTGGCCCCTGGGACAGGGACTCCACTTCCAAAAGACAGCCAGGAATGAAGTAAAGGCACCTACGAGGTTGGTGCCCCCCTGCCTCTGCTCCCAGCAACCTCCGTGCACCCTGATGTGTGCCAAAAGCAGACCCAAATTATTGAAGTTACAAGCCCCTTTAAAAAAGAACGAAGCATGGCAGGGCTCATGGCAAATCACCTGCCCTTATTATAATAATAATAACAACAACTGCAGAGCGGGAAGGGGCCCGATAGATCGAGTCCAGCCCCTCTCAAGGAACCCCAGTGCGGGAATCGAACTCCCAACCTCCGGCTCCCCCTAAAGCCACTGAGCTCTCCGGCAGTTCTTCTTCCATTCTGTTTTGCTGTGGCATTCCAAGCAGCCAAACAGAGAGACAAGAAGATGGAGCGTGGAAGGTCAGGTTCCCTTGGCTGCAGCAGAAGGATCCGCTGGGGCATCATCCTGGCTTTCCCACTGAGAATGCAGCCGCTGTGAGGTCTGGCCCACTGGAGTCTTTTCAAACCTCTCTGCCCTAGACTTCCTGTGTCGCCTTTGCCACGTTACTTAGCTTCCTCATCAGATTTGGGAAGAGCGGGACCCCAGTGCTGTTCTTGCAGTCGTGAAAGAAGAAATAAGGGACCGAGCGCCAAACACTCTGTGTGCGTAAATCACACCCAACGGGTCCCAAAGAGTCGAAACGGATCACACAATTTGGGTATCACAAAGCCTATGTTCCTTGACCAAAAACACACCAGGGGGTGAATAGTACCTGGCTCCAGCTGTCTGTTTGTTGTTGTTTTTTTTAACTTGTTTGCAAGAAACTTCCTTTACACAGAAAACAAGCAAATCCCATCAGGGCTGCTACTGAGCCGTCGACTTAACAAGGGCCACAAGGTTAACTAACCCCTCCTGCTGATAAGATGGAGAATAGCAACTCTTTGCATAGAATCATAGACAGGACACGGAGAGAGGTATGCACCTGATTTTTTGCAGGAAAAAAATTGTAATTACCTTGAGTCCTCTTTGAGGAGAAGAATAGGGTATAAATATTGCAAATAAATAATCAGAGCAACATAGAGTTGGAAGGAAATCTAAGAACCCACTTGTTTTAATCTTGGATGATGGAGCTAATTCATAGCTAAACAAAGCATTTCCGATATATGGTTATCTAATTTCTGTTTACTGGGACGTGGTGGCGCTGCGGGTTAAACCGCAGAAGCCTCTGTGCTGCAAGGCCAGAAGACCAGCCGTCGTAAGATCGAATCCACGTGACGGAGTGAGCTCCCGTCACTTGTCCCAGCCAACCTAGCCGTTCGAAAGCATGTAAAAATGCAAGTCGATAAACAGGGACCACCACGGTGGAAAGGTCACAGCGTTCCGTGTCTAGTTGCGCTGGCCACGTGACCATGGAAACTGTCTATGGACAAACGCTGGCTCTACGGCTTGGAGACAGGGTGAGCACCGTGCCCTAGAGTCGGACACGACTGGACTAAATGTCAAGGGGAACCTTTACCTTATATCTGTTTAAAAACATTTAAAGGCAGAAAGCCAGAGGTTGGGAGTTCGATCCCCCGCTGTGCCTCCTGGGAGAACAGCCAGCCTGGGTGGCCTTGGGCCAGCTGCACAGGCGTCCCAGGGCTCCCCAGGAGAATGGGAAACTAGTTCTGAGTCTTCTCTACCAGGAAAACCCTGAAAAGGGTCACCATAAATCAAAATTGACTTGATGGCACAGGATTATTAGCTGGCTGGATAGCTCAGTGGTTTAGCTTATCTGGCTGCAGAGCCAAAGGTTGGGAGTTCAATTCCCCCCACTGTGTCTCAGGCGGAAGAGCCAGCCTGGGTGGCCTTGGGCAACCTACCCATTCCGAGGTGCCCCTACGATCGTACTGTTAATCCACTTCAGCCTATCCTCTATCTGGAAAATCCTAGAAAGGGTTGCCATAAATCAGAATTGACTTGATGGCACATTATTATTATTAAAGGAAGAAAAAAAGAAAGGAAGGACAGGGAGTGGATTTCCCCCCAAAGAAGCAGCCAAAGGCCATCAGATCTGACCAGACTCCAGGCAGTAAAGATTCCAGGAAAGCACGATCCAGACCTAGGTTGCATCTAAGGAAATGGGCTGTAGCCCATGTGGCAAACACAAGACATTTGCTCATTGACTTAAGTGTAACAGACTCTTGTGGCTATCCTTCTGGAACATGGGACCTAACGGCCTGATGCAAAGATTAGAGGAAGTGTCCGGAGAGGGAGGGTTGTTATGGACGGATGGATGCATTGCAACAAAAGGAAGCAGAGGCAGTTTGTAAAGTTGCTTGTCCTTCAGAGAAACCTCCCCCATGTAGAAATGGCAAAGCAACGGATTCACAACAGACCACACCACCTTCTTCTGCAGGCAGGTACACTGGACATGACATTAACCCAGACGTATTCAATGTCCTGTCTACCAGATGCGTTAAGACTACAACGCCCATCATCCCCAGAGACAACTGCCTTGGATGCCTTTCTAGGCTGGCTTGTCGACTTCTTGTGTCATCAGTGTCAGTCAGAGCAGTGCGACGGTTCTAAAGGGGAATTATACTCCCCTTTTCCTTTTCTTCTTGAATGGCCATTAGTCATGGCTGCTGTAGTCCATAATATCTGGAAGGCTGCCAGGGGTTCCCCACCCTCAAGCTGTAAGAAAGTTAGCATTCACTTCCTGAAGGCTTGGAGGCACCCGAGTTGGAAGGCCTGTGGTAGGACTTGGGATCATCTGGAATGGGTCCTCAGCTTGGCAGCTGCTCAGCCGTGTTCCCATATAACTGAAATGATGTGTGAGAGGAAAAACGTCACCCTGGCGCCATTGCAGGAGGACATGGCCAGTGGGTCAAAGAGCAGTGGCCAAAGTTGACTTGAAGGCTAAACCAGGAGCCATCCATCAACCACCTCAGACAGAATCCTATTAAGTCCATGCAGTTAACTAGGGGAATGTTTTTTGAAGTAGGGAGGGAAGAGAAATGAAAAATCAAGAGACAATTTTAAAGACTTCACTGCTACAGTTTAAGGTGAGCTTTTGTGGACCAGGTCCACTTCCTCAGACCTAAGGGAGAGATGGTATGACTGTCCTATGGATCCCTGGCCCCATGACCAGGTGGGGAGACAGATAAGGGACACAAAGGGACCGTGGTTTGGTAGCAAAGGAGTAAGACTGTCGGGCTGTGAATAATTTCATTCGTAAGTCTACAAGAGTACCATTAACACGAGTGGCAAACTGAGAACCAATGTAGGATTTCACACTTGGTAGTGACTTACGGACCCTTGATTGATATTCAGTCCTTTTAAGTAGGTCTCTAACATCCGTATATGCCTTATCACAGCTGGGTTGTTGTTTTCCCCTCCCAAGTCTAGTTCTATAGTTGTTTTTTCTCTCTCTCAAAATACTCACTCACAAGTCACTTAAGAGGTTGCAATGTTCTGAAACAGGTTTTAGTTGGTCGCTCTCTCCAATGTCCAATTTATGCGCAGTTGTTCTTTTGCATAGAGATTGTCCCGTTTGTCTTCTGTGGTGCGTCGAGGGAGATTGTGGGACGAGATAGCTCACAAGAGTGGAGGAACACATAAAGGCACCCCGGATGTCGGTGTGGTGTGGTTGGGTCCTGTAGTTGTGTTGCGAGAGCAGATGTTGGGTGCAAGAACTGGCCTCTGGATTTGGAGCAGGGTTTGAACCCCACCTCTGTCTCCGTGTTGCGTGGTCTGTTGTTGCTTGTGATTGTGGGGTTGTTTGCAAGCCCGCCTAGGCCTGCTGCCACCACGGGCTCAGGGGAGGGCAGTATTCTTGTCAAGCAGGGGTTGCAGGTCATTTACCGTGTGAGCGGTCTCCGTTGTGGGCAACTGGGTCACTTTAGCCACTCCATGGCACTTGATGGAGTTGCAGGCGGCAGAGCCAGGAGTTCCCTCTCAAAGAGTTCAGAAAGTGACAATCACACCCAGGGGCTGTGCCTTCAGGGGTACCGGATACACGGCTCTGTGTCTCACAGCCGTTCCGATGGGAGGCGCTTTCCCTGCCACCAGCTAAGAGATCCTTTAAACGCCAGCGGCTGGTCCTGGGATTTCTGGCAGGCAAAGCAGCTGGGCTGGATGGACCATTCAGGGTCCCCGAAAGGGAACAGTGAGATGGGATCTCAGGGCCCCTCGTGCGTGCTAAGCCCTGCACAGAGGCCAAGAGGAAAGCTGCAGGGCTCCCCATCTAGTGGACCCAACATAGAACAACAGGGGGAGGAATGAAGTACAGTCAACCCTCGACTTGCAAACTTAATCCGTTCCGGAAGGAAGTTTGTAAGTCGAATCAGCATTTCCCATAGGAATGCATTGAAAACCAATTAATCCGTTCCGGCTGTTTTTGGTTCTTAGGTCGAGGGGCGGTTTGTAACTCGAATCATTAGTTCCCATAGGAACCAATGCAAAGCCAGTTAATCCGTTCCTACCACTAGGGGCAGAATTTTTTCTTTTTTTCCCTTTTAACCTAAGATGACTTAGGCTTTTTTTTTCGGTTCGTAACTCGAATCTAAGTTCGCAAGTCGAGTCAATATTTTTCTATCAGAGCGGTTCGTAAGTTGAAATGTTCGTAACTAGGGCCGTTCGTAAGTCGAGGGTTGACTGTAAAACAGGGTTTTTCTGGAAGCTACTGTTTCTGGTAACTTCCCCAAGCAAGGCTGCCTTTCTGCTCTTCTGTCTTCAAATGCTGGTTCTTAAGATTGGACTCTCGACGTATCGCTGCCAAGAGACAACTTAATCCACCAGACCTCCAAGAACGTTAAAGTCTTCACCGATCTTAACAAGTTCACCCGACCGGGCACCCTTCAGATGTGCCAGATCACATGTCCGTTTTTCTGCGACATCGTGGCTCCTGCATGTGCTGCCCCCACCCTGGGCCAAAATATTGGGACTACAGCTCCCAGGATCCCACACCCCACTCTCCTTTGCTGGTTGTAGCATTATGGAAGTGGTAGTCAAACACATCCTGAAAGCTCCAGATTGTGGAAAGCTCCCATCATTTGCACCACGGGGGGGGGGGGGAGTGGGGAGGACACGGCTTCTCTGCCACCGATGGCTTAAGTCATTTTCTCCCAGCTGTGAGACCCTGGCAAGCTGCTGCTACCTGAGAGGGTCAAGAAGAACTGGGAGCGACGGACCAAGGGTAAGATGCAACCTCAGAGGGATCACGATTTGCCCATCCAGGCTTGGAGCGAGCAAACAGCAACCCCTCAAAGCTGCTTCTGTGGCCACTAAACACCCCCTGCTTTAAACAAATCATCTTTATATGGTCTGCTCCTGGAGGCATCCAAAAGCAGTGAGTTTGTCATCAAATGGGGTGCCCAGCCTCGGAAGCTCACAATAAGGAGACTGGGACTTCCAGTGACACCCCGTTCGGATTTTTCGTGATGGAAAACGTGGGTCCACAAATCCCCCCAAAAGCCCCACTTCTGCTCTCGATGGAGGGTCCCGACTGCTCGGTTTAAAAGGCACGGTGCAAGCGGTTCTGCCTTTTCCCCTTTCAAAAGGCTTTCTCTGGCAAGGGGGGGGGGAAGATAGAGGAAACACAAGGAAAACATGAGGCGGCTGAAAAGGGAAGACAGAGACCTCACGCTCTGCTGCAAACTTCCACGTCGGGGGCCCTTCCGAAGCCCCTGTAAAAAGCACAGCCTAGACGACAAGTCGGCCGACGGCACTCCAGAGGCCACGGAAAGAGCCAGCCCCTGGTCCCTCAGGAAGTCGTTTTTATTTAACATGATAAGAAGCAAGTCCACAATACAAAATTTAAAAATCAGCCCGAGTGTGACCCCCACCCCACCCCGATTTTCTTCATCCCACCAAGATAATGAATGAAATAAGGAGAGTGGGTGTCCAACGCATATGGGGAGGGGCCGGAGAGCCCCTTTGCCCCCCCCCCATCCTTTCCCTTCCCTGGGCGAATGGGGGGCAGCCTCACGCGGGCAGAGATAGGGTTCTCAATGCACCCCTGCCTCCCCTTTCCCTCGTCCAACCCCCCCCCCCCCACCGCTATTCAGACAGATGGGCACACCTACAAACACACATGGCCGTTACAGGATCCAGTTGCTTAAAAGAAAACGAAAGAAAAAAACGAAATGAAAATCACTGGCGATGCAGGGGGTGGGTCGGTGGGGGTGGGTGGGTAGCAGGCCTGGCCCAGCCCGGCTGAGCAGCCCGAGGTCACTTCTCCTTTTTCTCCAGCTCCGTCTTCCCTTCTTTGGCATCCACGGCAGGCGCCTCCTTGGGGTTGGTGTTCTCCTCGTAGCTGGGGGGGGCAAAAAAAAAAAGGGGGGGGAAAGAGGAGGGAGATTAGAAAGCTAAGGGCAGCCGTTCTCCTCTGCCCCATAACATCCTAAGCCCCCCCCCCCCCGACACACACAGACACATACGGGGTGGCAGAGGTGGTGGGACCCCGGCACGGAAGTGAATGTTGGATGGAAATTTCGGCATCCACACGGTTTCAGTGGCCACGTCCACATTTCAAACCAAGATCCCTCCTCCGTTTCTGAGCCTTACGCCTTACATCTGAACCGTCAAGAGGCACAGGGGCTGAACAAAGCCACCCTCCCAGGCTTCGGGGGGGGGGGGGGAGGCTCAACAGGTTTTTCTAAACACACACACACACAAAGTCTCCTTACATCTTTTTAGGGGTCATCGTCCCCCACAGACAACACAACCCTTTCAAGGTGCCTTTTGCCTTCCACCCTTTCAGCAGATCTCAGCTCAGATCTGACCGGTGGTGCCGTGAACTGGGCCACCTTTCCTTGTAGCCACCATTCCTTGTGGCAGCTCCGGATAGGACTCCGAGCTGCTCTGTCCCCCCCCCCCCCCAAAAAAAAGTGGTGCTGTGACATTCTGCGCAGGCATAAGCCTCCGCTCACAGCTTGGACAGCTGGGGCCCTCCCAGTGGGGGCTGGTCTGCAACCCCCATAAGCCCCCAGCCTGCACTGCCTGGGGGGGCAGGTTTGTGGCTCTGGACAGCCCGTGGGGTGGTGGTGGTTCTCAACGCAGTCGACGAGAGCAAAACCAAGCAGGTTCCTGCCTAGGCCCGCAAGTCTAGGATTTCATTCTGCTGAGCCAAAGACAAAGCCGCCTTGTGGGCCACCAAGCCAAGCTGGCCCTGATCCATACACCCATCAGCCTGCCAGTTCAACAGAAAGCACTCTAAAATAGCTCAGGGTGGCAATAGGCATGAGGATTTTCCTCTCGCAAATGTCCTTCCACAGAGAATGGCTCTTTCTAAGGATGCAACATTGCTCCTGCAGGACGGAGCCTTCTAAGCAACCATGCCTGGGGAGGTTCACGGGTGGAGGCATGTCACTGTTGGGGGGGGGGGAGGCAGGCTGTCCATAATGGATCCTGGATGGCCCCCCCGTGTCAGGAACACGTCGGCTGAAAACCTCTGTCACCGGCAGGTGCTTGGACTCAATGATCCCCGGGGATCCCACCAAACTTTACAGATCTATGATTCTACCTTTATTGCAAAGACCCCACGTATTTGAGCACCAGCAAGAAGGGGAGGGTGCCACTTCCAGAGCAACTGGCTGGCCCACCGTGAGGGAGCAGGGCACTGGCTGAGACAGGCCTTTGATTTCTCTTCAGGGCATTGCTATCTCCCGATGAGATGCAACAACAGGCTGAGAGAAACGGATGGGAGCAAGGCAGCCGCCTGATGACTCTTCAAGACACCACCAAGCGTAGGGAAGGCAACTTCCCTTCCTGTTTTGATCTTGCCCCTTGGAGCCCAAAGACCACAGACTAATGGACAGACCAGCGAGCAGGGCCTTCTCTCGCCTGCAGCCCACCCCCCTCCTCAAATTCTGTCCAAGTAGGTCCAGGGGCAAAACCAGTTCAAGATGTTTTGAGTCTCCGTATCAGGAGAACGGCAGGCTGCCATGGACACGAAATAAATATTTCACCTGGCTCAGGTGCGATTCCCAGTCTGGTCGCCTGCTCTGAGGACTTCCGTTTTTTGGCCCAGTGACTGAAGCCACTTGGAGGAGAAGGCAACGCTCAGAGGTCAATGGGCTGTGTTCTAGAGAAGATTTTAAAACATGCCTACTTCTGAACACGTTTAGGTCTCAGTACCTGGTTAGGGTTAGCGGAGTGGTTTGGGGAGCCCGGCTGCAGAGAAGAAAAGGCAGACTGTGCAGCCTCGGGCACAGAAGGGCACAGCCCCCAGAAGAAGGGAAGGGGAAACCACTTTTAAGTATTCTCGACCTAAAATGCCCTGGAAAGGTTTGCCATAAGTCAGAATCGACTCAACAGCCTGTGATTTGTAGGTCTCGGTTATTTTATTTTTTTTAACCAGGTCCCTGGAGTCTGCTAGCATTTCCTGTTTTACCTTTCGGCTTTTGAGATCAGACTGGTTTCAACGTACAAGCTTGTCAGGGAACCCACACAGGCTCAAAACAAAAAAACAAAACAAAAACCCACCACCTAAGTGAATCTTTCTAAAAAAATAAAAATAAATCTTGACTGGCCATACCCCTCCAAGGCTGCTCTTCTACCTCTGATCCATTAGCACTGCTCTACAAGCTTGGGAAAGTTCTCTCTTTGAACTACAACACCCATTATTCCCCCAGCCAGCCACAGGGCTGGAGGGATTCTGGGAGCTACAGGCCAGAGAGACACAATTTCTCAAGCTCTGCACACAGGATGGTGCTTCGCATGGGTGCCCGGCCCCAAGGTTTGAGCATCTGGCTCTAGCCGCCCCCCCCCCCCTTTTCGGCATGACGTTTTTGCCCGTCAGTTGGACTAACAAATGCTCTCCCCATCCTTCCCCTCGCCGCCCAAGGGTCACTGAGGCCTAAAGCTTGGCTCTCCCCCCCTACCTGGCTAGAGACACACGGGCGGGCGGGCGGGCGGGCTGACTGGCAGGGCGGGCCTGGCCCGAGAGGGCTACATGGCGCTGGGGTTTTGCTGCCGGCGTCTATGGGAACAGGACAGGGTCTGCTGCATGGAGTCAGCGAGGCTGGATGGAGAGCCGGAGACGCTAGGGAAATGGGTGAGCCTTGGGGTATGGGGCAAGATTTCGGCAGAAGAATCGTAGCTGCAGGAAAGAGACAAACAGACAAGGCGGAGGGACGGGAGAGGAAAGGGGCGGAAGAAAGAAGAAGAGAGAAAGGCTTAAGAACGGCGGCACGAGAAGGGCAAAGCCCACGGCTGCAGCTCTCGCGGGCAGCCTCCGTTCCTCCACCTGCTCCCGCGGCCAAGCAGATCGGGAGAGGCATCCAAGGAAGGGCTCAGAGGGCAGACCGAGGGAAGACTCACCGAGGGAAGATGCACACCGGCTGGCCGGCCGGCCTGGACTAGGAGCCCGAGATGGAGCCCCTGGGGGGGGGGGGGGTTTCCCGCCTCCAGTTCCCGACAGGTCCCCCACCAGGCTGCGCACAAGGACAGCTCACGGACAAGAGGGCAGCAGAACGGCCAAGCAAAGGCGACGTGACCCAGACCGGGATCCTGCCCAGCTCTTCCTGCACGCAGACAATGTCCAGCCTGCGCTTCCTTCCTGGTCTAACCTCCCCCCCAAAGTATTTCTGTTAAGGTAAAGGTAAAGGTTCCCCTTGACATTTCGTCCAGTCGTGTCCGACTCTAGGGCGCGGTGCTCATCCCCGTTTCCAAGCCATAGAGCCAGCGTTTGTCCAAAGACAGTTTCCGTGGTCACGTGGCCAGTGCGACTAGACACGGAACACCATGACCTTCCCACTGAGGTGGTACCTATTTATCTACTAGCATTTTTACATGCTTTCGAACAGCTAGGTGGGCAGGAAGCGGGACAAGCGACGGGAGCTCACTCCATCGCGTGGATTCGATCTTATGACGGCTGGTCTTCCGACCCTGCAGCACAGACGCTTCTGCGGTTTAACCCACAGCGCCACCACGTCCCCGTTAAGAGCGGCATAAAATGCAAAAGCAGATTCCATAAGCGAGGAATCGGCGCAGGGGGAAGACGGCAGCCAGCTCTGCCCAAGGACTTGGGAGGCCTACGTTCAAATCCCCCCCCCCCTTCAGCCGTGCAGGTGACGAGGTGGCCGGCCGCCGGTCGCGACTGCTGCCTCGCAGGGACGTTGCGAGGGGGAAATAGGGAGGAGAAGAGCCACGGAGACAAGGCAGCCCCATCAAGGAAACGAACCGATCAAGAAATAAAAAAAAAAAACTTGCATGCACAAGGAGGCCACGGAGGGAAGCTGGCTCTTGGCCACAAGTGCAGAAAGGAACGGGTGCCTCTGAAACCCCCCATGGCCGGCCCTGCAGCTTCTCTGTTCCCACAAAGGGAGGGGGAGTCCGGCTGAAAGGCTTCTGCAATGGACAGAGTCTGGACTACTGGCGTGACTGGTCCAGCAGGGGCGGGGGGAGCAATACAGCAAATCTAGAGGCAGGTTTCCAGATACTCACCCCCAGCAATGGGGACCCACAGAGAACTTTGACCGGGGGGGGGGGGGTAAGGGGAGGGGGAGAGGGAGGGACTCACAGCATCAGACCATAAAGCCAAGAAAAGCAGCCAAGAGAGAAAGCCAAACCACAGGATGGTCCCAAAGCCTCGAAACCAGACCTTTAGCCTCCCCCCCTAGCATCATCATCCATCCAGGCGTGAAAAGAAGCCCCATCCCCCTGGGTGCCAAAACAGGGAGGGGGGAAAGGGAGGGCACCTGTCACACTCCAGCACCCCAAACCAGTGGGGCAAGCTGGGTTTGAAAGGTGGGTTCCTTTGCTCCTTCAGCAAAAAACCCGTTTCCCACGTCGTTTGCTGTGCCATGCAGAGGCCAGGGAGGGGGAAAGGAACTTTTTACACCCCGGCAAGAACCCTCCTCCTCTCCTGAGGCACAATTTGCCCCACTCACGGAGCGTGCTTCTGCCCTTCCCCTGGAAGGGATTTGAGTCCCCCCCCCTCCCCAAACAACGTACGGCAGGGAAAGCTCAGAAAGGATGGGCAAGACCCGCAGCCGGAGGAGGAAGGTCGCGCCTGAGCCGAGCCGTCCCACCCCCACGGTGGGGAGACGGCTTTGGCAAAGACTGCTCTGTGAAAGCCACCCCACGGGGACCCCCAGCCACCCGAGGGAGCCCAATGCCTGCCAGCCGCGCCAGGGCGGCAACTCTTGGGTGAGCCCAAAAAAAGAAGAAGAAAAAAGAGAGAGGGGGGGGGGGGCTGTCCCGGGATGGAGAGAAGCTGGCTTTGGTTTCCGAAAGGAGCCAACTTCTTCACGCACGATTGTCCAGACCCACAAACTGCCTTCGTGCCACGCTCTGTCCGTTTTAATGTCGTGTTCTGCCTAAGGACAGGAACGCAGAGGCCTTGCCTAGCCTTAAGAGCCCTCGGAAAAGGCCGGGGCCAATATCTATGGACAAAGCACGCGCGCAAGAGAGAGGCCACTGAGCCGCAGAGGAGACGGTGCCTCTGCTGCCCAGAGGAAAAGGCCAGCCGTGAAGCAGCCACAGAGCCTCCGCCTCCGTGCTTGACCACCGCCCCGAAGCGGCCGATACGATCAGTCCAGGGCCTAAATGCCGTAGCAGGGCCAACCGGGGGCAGCCTCCTCTCCTCTCCTCCAACAGCATCAGCGCCCATCCTTGCAGTCCACGGGATCAGAAAAGACCCTCCTTTGACAGCGAGGTCCACCCCCCCCCACCCCCCGTTGCTGTGCAGCCGTTCCCATGTTCTCTCCTCCCAAACCCTGCTTCCATTCCCAGGACCTGTAAGGAAGCCGCCAGGAAAGGCTCGTGGTCTGTGCCAGCCTCGCCAAGAGGGCCGAGGAGAAAGCAAGCCCAGGGGGCTGAGAGAGAGAGAGAGAGAGAGAGAGAGAGAGAGAGAGAGAGAGAGAGAGAGGGACAGGTGCCCTCCCCTCCTGGGTGAAGGTCAGGGCGCCTGGGAGGTGGGAGGCCGGCTGTCATTCCCCCCCATCCCCGCTGTCAGCATGCCCAGGAAACGGCTGTGCATCAAAGGGACCTGGAAAAAAGCCGAGAGACACCGCACGACACCTGCCCACATTCCTGGGGGCGTGGGGGGGGGGAGAGAGCCTTCCACCGGGGGCCCAACAGAGGCGCTTTTCTGTGCACCCACTTCCTGAACCTCCCCTCCCCAAACACCACAGCTCTTTCAAGGTGCTCCTAAGCTAACCGGGGTGAAGGCTGGGAAGGATGCAAACCCTCTTCAAGCAATCAAGCCTACAAGGAGAGACAGAGAACCACTGAGATTTCCAGGAAAAGTGTGTGTGTGTGTGTGTGTGGGGGGGTTGTTTCCATTTTCATCACCAGCTTCAGGAAAAGCCAACAGGTGCTTAACTCCCTCTTGAGACCTCTTCCCACGGTGCAGAACGTGCATCGGCTCCTTGAATTCCAACACTCAACCTTGGATCTGGAGAACTGGGGGCCTTCCCGATGGGTCGGACTTCATCTCCCAGAATCCCCCAGCCAGCAGGGAGGTCACCTGGGCACACACCCTTCCACCTGCCTCTCCTTCCCTCCGCCCCACGGAAGCTCCTTCCTTCTAGCTCTCCTCCGCTCACAGCAGAATGGGTTCTTCTGCCTGCCCCCAGAGAATGAGAGCAAGAGCTGGAGGGGTGGGGGGTGGGGAGGAGGCAGTGGGTGGCTCCCTCAAAACAGATATGGGGTGGGTGGGTCCCAATCCAGAGAAGGATGTGCTACAGGCCACCCCACCCTCTCCGGTGCGAGTGCTTGAATGCGAAAGCCGAGACCAACCAGGCAGAGCTGGGAAGATCGGCTGTCCTTCGCACAGAGGACTCGTCCAAGCAGCTTTGGGAATCAAGGGGGTTGGGGGGGGGGGACGGACCACAAGCCCATGGCACAGACCGGGCACAGGCCATCCTCACCCAGGGCTAACCATCTGAGAGGTGTGGTGCTCAGAATAAGCCTGGCTGTCATTATACCGCCCCCCTGCCCCCCGCACTTGAAATCACTTCATTCTAGAGCAAGATATGTGGAAATCAGCTGTTGGGGGGGGCTGGCAAGGCTTTCTGCACATGATCAGAGGCCCTCTTCTATAGCTCAGCACCGTCTCAATGCACTTTTTCAAAAGGGCGAGTGTTAAATCTCAAAAAAACCCACAGCCGCCCCCCTTGATCCAGCAACTCGCTAACCTTGCCATCCGTTCAGCAACCCCCTGAACACACCACATCCCAGCTGGTTTTGCAAGTTAAGCAAGGGAAGTCCTGGGACGAGAGAGACCACCCAGGATCTCCAAGCCAGGCTAGGAAGGCATTCTGGCGACAACCCTAGATAGCCATTGCTGCCAGATAGGGCTAGCAAGGCTCAGCTCAGATGGACCCCAGGGCCTGGCTCCTCGCCAGGTGGGCAGCATCCCCCTCCTCCTTCTTCACAACCCCTTTGGCCGGGTTGGAGCCCTGCTCCCTGTTCAACCATCCACCACTCTCTGAGGATCAGGGTTTTAACCCCGGCCAGTTCATGTCCCCCCCCCCCCCCCAAGTGCTCCTCCTGCTTTAAGAGACACACACCTTCTCCCCACCAGCAGGGGCTCCTGTTTGGCTGCAAATCCAGCCGGCCCACGGCCCGCAGAGGGTCACCAACATGTGCCGTGGAACACCCGCTTCTTTTCACGATTCAGACGCCAGGGAGAAACCAGAGGAGAAGGCACGGCTCATCTCCGCCGGCCTCTCCCCACTCATCAGCAAAATGGGCCCGGCCTCCTCCAGGAGGCCCTCCCTCCCTCCCTCTCTGAAGCAGAGGCGGGGGGAATGTCAGAATCTGGCCCTCATCGGCTTCTCCGGTGGCAGAAGAGACACCACCACTTAGCGAGTTGTCCCCAACTTCCTAGAAGGTGGACAGGCCTCCCCCGAGGCTTAATTACTGGCCCCCCGAGAGCTCCATGCTAGAGCTTTCTGGTATTTTGCATCCAGCCCTGCCCACAAGCGGCACCTGGGCCCCCCACGAGCATCTCCGAAACTCCACTGGGCTCTTCAGCTAAATGGGGGGGGAGGGGGGGGGGGAGAGAGGAAGGGCTCCCCCATTCGTGTCCTGATGGGAGAACGGAACGATCTCAGCCGGCCCTGGGCAGCAGCAGCCCCTCCTTTCTGGTCCCGTCCAGGCAGCTCCCCCACCCAGCCACACGTGGCGGCAGAGGGACCGTGAAGCCAACGGCAAGCTCTCACCTGAACATCTCTGCCACTTCTCCCTTCATCTCTGCCACTTCTCCCTTCACCAGCGCGACCAGGAGAGGGAAGCCGATGCAGGCTGGGACCAGGTACAGCAGAGCGGGCTGTGAAAGAACGAGGGAAACAAGGCGTTAGGGAGAAGGGCTAAGGGACCGAGGCGGGGCCACGAGAAGCGAGGGCACGGAGCAGAACGGTGGCCGAGGAGCAACACGGCCGTGTAGCCAGGATGGGCAACCCAGGGCCCTCCGGCTGCTGTGGAACTCCAGGTCCCATCAGCCTCTGCCTGCACAGCCAGGACTCTGGACGTCCAGGTCAGTGAGAGCCTCCATTGCTCCTGGTGTGAAGCCTGCTGAAATGTGGGGCGGTCAGAAACTTGTACTGGCTCAAACGGATGCAAACAGACTACTGATCGGGCCCAGTCATACGGATCATGTAACTCTCTTGTTACAACAGCTACGCAGGCGACCTGTCCCTTTCTGGGTTCATCATGAAGTCGTCACCTACAGAGTCTCAGACCGCTTGGGTCCGGGCTGTTGGGAAGACCGTCTCTTCCCATAGAATCTACCCAACTTGTAAGGCACGTTTGCTGAGGACGCACGAGAGGGGCCTTTCCAGTGGCAGCTTCCAAACGATGTACCCCATTCCCACTGAGGCAAGACTGTCCTTCTGCTGGGACAGAACAAACCTTCCTTTTCAAGCAGGCATCTGAATACTTTGGTCAAAAGGGAGTTTTAGTGGGGTATTAGGCTAGTTGTTCCGGTGCTTGCAATTTTGCGCTACGTGCCGTAGCGTCATTTTGGGGCTGTGCGCTGGACACTTCAGAGACGGGAGCCAAGATTTGCACTTGGAATCCCGAAATGGGAACACACCCTTGGGCGATCGTCCTTTCCTCCTTAACTTCCATCTCCAGCATTAGCCGTGTCCCACGGCCTACAGGCCAGAACCCCACCACCACCACCCCCCGCCACCCATCAGGCCCACGTGGCCTTGGGCCGCCTGCCGAGGCTGTGGCTCACCTGGGCGTGTCTGAAGATGTGCATGATGAAGATTGTGAGGCCCAGGCCGAAGATGTAAGCCACGAAACTGGAGTAGAAGTAGGTGTGTGTGTTCTTCTTGAGGCTGTGAGCGGGAGGGAACGGAGGGTGGGGGGCATGTTAGTGAACCCAGAACATCACCGCTTGCCACCCCCCCCCAAGTGCTGCTCCTGCAGAGAACGCGCCCCCCCCCCCGGTAGCGTCATCAGGATCCGAGGGCTTTTCCCCTCCTCCTTCCCCCAGCCACTGATATTTTTCAATATTGGAAAGGCCTGTTTCAGCGAAACTCCCCCATCACTCAATGTTACCGTATTGCAAACTCGACCTGCAAACCCACCCCACCCCCCGAAACTCCCAGGTCTCCATCCAGACAGGCGCTTACCTGATGTCAAAACGCAACAGTAGGGCAATGAAAATTCCTAGGAACAAAAAGTCAACGTTAGGACGACAATAATGGAAAAGGGGCTTGTGTCAGCAGACCAGCCTCCTTTTATTCCTTCTTGCCGTTTAGGACCTACTTGCTCAGAGGGTGCAAGATTTCTAGCAAGCAGCCCTGGAGGTGTGTGTGTGTGTGGGGGGGAATGCTATTCCCCAAAGGACTTAAAAGGCTGCACCCCCCTCTTGTGGCTGGAGATAATACTGCAGCTCCTCCATGGAATCCCTGGAGAGAACAGATTGTGGGTCATGGTTGTCACACCCAGTCAGCTGTTGTGCCAAAATAATTCTACGCCCACACTGTTCTTAGTTCTTGAACCAAGTTGGGTGCAACCGCCATGGAGGGCCGAGATCTGAGGAGTCACGCCTCCCCGGAAGGCATCAGGCCAGGGGAAGTCCACCACTGGATCCTGACTCAGTGTCCCGTTTCCGGAGAAGGGAGTTTCGAGGGAGGAAGACTTGGGCCTGGGCCCCTTTGGGGCAGCCGCACCCTGGCTGGGAACATCTGGTGCTCGGGGCAAAGCTAGGTTGCCCCCTAGCCATCCTTGGTCTTCAGATCAGGGTTGTAGAATATGCAGCTCTCTAGACCCAGCCATTCTCAACGGGGCCCATATGGCCCCCTTAAGGGGGGGGGGCCCTGGCACACTTGAAAGGGGGCCACAGACTGGAAGCTGTTCCTCACACACCATGCTATCAAGTTCATTATGCAATTTATACGATCCTGATTTGGATTATTTCTTTCATACTGCACTTACAGCCGTGACCCAAAAACAAATAAATAAAAGGTTGAGAACGGCTGCTGGATTCATCACTGGACAACAATTCCCCTCAGCCCAAGCCCATGGGGATGAGAGCTGGAGGTCGCTGTCCAGAAACGTCTGGAGGATCATCCCTCATTGAGATGGGCGGCAGAAACGGTCTTCTCCCATCCATGGCTCAGGGCACGAAGTCACACCTCAATTTTAAGAAGATTCCAGTGTTTCATTTTAAGCTGCTTATTTTCTGTGTTTTTATTTGGTTTTGTAAACGGTTATATTTTACAGCTTCTATGGCTTTTATGGTAAAAAAGGCTTGAGTAGCCACTGAGTGAAGGAACCAATTCAGAAATACATCAAATAAATGTAAGCCCTAGTATACTTTGCGCTGCTAATCTCACTGAAGACAGACTGGAGGATTCCAGACAAGTACGGTGATCAACCAACCTCCTTTTGCTTTCACCCACTTCCTCCTGCCTGAATTTCTGTTCTCCCTTTCTTCTGCTTCAGAGGATCAGAAAGGCATCGTTTTCCATCCCAGAATCAAGAGCACCCAACCATCCAGCCACCCCGAGGACCTTCCAGCAGAACTGCGGTATTCACACAGTCCATTCTTGCTTACCTGGGATAACAATATCCCCCAAACCCAGCATGGCGAAGTGGTCAGCTTCCAAGCCCTTCTCGAGCAGATCTTGGGGGAAAACCACTGACGAAAAAGCAGGAGAGGAAAAGACAATTGATACCCACTAGAGGAGAGCAATGTTAGCCTTCAAAGTCAAGTCTTAATCAACTCCGACACACATTCACACCTTGCCCTTCCCACTGTAGAAGGCAGCTTTAACAAGAACACACTACGTTATTATTAAAATGATTTCCAATTAGAACTAAGGAACAACATCTAACAATCAACAGACCAACCCACTGCTGCTCACTTAGGGCTACACATCTTGGCTAGAGAGGGTCGGTTCTGGGTAAATAGGGTCACTTAAGGTCAGGTGGAGATCCCATAGGCCGTGTGTGGTGTGATCTTTCCACCCACATGGCACAGCAACCTGGTTTGGTCCTCTGTACTTTTTAAAGAAGATTGAAAAATCGAAGGCTTCCTCTCAGATATTGAAGGAAGTAGGAAGAGACAAAGTGGGGGAATTTTTTTATTTATTTTCTTTACAATCCAGGAAGCCAACTTGCTTTGTCAGGGACAGAAAAGCTGTAAAGAAATGAAAATAAATCCCCCCCTTTACCCGCTGCCACTTCTGGAAGGAAGCCTTCAATATTCTTCTATTTCCTCTAAAGCATATGAAAATCAGCACTGCCCTAGCTAGCTTTGCTTTTTTAAAAAATGGCTCCTACGTCTGTGCCATAAGCAACAAAAAAAATTTAATCTCCCAGTTAACCCCATATCATTAAGTGGTTAAACGGTCTGTTCAAACCACTAATGATATGGGGAAATTGAAACCAGCCAACAAACTGAAGCAGGAAACCTCAAGGTGCTGGCTCACCTTGATTTGTTTCTAGCAATTGCATGAGCTGGAAATGAACCAAAACAGGGCGATCCCACTTGCACCAAAAAAGTAGAAGCCTCTGATAGGGGCCAGAAAGGTACAGGTAGGAATGAGCTGAGGGTTTGTTGGTTTGCTCAAGCAAAGATGTCGAATTGCTGGCTTCGGGAGAGAAACAACAGCCTGTCCCTGCAGTGGACCAAACAGCAGGGCAAAATGCCCACGGAGTCACCCCCTGAGAACCTTCAGAGGAGTCTTGCATTTTCCATAAAGGCTAAGAGAGGAAGGCAGACAAAGCTTTTGACCTGCTGAAGAATGCCCTGTCACTCCAGATGCTAATACTGCCATGATGCCATTTTAGCTTCCTCCAATAAAGGCACAGCCAGGTAGTTGAAGGGTGAGATACTCCCAGGTATGAAAATTAAAACCAGCACCTTGAATTGGGTTCAGAAACTTGTCAGGAACCAATGAAGTTGCTACGGACCTGGCTGAACAGAATATTACTGCCTCACTCTGACCAGAAGACAGGGGCAGTATTATTCTGCACCAGCTAAAGCAAAGACCTTAATTGGGTTGCAGTTTTCACTGCCCTTCCCTGCCCACCCCACGGCCCGTGTCCACAGGACTGCAGCTGGAGCCAGCGACTCACGTTTGATGGGTGCCTCAAAGGACTTTGCCACGGTCACCATCACATTGGTGCCAAAGACCTAGGGAAAAGAGGGACAATGTCAGAGGGGAAAGCTCCCGGAAGGGCACCCATGCCACTATGGACAACTCACAGGGAAACGGAGCACTCCTGGGAAAATGGTAGGCTGCAATACCCCCCCCCCCCAAACCCCCTTTGAGTTTCTATGTTTCTTAACTCATCTTTCAAAATATTTCTCCCACTCTGGCTGCCTTGCATTGGCTGCCCATTCGTTTCCGTGTTGACTTCAAAGTGTTAATGATGACGTACAAAGCCCTAAACGGTTTGGGACCTCAATACTTGGCAGATCGTCTTCTCCCACCTAGATCTACCCGAATCACTCGGCATAGCCAGGAGGGATGGCTGAGGGGCCTAACGCCGAGAGAGGCCCGGAAAGAAAGAACAAGAAACCGGGCCTTCTCGGCAGTGGCCCCTCAGCTGTGGAATAGTCTCCCAACTGAGATCCGACTGGCACCCTCGCTGGGTGTTTTTAAAAGCCATTTAAAAACTTGGCTTTTCAGGCAGGCCTTCCCTTCAGTCAATAATTGGTATCTATTCTTTGTTTTATAATCACTCCCATCTTGGTATTAATCTAATCTAATTGTTTAAAAATTATGATGTTTTATGATTTTATTATATAATGATGTTTTTATGATATTTGTAAGCCGCCCCGAGTAGACTTTGTCTAGGGGGGGCGGGGTAAAAATCCAATAAAGTAAAGTAAAGTAAAATGTTTATCCCAATCTACTTGAAAGGGTTAGCGATAACAGCACACAGGTATCAGCAAAAACGTCACATTAAAGATAATGAATGCACAGCAAATTCCTAGTGGGCCAGCTTCAGCAATATGAAGCTGAGCCCATCAGTAGCTCCAGTCACCTATTTCCTCTTCGCCTCCACCATTCTCTGGTCCTCAGTCCCCTCCTCTCTCTTGGCTATCTAGAAAGACCCGACCCCAGGCCATCAGAAGTGTGCTTTCATCAGAGCCGTGGCGGTAGTCTTGCTCTTCCTTCTTGACTCGTATCCCTCATGACATGATCCGTTTCACAAAACCTTTGGCACCGGCCTTTTCACCCAGCCCCTTCCCAAACTTCCACTCTACGTTGCCCCCGTTTCATCTGCCAAGCCAAACTTCCTCACGCCAGATTTCCTTTACATTCGCCCACCGAAAACAGGCAAGCGCCTGGAGGTGGGTTCTTCTTGTGATGCATAGATCAAGGAACAGGGACGCTGGGGCAGGGAAGCGATGATTTCCCCGCAACCCCCTAAGTACAGGCGTCCCTGCCTTAACCTCCATTTTAGCAGACAGGTAAGAGCCTGCAAAGATGAGGGGGAGCAGCCAAAGAACCAGCAGAGCAGTGGCCGAGGCAAACAGCGGGCTGACCCAGAGACATGCTCTCACCCAGAAGATGTCGTAAATGAAGAGGCCGCCAAGGAGAATACATCCAGTGCTGACGTTATTCAAGTGTAGCAGCTCCACCCCGTTGAGAGAGAAGGCCAGGCCAAAGAGGTTGTTGGCGATCCAGTGCTGGACAGACAGGTGGAAGGAAGGAAAGGGCACATTTCAGCACCCGCTCAACGGCAATGCCCTCCACGCCCTTCTAAGCCCCGCAGGCAGGCCCGTGAGCCGACTCTCCGGGCCTGGCAGCCCGTCCCTCAGCCAGGCGGCCCCAGCGTGGCCCGGGGTACCTCCTGCCTTACCTTCCTCAGCAGGTACCAGACGCCAACCACACTGCTCATGGCCAAGCACACGAGGTCCTTCGTGTCGAATTCGTAGTTTACAATCTCTGCAACAAAAGCCACCCCGGGGCTGTCATCTTTAGCAGCTTCTTTAATACAAAGGAAGAGTCAGGACCGCGTTGCCCAGCAAAGGGAAAAGGAGAAGGCCACACACAACCAAGTTGGCAAGAAGCTGCCGATGCCCAACCCACGCCCCCCCCCCCCCCCAGTCTCCACAAATCTTTCATCCATTTTTAGAGCCATACGAGTCGACAGCCAGCATGGCATATTCAAGCAACAAATGACACTGTTTTCACAACACAAGGCGTAAAGAAGCCTATCCCGTTGTTTACCTCCTGCATTTTTCAGCCCCTCCAAATCAAGGTATTCGTCAACCAGCCAAGCTACTCTCCCGGCTCTGGTCCTTCTCTTCCTCACCCAGTTCGTCTACTGTAGACTACAGCCCCTTCGAACACCTTGGGAGCTACCAAACTGAGTTCAGACACGTGTAGCTCTCTGAAAGCCTCCCCCCACCCCACGTTTTGGCGGTTCACCGAGGCTGTTATGGGCTGCATTTTGTTTGGGGGCTCATCTGTTGTGTAGGCATGCTGCAGTCCCAGTGGCAAGCACCCACGTTGTTCCTGGGTTTGGTCACATTCTGCAGCTGTACACGGCTGGCACCAACATCTGGCATTCACACACACACACACACATTACAGCAAGAGGCGATGAGAAGAGAAGGGAGACAGAGACACCAAGGCGCCTGCCAGCGTTCCAGGACGCCGAGCTCGTTAAAAGGCAGAGGGAAATGCTCAGCAGATCCTACTATGCCGAACTGAAAAAACAGCAGGGAAAACGACCAAGGAGTTTTCAGCATCCTGGCCCAAGGATCCATCAGCGCTCTGGACACAGAACTCAGAGGAACAGGAACGTACGACGCCAGCAAAGGAGGCCCCTGGTGCACGCGCTGCGGGAGAACTTGAGAGCCCCCGAGCCTTATGGGACCTCGTGCCCAGGAGTGGCCCCTGAACCGAGCGCCACCCAGGGAGAGCAGAGCTTCCTCCAAGTGCCCTGTGATGTCTGGAGCTGGTGTGCCAAAGCCAGCATCGTGCCCAGGAGAGAGATGGGGAGGTGCTGGGCTTAATGCCAAAAGGTCTGTCCCTTTAAGGTTTCCTCCCTGGAGGGAGGCCCGCGCACGCATGCTCGCTCTCTCTGCCAAGAGAAAGGCAAGGCTTCAGCTGAGGTCCTGACCCTCTGGAAGAGGGCACTCACAACCAGCCTGCCCAGGCACAATGCTGCCAGTCGGCCCCTGGGCTGGAAAACTATTCCGTTGGAGAAGATGAGCAATCAGGCCTACGGGGGCTGGGGGGGAAAGGGGAGCGTGGACCCATAGAGAAAATCCTCCCAGCACAAGACCAACGGCATGCCAAGCTGACTTACCTTCCTTAGATTCCCCAGAACCTTGAGTAAAGAGGAGCTGGTACTGTTTGTTGGGAAAATTGGCCGGGAAGATCTTGTTCATCATGGGGCTGAAACGCAAAGGGAGGGGAGGGGGAATCAGAAGGAAACAAGTCCACTCCTTAAGCAAATGCAAGTAAGAATCACAGAAAGAGATCTGAAGGGGGAGGCGCTGCCTCAGGGAGAGGTAAGCTCTGCAGCTCACCCCACGTTTAGCTCAAACAGGGCAACAAAGCATTTGCAACAGGGCTGTGACGGGATGCACACACATCCAGCAGAAATCCAGGCACATGGATATGTCCCCTTTGGCCGGGACAAAAAGGAGGCGTGGGACGAGGGACGTTGCGTAGAAGTCAGCTGTATGTGCCATTTCACATACCACGCTTGGGAACAGAATAAAGCCACTTTTGTTGTTTAGTCGTTTAGTCGTGTCCGACTCTTCATGACCCCATGGACCACTTACAACTAGTGTAGACTTATTTTCCACTGAATGTGCACAAAGCCAACTGATCAGCTACGCCGTGCCTCCTTTTTTCAAGAAATGGTAAAGCCTACGAGGAGGGGACTGGCAGCCACAGCCCCCTCATCTGTGGTCTTCTGTTTGTTTGTGGCCACCCAAAGCTAATTTTCTGTACAAGGGCATGTTAAGAAACTGGCACCTGCCAATACGGAGGGGAAAGAGGGAATGGCTCTAAGAGGAGGAATCAGCTCAGAGAAGGGCTGAGAACTGCTCTGGATGGATCCCGATCACATGACAGGTAGCCACATCCCCGTCCTGGTTTTGTAAAGCTTTCAGCAACAATGGTCCTTCACGCTGAATTGTTCTCTTGCAGCTCAGTTGTCAAGAACATGTGTTTTTAAAAGACACAATCACAGCACACAGCAATCAAACAATTAAGACTTTTCTTGATCCTTTACCTGATGGTGTGAGAAAGGGCAAGGATCCCCAGGACAAAGAAATACATGGAGAGCAGCAGGTTGATGTATTCTTGAGAGAAGATCTAGAAGACAAGACAAACCAGTCTCGCTAAACATCCTGTTTCCTAACTGTGCAATAACAGACCAAGAGAAAACCTGGAAGTGCAATTAGCTTTTTTTTATTTACTCTCATCAGTGAAGTCACCTATTTTAAGAAAAGCATTTTCCAGTTCTGAGAGAAAAAACAGAATAAGGAAGAAATGAAAGCTTCGGTGAAATGAGACCATTTGTCAGAATGCTTTATCATCTTCCAGGCAGAATCTGTTTTTATACAGGAAGCCAGATTTAGGCTGAATATCAGGGGGGGAAATCTTAAATGTTAGAGCAGTATGACAACGGAACCCATGATCTTGGGAGGTGGCGAGCGCTCCAGCGCTGGAGGCATTTAAGAGAAAATTGGACCACCCTCTGTCAGATCTGCTTTGATTTGGATTCCTGCCTTGAGCAGGGAGTTGGACCCGATGGCCTTATAGGCTCCTTCTAACTCAAATTATTCTATGATTCTATGTATATCAAATGCAAAAAAATAGGAAGAATGTGAAAAATGAAGGACCAGCAAAATCAGGGCTTAAATACTTGCATCAGCAGGGCAGGGTAGCCTCTGTTTGAGTCTCAGTGCCAGCCCCGGATTCAAAACCAGGGTCACTTTTTCTGCCACTCTCCAAATAACAGTTTTGGGAGCAAGAAAAGGTGAAGTTTGTGGTTGAAGCAGAATGGGCGTTACTGAATTCTTCAGGAAACGTGTACTCTATTGGGGGTGGGTGGGTGGGTTAAAAGCTGAATCAAACAGAACCCCCACCACCACCTCTCCAGAGCAAGGCTGCTAAGGGTGGCCATAGAACCGCATCGAGTTAACACTAGAGACTCATCCTGTGCTTACAAACTTCAATTATGCAGACAAACCACAAAATAAAAAAGCAGATTTGAAATTTGGGAAAACCAAAGGAAGGAGAAATCGGACAGCCTTACGGGATTCAGCCATGGTGGTGCTTAATACCTGCAACTTTAGGCACCCCTTTCTTTTAGAGGACCTTCCCGTGAAATCAGGGTGACCTGCTTCTAAACAAACATACACAGGACTGAGCCTTCATGTTTGTTCTGTAACGAGCCTGCACAGGGTGCCTTTACATCCATGGCGGGGAATCAGATCTCATTAAGTCCCCACCCAGCGGAGTGGGCCTTGCCGCCTTCCGGAAACAGTAGAGAAGCAACTTGCAGCCTGCTCCACGTCACAGGCCCACATTTGCCAAGCACAGCAAGAGGTGCGGATTAGTCACCTCGGAGAAAGGGAACATCCCTTCCTCCGTGGAGTGATTTCCTCTTGCCTTAAAGCAGCTGTTCCAAGATTCCGAGCCGACCGTTCTCAGAACTTGCCCCTGAATATATTGAAACGAGAAGCAGGACACGGAGGAACTCAGCAGGGGATCAACAACTGAAGAGCCGGCCGCTGCGTCGCCATCGGCTCCCCTGCTTTACACCCACCGCGTCCGTGTCCGGAAATTTCAAAATATGTCTCAGACGGCCGATCGAGATCACTGAGAAGGGCCTCATTTTGGCAAAAAAAAAGCAACACACTTCTTAAGCAAGAGTAAACGGTTTCAGACCCAAGCTTTTTCAGACTGGTGATTGGCCAATTGTTCCCGGAGGCCACTTCTGTGTGCAGAGCCTGGAAAAGTTATCTTTGGGGATTATAACTCTAAGAACCCCCACCACTAGGGGGGCACTGACATGCTGACTGGGTATACTGGGAGCTGTTTCCCAAAACCTGCATGCAACATCCCAACCAATCAGCAACTCATGTTCCTCTCTCCCAATCTTTTCATGGCATTTTTCACCTGAATTTTTCTCACAGTTCCCTGTTTTAATGTCAGGGTTTCCAAATATTATATTGCATACTGGTAAGGAAACCAAAGGACTGTAGGTGATTATAATAAATGCTTCGTAATATAAGAATCACAACCAACGGTTCTTGGTCTACTTGATCCCCTTTGCAGTTGGTCTTTGAAGGCAGACGTTTTGACTCTCCCAAGCTCACTGAAGAAGCTGCTTGGAGGAGAAGCGAAACCTTTCAACCTAACAAGAAAGAAGTCCAGCGGCCATGACTCAACTTCCAGATAACCTCACCTGGAGGACTGAGAATCTTCACGGATATCCTCCCAAGCTCAGGTACATCTCGTCAAAACATTGAGGGCACAAATGCTGTCTGGTGAATAAACATCACCCAGGAAACACCATTTGCCAGTTAGGACCATTTTGCTAGTACAGACCATAACTGCCAGCTGCCCCCGGCTGGCAAATCAGAAGCATGAAAACCTTTTAGTTAAACAGCAACTGATTTAATATATAATAAAATGATCTTACATTTGAGTACCTTTCCAGGTTCTTAATAGCTCAGGTAAGAGGTTGTGCAAACCTGTCCTAAATAGCCATTGTTTCAGAGGAGGGAAAAAAACTTTCCCGGATTTTGTTCAGTTCACTGCTGTCACTGCCAGGATCTCAGGCCATAGATCCCCCAGCTCTCGTACTACCAGAGACTCTGAAAGGGGAGACGTTTTGCACCCACGAGAACCATAGCCAAAAACACTACCTCTGGATGGAAGACAACTGTTTTTGGCACAACTGCAGAAGTTGCTTCCCATACCTGGAGACCTCTAATGGGCCCAGTACGTAACCCTAACATGACCTGTTCAGGATGCAATCAGTGGAGTGGAAACTAGGCCTAGACTGTTTGGGGGGAAGGGGAAGGCCAGCTTTATCCTATCTGTTATGCGGTCCCTAGCTTAACCTGCAAACAATCCTGGATGCAACTGTGTCTGGCTGGAGGCACATGGCAAAAAAGAAAAAAAAGAGTGATTGCTACTCTTACCATTTTAAAAAGCTGTCCTGCTGTCTCATGTGATAGTTTGACACTCCTGCTTTATTCTTTCAGTATTATTCTGTTTTCAATACTGTGTTTCATTGATCATGCAACCTGCTTCTCCTTTCTATTTCTGAGCAGCAAAGTGGGCTAAAAATAATGAACTGAACTGAAACCAGCCAAAAATATGTAAATACGTTACGCTGGTTGCGATTAGGCATCCTTTATGTGATAGGTATGGAACAAGACACCTGCATAAACACACACAAAAAGGGAGTGAGTAATGCCATCAGATGGAGTTCAGCAACCCCCCTGTACTTACTATCCCAATGTCTAGGGGGACCCCTAGTTCCTAGAAGGCATCACGTCTGGCTGGTCAGTGATTGCAAACGGCCCATCAGGAACATTTTGCACCCTTTCCTATCCAAAAAGGGCAGCACTCTTTCGTATGTAAGGATAAATGTTGTTTGGTTCAGTTCAATTATGCAAGAGGGTAAAACAAAATCCTCAGTAGTTTCACTTACTTTGAAGAAGAGATAAAGGCCGAAGAGCGTGCAGCTAGCAACGATAGGAAAACGGGCAGCGTCTCGGCTGGTAATGGTCTCTGGCATATCTGAAGCGTTCTAGAGGAGAAGTGTGGCCAGAGGTTAGTCCCTTTGCTTCAGTTAGGTAATATCCAAAACACATCTGACCCAGGATAAATGGAGAGACCGCCCAGTCCCCCGCACAGTGCTTGAAGGTCTGTCCTTTATTCCCCACTGGAAGCAAAAGCATCACGGCCTGGGGCAGATGGCTCACCCACCTGTCCACACCGGCTTTTATTGTTCCCAAGAAGGCTGGCTGTTTGAACACATAACCGTGTTTGCACTGCTAGGTCCCTGCTACTGTTCCATTTCAAAGTTATTCTTTCTACAGAACAAATGGTCCTCTGCAGCAAAATGCAGGGGTGATGGAATGACAGTCTGAATGGTCATTTAAGTGCTTTCATTATATTTATTAATTGTAAGGGGACCAGGCTGGCCCCATCTTTGCTGTCCTTCTGCAAGCAAGTGAAGACCTTTCTTTTCAGGCAGGCTTTTCTTTAATGACTGGCTGTCTAGGAAACAATAAACAGGATGATCTATATTTTGTTGCTTCAGAATCTGTTTTTGTAAACGTTTAACTAACATTTTTAACATGATGTTATCTATTCTTGAAAATCTTAATGTAGCTTTTAATATTGTGTTTTTAATGGTGTAAGCCCATCTTGGGTCCTTTTTAAAGAGAAAGGTGGAGTAAAAATATTTTTAATAAATAAATAAACATTGTAATGCATCTGAAACAAAGAAAGAAATAAGTGTTTTTGCTGTAGGATTTGATAGCAAACCAATCTCTTCATTTATTTTATTTATTTATTTAATTTATTCAGCTTTTACCCCACCCATCTAGATTCAAACGAATCTACTCTGGGCGGCTTACAGTCCAAGAAATATAAAACAAGAATTAAAACAGACAATAAAAAGAGAAATAAGCAAAGTCCAAGATGGGAAAACACAGGGAACTAAGTGATGGAAGCGGGGGAAGGCCTGCCTGAAGAACCAAGTCTTCAGCTTGTTCTTAAAAAGTAGTAAGGGAGCCAGGTGAATCTCAGGGGGCAAGATGTTCCAGAGGCGAGGGGCCACCGCCGAGAAGGCCCGGTTTCTAGCCCAGCCTGGCTAGATCGAGTGACATGAGTACAGCTAGGTGGGAGCAGACGCTCTGCTCATTGAGCTTACTGCTCATGGCTTATACCAGACTTGATGGTGGCCAGTAAAGTGCAAAAATCCTTTAGTCGGTCCCAATAGGACCGACCCTAATTTTCTTCCAGACTGCCAATTTGAACCAATTCTTTCTAAACAGGTTTTTCTCCGAGTGTTTGGGTCCTTTTAAGGAGAAAGGAAGGGTAAAAATCTTGTAATTTCAGATATTCGCAACCAGAAATTTAGGCAGGCCAGCTAAACATTTATGCATTTATTTGCAAGCATGCTGAATTACACCATCTCTGCACTAATCATAAGTCTGGTCACTGCTGGGGTCATGTTTTATTTATACCAGTGGATAGAAAACAGCTCAGAACATTAACACACCATAGTCAAATCACACAGAGGTAGCATTTTTGTCTTAAAACGGCTGCCGGTTAACATCAGTGCACAAACTCACATTCTTCCACAGCAAACAGAGAATACTTTTTCCTTATTCACAGCTTATGCAACACTCCTCATTTCATGTAGGAAAAAGAATGCAATCATCTAGAAAAGGCCTGGCATCATTTGCAGAACACTGGATCTCTATGAAAGCAACAGCGAGCATCGGCTTGAAGGGCAGGGCCGGCCACCGCCTCCAGATCAGGGTAGTGAGCCAGTGTCTAGAGGAGGGACTTGCTTCCCATTTTGACCCATTTACACGTTAACACGTCAGCCAGAAGGGCCTCTATTGTGGTTCACACCTGCAAACCCTGTGGGGGAGGAGGGGTGGGAAAAGCTTTTCGAAAAACAGGACAAACTTATCCTACGGATAAGGGCTGTTCCTTGAACTTGGAAGAAAAAAGAAAAAGCCCATCCAGGGGTACCTGCGTTTCATGGGCAAAAGCCAGGAGACAGAACAGGGCCATGGATTTCAGTCTGCCAAGGAAATGCACGGTGGATGCACGATATTCAATTAAAATCACGATTATTTCCTACCTCCGAACTCGGGGACAAGATGCTCGGGGTCAGGGTGCTTTGGAAAAGCTCACCCATGACCGTCAGAAACCCAAGTTTGGCAAAGGTAGAAAAAAACAAAACACACCTTGGGTCCTTTTGGGGAGAAAGGTGGCATAGGGGTATTTTAAATAAATCAACCAACAAAACTGTCTGCCCAACACCAGACACAGAGCTTCCAGGCGCAAAGTTTTGGAGGCGGGGGGGAATCAGAAGGAAAAGCCACCCACGGGGCAAAAGGAGGGGGGGAGCCCTTCCAGGCACAGCCACCCCATAGGGATAGCCTGCCCCTGCCCAAAGAGGCTCCACGAAGCCGCTGGGAAAGCAAGCCGCTCTCGATCGCGCCCAGAATCCCCCCCCCCCCGGCTAGGCCGGCTATCCGGGGGTGGGGTGGGCGATGGGGGGGGGTGTCTTTTGGGAAATGCCGGTCCCAAAAAGCCTCCCTTTCCAGCGTTGCTCTGCTTTCCTGGTGGCGGGGAGTTCCGCCGGCTCATTGGCGGGGAGGAGGTGGGGGAGGCGGGAGGGCCACCAAGGGTGGGGGGAGTGGGGGGTGGGTTGGGGGGTTTCTCTGCTTGCTTGCCTGCCCCCTCCCTCCCCCCCCACCCGGCGACCCTCACCCACCTTCCCTTTCGCGCAGGTGACGGAGCGCAGCGCCCCGAAGAAAATGGGCAGGAGGGCCATCACCACCAGGCTGCCGTAGGCCAGCGCGACGCCCTCCGGGGTGGCGGGGGGCCGCGCCCCGGCCGAAGGGGACTCCCCCTCCCCGGCCCCCCCTGCAGTTCTGCGCCTCAGCCTGCTCCATCGCCTCGGCCTGCGCCTGCGCCTGCGCCTGCGCCTCCTCCGCTGGGGGCCCCAACACGGTCCGCACTTCCGGCCCGGCCGCGGCAAGCCTCGCCAGCACCCAGGGACACGTTCCCTTAAGAGCCGGAAGTGCCCCCGCGGCGCATGCGCGGCTGGCGCGGCGGCTCGGAGCGAGACGGCGGTGGGGGGGGGTCAAGGCCCCGCCCCCTAGCGACGGAGCCTGGCCGCCGTTGCTAGGGAGCGGGCCGCGGGAGGCCTAGGCTTCCCGGCCGAGCAAGGCTGGATGGCAAGCGGGGGGATGACCGCGGGCTGTGCAAGGGGGGGGGGGGAAATCTGCCAAGCCCCCCCAGCCAGCATGGAGTCCGAAAAAGCAACGCTTCCACGCTCTCAGCAGGAGGATGAGGCTGGGCAGCCACCAACCTGCCCGCTGCAGACCCAATACAGTAGTCTGTAGTTGCACACCCAAATTGCATTCCTGCTACTTGGAGCAATTTTGCATCCCGGTTTCCAAACTGCCAGTGTGCAAAAAAAGCAGCACGGGGAGATTCCAGCCAAATCTTTCCTCCCACACACACTTCTCTGCCTCCTGTGTTGTCATTTTGGTGGGACTGGTACCTGCGCAGCTCAGCATGGTCCAGGAACCTCAGGGGCGAAGAAAGAGGAGGAAAACTTCAGAGGGGGGGAAATGGAATTTGATGAGCGAGGGTAGCGTTTCTTCTGGTTCTGTTGGTGCTTGGCTCACCCGAGGCTTTCTAATCTTGCTGCTCTTTTCAGGGGAAGGGGGGAATCTCAGTCTGTAAGGAGTGGGGAAAAGGTCCGTCACCCCAACCCAAGTAAGTCAAAAGCCAGAGGAGAGCGCAGAGCAGGCTGGAAACACTGCCCACCCCAAACCCCTCATTCATCCAGCAGTTTCCATCTCTCCACCAAAGCCAGCGGCTAGATCTGCAAATAAAAGGCCCCCATGCATGCAGCATCCCCATGTCATGGTACCAGCCATGGGCACACCTCTGTGAGCTGCAACCAGACTCTTTGTGGCGTTCAAAGGCCTGCAACCAACCTGCCTGGTCCCACTCTGGAGTGGAGCAAAGTCCTCCATTCCAATGGGGGAACCCAGCTTTCCCCCTTGAAATAAAAGCGAGCCGTGCAGTCAGTTGTTGTTGTTTAGTCGTTAAGTCGTGTCCGACTCTTCGTGACCCCACGGACCAGAGCACGCCCGGCCCTCCTGTCTTCCACGGCCTCCCGGAGTTGGGTCAAAGTCATGTTGGTCACTTCGATGACACTGTCCAGCCATCTTGTCCTCTGTCGTCCCCTTCTCCTCTTGCCTTCACATTTTCCCAACATCAGGGTCTTTTCCAGGTAGTCTTCTCTCCTCATGAGATGGCCAAAGTATTGGAGCCTCAGCTTCAGGATCTGTCCTTCCAGTGAGCACTCAGGGTTGATTTCCTTCAGAACGGATAGGTTTGATCTCCGTGCAGTCAGTACAAAATACAAATGCAAAAGCAGGCGATACCTTTCCAGACTGCTAAAAAATCACCATCACAATGTGCGAGCTTATATGGATCAGGACCACTTGCCCATGTTGGTTAAGCATCAAATCCTCTAGAGGGCAGCACAAACCCACAGAGTGGCTCATTGTGAGCTCAAGAAAGGCCACCCCAAACCAGCTATCTATCCACCATCCTTTTCCCCTGGTGCCCGGTGTTATGAGTTGGGATTACTTCTTTCTCTCGCTCTTCATGGGTGTTTTAATTGCAGGGCAAATTACTGCTTTCACAGCTTTGCACAGCAAGCTGAGAGCAAAGGGGTGGCGGGGAGCAGAGGATCTCTGGAAGGCCCGAAAGATCAGCTCACACTGGTGTAACTGAATGAGTTTGCACAGCTCTTGAGGTGTTTATTTCATCCTGTCAAGATGAATCTGGGGAGATCATAACATAATAGCATGGAACAACAAAGGAAAAAAAAACCTAAGAAGATAATGCTATGAATATTTCAAATGCATGGGAATAAAGTCAGTAATGGTACAAATATGCATGTTTAAATTATGACGTAGAACAAAATTCTATTATCAGACCATTCCTCTTGTGCAGCAAGAAAGATCATCTGCCTCCCTCAAGCCTCTCAGCATCTTCCTCACACTCACTCTCAGATTAGTTTTCGACACCTGCAAGGCCAGGTAGATATTTAACAGGGAAGAGGATCGAGGTGGCTGGCAGATTGTGGGAGCTGTCATCCAAAAAGGTGCTATTTCTAAACGTTGACCACAACACTCATTACCCCATCCCACATGCTTTTCTTTGGGCTGGCTTAATATACACATACAATTAGCCCTGGGTACAATAGTAGGCATCCTTCAGTCTCGAGAGACTATGGGAACGTGCTCTGTATGGAGGACCTGGAACAGCGTCTAGTGTGGCTGAGAAGGCCAATTTGAGAGTGACCATCCCTTCCACCCTGAAGACAAATACAATCTGTCCCCTGTCCAGCTCCCTGATTTTGCTGCTTTCGGGACTGCCTCTTGGCCTCGGCCTGCTGAACGGGTGTCTCTTCAAATTGGGAGAGGCCATGATGCACCGCCTGCCTCCAGGCTGAATGCTCGGAGGTCAAGGTTTCCCATCTGTGGAGGTCCATTCCTAAGGCCTTCAGATCCCGCTTGCAGATGTCCTTGTATCGCAGCTGTGGTCTCCCTCTGGGGCGATTTCCCTGCACTAATTCTCCATACAGGAGATCTTTTGGAATCCGACCGTCAGCCATTCTCACGACATGCCCAAGCCAGCGTAGACCTCGCTGTTTCAGTAATGTATACATGCTAACAATTCCAGCTCGTTCTAGGACTACTCTATTTGGAACTTTGTCCTGCCAGGTGATACCAAAAATGCGTCGGAGACAACACACATGGAACGTGTTCAGCTTCCTCTCCTGCCGTGCACAAAGGGTACTGGAAAATGAAAACCCTTGAGGGTGCCGGCCCTTACAGGAAGCTGTTTGGGTGAAGTTTCCCAGACTCTGATCAGTTTCAAACTTGACATTGTAAACCCTCTTCCTCCCGTCACCCACCCTCCACCCCAAAAGATGAAATGTGGTCTTGCAGCTGAACTGACTTGGACTGTGAAAGGAGCCACTTTGTCTTCACAGATTCCCACAAAATTCCAGGCTCACAAATTTTCGGTTTCTAAGCCTTTTATTCCAAATATACAACCCCCCGCTATTTTCTTCCGTTTGCCTCCCTCTCTCTCTCTCTCTCTCTCTCTCTCTCTCTCTGGGACTTTTTAGCTCCATCTGGGTGCCCCCGCCGTGCAACTGCCTTGTAAATGAAATCAAATTTTCCACAGAGCTGGAAAGTAGCCAAAGACCTCTGGAAAATTGGCTGGAATGTGTGTTTTCCTTTGGAATACTTCCTCCCCCTTCGGAGTTCCTGGCAGGCTGGTTGTACGTGTTATAGTTTCCTACTTAGCCTCCCGCTGTGCATCTGAATACATCGTAATTCCCCACCCTCATTGCTCAGCAGTCTGGGGGTTCTTAGCAAACTGAGGCTTCACCTACTTCTGAACTGACTTCAGTTCTTTGCAAAATGGGCTTTTTATTTGTCAAGGGTAGCCATGAAGGAACTAGAAGAGATCATCAAGTGTCAGGAGGTGTCACTGGAGACTTGAGGCCAAGATCACCCACACACTTGTATTTCCAATCCCTATATAGAGGTGTGAAAACTGGATAGGAAAGAAAGTTGACAGGAAAGAAATTGAATTGTTTAAAAGGTGGTGCTGGAGGAGAGCTTTACGGATTCCCTGGACTGCCAGAAAGACAAACAAGTGGGTGCTAGATCAAACCAAGCCTGAACTCTCTCTGGAGGCAAAAAATATTTGAAACTGAGGCTGTCCTACTTTGGGCACATCATGAGAAGGCAGGATTCTCTGGAAAAGACATTAATGCTGGGAAAAGCTGATGGCAGCAGGAAAAGAGGAAGACCAAATACGAGATGGATTGACTCCCTAAAGGAAGCCACAAGCTTGCATTTGCAGGAGCTGAGCAGGGCTGTTGAGGACAGGACTTGTCGGCACATAACAGCAAACAAGTTGACCTGAGCCGAGCTTAGAAAAATTAGTTGTTTGGATCACAATATGCAGAATCCCTTAGCCAGTATGGCCGCTGCTGGCTGGGGGATTCTGGGAGTCATAATTTGAAACAGTTGAAGGACCATAACAGTTAATAGTCATACCTGTGTCTGCAGTTTGGTAAAAGGCATCTACTCTGGCAACATAATCACAGACCCCAACAACGTCACACCAAGTCTCAAGGGAATGCTTACTTGTTCCTCTGCTAATGTGATCCATGCCACCCTTTGAGAACAGTGTCCATCTGCCACTGCACACAGGACAAATTGAACAATCTCTGTGCAAAATCGCTGTCCCTTCCCTCCGTGGCTCCCAAAAACAAGTGAAGATGTGGCTGTTCACCCAGGCTTTCCACAGCCTTACCCTTGATTAATTCTGATTAATTCTCCTCTAATTTTTAAGATTCCTTGATATTGGGCTAATTGTTGCTACTTTTGCTGCCATTGTTTCCATCACCTGCTTTTATGCATTGTTAGTTTTATTAGGGACATGGTGGCGCTGCGGGTTAAACTGCAGAAGCCTCTGTGCTGCAAGGTCAGAAGACCAGCAGTCGTAAGATCGAATCCACGCGACGGAGTGAGCTCCCGTCGCTTGTCCCAGCTCCTGCGAACCTAGCAGTTCGAAAGCATGTAAAAATGCGAGTAGATAAATAGGTACCACCACGGTGGGAAGGTAATGGCGTTCCGTGTCTAGTCGCACGGGCCACGTGACCACGGAAACTGTCTACGGACAAACACTGGCTCTACGCCTTGGAGACAGAAATGAGCACCATGCCCTAGAGTCGGACACAACTGGACTAAATGTCAAGGGGAACCTTTACCTTTACCAAGTTTTATTATTGTTTTACTGTTTATTTGTCATTGAAGTTGATATTTATTAATATTGCATCTTACTTTATGTTCATGTTATTGTGTAAGCCACCCAGAGTAGTGGCCTGGCCACTAGATGGGCAGGGTAAAAATTTAAACAAACAAACAAACATAAATTGGACAAACAGAAACCTGTTTGAGAACATTTCAATCTACCTGGAAACTCATTACAGGATATGAAGGTTGCCGTACTGGAAAAGAAACACTAAAGAACAATACTTCAAAGGGAAACAGCTGAGATAAAATATATACAGATGTCGGGGACCCATTTGAAAGGGTTAAATATCAGTCAGGGGTTTTTAACAGGTGTGAAATGCTACAATGATTGTGTTGTTATCTGCTGTTGTTATCCACTGCCTAGTGTTTGTTTGTTTTTTTAACCAGCAGATCATTATCACTTAGTACAGAACAAGGCTTCAAAGGGAATGAAACCCACTTAAAAGGACAGAATATCAATCAGGGGTCTTAAGTTTGTGTAAAGGTATAAAATGTATAAATGCATAACAAATTGCCATGTAATCTCACTCTTATGTCTGAGGAAGTGGACTTAATCTACAAAAGCACATATTAACTTATAGCAGTTAGTCTTTAAGGTGCCACCATGTTTTTGTCATCTTTAATTTTTCTTTTTGTTTTTAGGCAAGTGTGCAAGTTGGGTCTACTCAACTCCTGTCCCTTTGTCTCTTATCTGTATCCCCACCTGGTCATGGGGCCATGTATAAACATGACAGTCTCTCCCTCAGGTCTGAGGAAGTGGGCTTGGTCCACAAAAGCTCACCTTAAACTGTAGCAGTGAAGTCTTTAAACTGCTGCAAAGTTTTGGTCTCTTATTTTTGTCTGACTAAAGACTTCTCTACTCAAGAGCTTGATGTCCACAAGCGGTGTGTACACAGAGAGACATATGCTGGGGGCATGGAAACCATCCAGGAGAATGAACACTGATGGTGCTCAGAGGGACATCAACCCTACTGAGTTGAGTGAGACTTTGTTATTTTGAGGTTGTGAGCCAGAGACTTAGGTGATTTACTCTGAAGCAAGCACCTTTTATTGTGCTAAGGCAGCGGTCCCCAACCTTTTTAAATCCGCTGACTGGTTGGGGAAGGCGGGGCACACACCCCCGCGCTCGCGTGCATGCACAAAGGAGCGGACACGCGCTCGGGCGTGCGCACACAGGCGTGTGCTCGCTCGTGCACAGGCACGAAGGGCGGGGGTGCTCGGGGGACACTCGCGCACAATCGTGAAGGGGTGGGGGGCCACTTGTGTGCTCGCGCACATGTGCAAATGGGCTGTGTGGGGGCGGGAGTGCGTGAGGGGTGGGTGGGAGATCTGTCTCCGCGGCCCGGTCCGGCCCAGGCCACGGACCGGCACAGGGCCGCGGACCGGGGGTTGGGGACCCCTGAGGTATCCTCATATGTAAGAGGCAAAGAGGTCTGAGAGGGATTAAAAAGGCCTAGGAACTTGGGAAGTGGAGTGGGGAAATTCCTCTAAATCCTGAGATTGGGAATTTTAGAAACAGTAGCTGTGTTCGTCTGTGCTAGAGGATCAGGTAAAAACAAACAAAAAAATAAGAAATAAAGAAGACAAAAGCATCGTGGCACCTTAATGACTAACTGCTACAGCCCAGTTAGTCACAATGTTTTTGTCTTCTTTATTTCTGATGGTGGTTTCGGCCTGAGATTAGGACAAAATTGCCTAGTGGTTGGTTGGGTGGGTGGGTGGATGGGGCAGGGATTTCAGCAAGACCGTGGCATAACGTGGCACCTAAAGGGGGTGCAAGTGCCCAGAATAGCCCACCGAACTGGAAACGCGCTCGTCCATGTCCTAGAAGGCTTCGTACGTGAGGTTGACCAAACGCCTAGAAGACCAGCATTCTTTCCATTGCCCGCCTCTCTCTCTCTCTCTCGTCTGGAAAGGGTTGCCGTTGTGCCCAGCGTGATGCCCTTGAGATACGTGCAAGCAGGAATTGAAGGCTGCAGAGAAACACTTGTGTTTGTTTCTGTTTCATTTCTGTTTCACTGTGTTTATCTATACTTGGAGTTTTGGATGGAATGGAGGAGGAGGCCAAGAAGCCGTGTTTTGCTACCGTTGGATGAAGGCTGCCTGGGCGGGTTACATTTGCCAGAGGGTGGTGGGAGAGAAATCCTTGTTTGGATTTGAAGCAAGGGGGTCAGCCGCCGACAGAAGGAGCAGGACCGGCCAGACGTTCTGGACGGAGGATTTAAAGAAAGAAGTCAGTTAGAGTCCGTTGGTGACTGTTAGGAAGATGAGCTCATTTTTTCTTGCTAAGGGGAAGGATGCTAAGAATGAGATCTGAGGAAGAGTTTGGAACAATCATAGGGTTTTGTTTTGTTTTCCCCTGGGACTACAGTTCCCATGCTGGCTACATAATTGTGGGAGTTGTAGTCCTAAAGGTAAACGTGCCCTGCCCTGTCTACTGGGAATGGCAGTTACCCAGTGCTAGGGTGCCGCAGGTCTCAGATGTTGACAGGGAGACCTGGATCCTTTTAAGGAGAAAAGTGAGGTAAAAATGTTTTAAACATAATTAAATTAAATTTGGCAGCCACTTTGCCGGCTCTGAGGCGCTGGCCCTGGCTTCTCATGTCAGGGGTGATCAGAGGATGGACCTGACCGTTGGTCTCTCCTCCTGCATTGCCCGTTCCCAGAACTGAGGCTGAGAAGTGGATTGGGGGGAAACACCAGCATTAACAAGCATTGGAGATTGCTTGCTAATCCAGCCCTCTGAGCCCCCGAAATTCTCCAAACGCTGCCTCAAGCCAGCGTTTGGAGAAAAGCACTTGGGGGGACTCCGGTGACCATAATCCCCCAAGCAGCGTGGCCCAAAGCAGCAGGGCTGGGCTGAAATAAGATGACCACCGTGGGTAAGACTGACTCTGTGCAGCCTCTTAGGAGAGAGCAAGCTGCTCAAGGTTCAGAGTGACCTTTGAGGAGACCTTCAACACCAAAAGCTTATGAGCGGACAGGAGGAGGCGATAGGCTTCTTTGGTTCTTGACGGTCTCCTCCCTACACCCAAACTTCACCCTTCTTTCCTTTCTTTTCTTGGAACTATGGACAGCTGGCTGGAGAGCTCAGTGGTTTAGGTATCTGGCTGATGAGCCGGAGGTTGGGAGTTTGATTCCCCCCGCGGTGCCTCCTGCAAGTAGGGCCAGCCTGGGTGGCCTTGGGCAAGCTGCATGGTGCTCCCAGGGGGCCCCAGGGGAAGGGAAGGGAAGGGGAAACCACTGCTGAATATTCTCTACCTGGAAAACCCTGAAAAAGGGTCGCCATGAAGTCAGAATTGACTTTACAGCATGCAGTTACTATATTATGGACAGATTAAGCAGTGTGCTATTACAGACAGTGACACACCTGGACACACGAGACCTGGGTTCAAATCCCTGCTTGGCCATGCAAACTTACTGGTCAGAGTGGCTACACTGTCAAAATCACTCTTTCAATATATCTTATCTTGAAAACTCTGAGGATTGCTGAGGACACGCACATGGATAGCTTAGAATGGCATGCAATTCAGGGAGAAAATGTTCTCATTACTCATGAGGACTTGAAAAGTTTTTAGGAAAGAAATTCGGGATTGGTGTGCCACCGTTCCTGTGAAAAGAATCTTTCAAGGAATTGCTTAAAAGTAATTCAAAACATTACTTATTGTACCAAAAAAGGAACTTTGTTCCTGTTTGTGTTACTTTTGAATGTAACTTTGTTTACCTTCTTTCCTCCTTCCAAAGTAACTAGTGGCAGGGAACTATGTTTCTTCTGTCTGACTCTTTCCAAGCTGTGCATGTGAAGCAGGGTTCCTAAGGAAACTTTCCTGGTCCTAATTTGACAGGCTTTGTGATGGCTGAATGTCCAAGTGGGCGCTGTAGCAAGGAAGCACTTTTCCACAACCACTGCGGGTTCCCCATTGCTCCCATGAAGTGGCCCCATCTTGTGTTTTCGCTGTATTTTCTGTGAAGGATTCAGCTCTCTGGTCTTCTGACTGTTCTCGTGGCCCCCTCCAAATTCTGAATGGAGACGAGACCCCGGGGGAGAAAGGAGGGATGGAAGAGGCAGGGACGAAGGAGGGAGAGATGAGGAGCATTGGGAAGGGAGAGAGATTATTTTAAAATGTACCGTTTTAAAAAATAGTCTGAGAATCTATTTTAAGGCCCCAAAAGGGATGATTCATCATTTCACATTCCAGGCTAAGAGCATAGATAAAAAGCTCAAGGGAATGCTTTTGTTTTCGAATCTGCTTTTTGCCTCTTTTTGTGACACGTTGTTTCCACTGGACAACATCCATCATGAAATTCTTCTGCATTTCTCCTGTGAAGTGAATGCAAGAACCCATTCAATCTTTTCAATAAGACTTTTAAAGGAAGAGACCTTGACTCCTCTGCAGATCGACAGTGGTTGTTATTTGAATTTAGATTGTGTTGTGTGGAAGAATGGCATTGTATTGGAATAAGAAATCGAAAATTCGTGTTACCGTTTAATCGGCTGAAATATCAAAGGACCTAGTCAGACCTAAAGTTTTCCAGTTGCTTCCAAGTACAGTAGGATCGGGTGTTGACTGTTAGCATGAGTGGGGGGAAATTAATTCGGTCTAAGTACAGTGAGATCTGAGTTTGGTTTTTGCCAACGTTTGGTTTTTTCCCTTTTTTTGCCTAAAGGGAAGGTTACACAGGCCCTATGTGAGGAAGAGGGGGATCAAAAGGGGAACAAGCCAGAAAAAGGGGCAAGAAGATGGCTCCGATATAGGGCAACGGCCTCCAGTTGCCTGAAAAATAGGACACAGGGAACAACTTCATTGTGTTTTCAGTGAATGTGCTTTGGTTTAAACATCAGGGGGGAGGGAAATCCTGACTGTTAGAGCGGTATGATGACGGAACCAGTTACCTTGGGAGGTGGTGAGCACTCCCACGCTGGAAACATTCAAGAGAAAATTGGATAACCCTCTGTCAGATCGGCTTTGATTTGGATTCCTACATTGAGTAAAAGGTTGCGCTCAACAGCCTTACAGAGTCCCTTCCAACTCCATTATTCTATGATTCTGCAGTGTGGTGTAGTAGACAAGAGTAAAGGACCAGGACTCTGGAGAACAACGTTCAAATCCCCACTCAGCCATGGAAACTGACTGGGGGAGTGGAAGTGGTAAAACCGCTCCTTAAATATCTCGCTTACCTTGAAAGCCCTATTAGGGGTACCCTAAGTCGGTTCCAACTCAACAGCACAAAAAACTAGCAAAGCTTCTTTGGGCTGCAAGCCATGGGCCAGTACAGAGGTAGATCCGGAATGGGTTGGACCCTGGAATTATGTTGCCCCAGGATGAGCCTGCGATGTCCCTTATCAGGTATCGACAGAATTATTTTGATCCACTTGCCATGGTGTGGTCTTCGTTAAAAGGACTCGGCGCTGGCTTAGTGAGTCCATTTCTTGGGAAGTTCTTCTACGGACTACTCTCGGTGAAGGTGACATACCTGGGACAGGTAAAACGCTGTAACCTTGTGTGGGGTCTGGACCGGGGGAGTTCAGCCATAACTTGGGTAAATTACACACACACCCCAAAGTTGGGGAGAGTGTGACATTCAAAGCAGGTTAATGTAACCCAGGCCAGAAGATTTGGTCACATCTTGTTGTGACCTGCCAAGTTGCCAGCTGGCAACCCTTTCTGCTCCTCTCCACCCCCAGTCATCTCAGGGGTTGCTAGAAGAAGAGGGAGGCCAAACAGTGTGACCAACGGGGTGCTCTTGGGTCACACAGACCTCACAAACTAGATGATAGAAGCCATTTTATACACAGCCCTTATGATACACAGCACCGCCTCTTTCACCATCTCAGAAACATTGCACACAAACACTCATTCAGCAGCCCAAGAATTTCAAATCCTGAAGCCGGGAGAGGAACGGTGGAATGCTTTTCTTCTCCCGGCCTTTTCAAAGCTGATCCTACCAGCCTTAGTTGTGTCTGAAAACACATCCACCCCCTTTGCGGGTGATGTGAGTACGCATGACTAATTTCAGCTTTGGATCACAGCTTCAAGGATTCTTAGGTTGAGAATGGACTGCAATGGACAAAAGGTGTGGACGCAACGGGGCACCGAGAGTAAGAGGCACTCTGTGTGACCATTAGACTGGCAGTGCTTCACCCTTCGTGCAAACCAGTTTGCTTTTCCTGGCCCCTGATGGGACCTTACTCTTCCAGCCTGTGCTCATTAGCACAAGATAGGAATTGATCTCACAGCAGGCCGGGGTTGTGTGCGTGTGCGTGTGTGCGCGCGCACGCTTGAACCAATGCCTGACAACAGATGACCTCTTTGGCCATGTGCCATCTGGTTGCTTTTTTGCTTTATTGAATTGCGTGTCTTTTAGAGATTTCCTTGAGCCGTACGGGTTCCGTGAAACCAACATCACTCTGGCTGCAAACCTGTCAGGAACAGCGCTTGGTGTGAGCGCCACACCACCAAGGAATAGGGACCGTGTGCCCAAAGCGCAGGAGTACCGTTGCCGAGCTCAGATCTGGGGGAAGTTGCGTTTCGGATGACAGCTTCTAGGATTCTTGAACGGGCATCCTGCTTTGCCGGAGCGCTTCACCCTTTGCTATCCCTGCCGCCAGGGTCACTAGACACCAGCCTCCATGGCACAAATGCAAAACAAAAATGTGCTGGTTCTAGACTGCCCCATAGCGCTTAAAGCACACTCTGGGCGGTTGAGAATTAAATGATGGAGGCTACACACTGCCCCTACAGCAAGCTGGGTACTCAGTTAACCGAGGCTGAGCGAACCTCGAGCCAGCTACCTGGGATTGAACCCAGGTTGTGAGCAGGGTCTTGGCTGCAGTACTGCAGTTTAACCGCTGCACCACAAGGCACAGCCTGGCTCGGCTTACCAAACCTTGTGGGAGTCGCCCACTGACCTGTGAGATGCCAACATCCTCCTAAGCTTAAAGGACCAAGCTCTGTCCTTGGCTTAGGACATCCTCCCACAAACCGGTGCCCAAATGCGCTGGGCTACAACTCCCATAACCTCCAGCCGGCACAGATTTACATGAGTTGAAGTCCAATACATCCAGGGAAGATTGGCCAGGGAGAAAGTGTGCACCTGAAGAGGAACAGGCACTCTGGACATGTTCAGAAACTCTCTCATCATGCTCCAGAACTGAGCTCTGGCCAGAACCGGTTCCAGTGCCGAAACTGTAAAAGACATCTGCGTTTATGCAGGGGAATGGGGCGACTGGTTTTGCTTCAGGACAGACCCAACGATCCAGTCTAGTTCTCGCTGGCGTCCCTGCAACGCCGGCAACCCTGGATAGCAAAGCCTTTCCCAAATCCTTCCTGCTTTTGACTCTTTTCAGCCGCAATCCTGGGGCTTGAAACTCTTTTGTCTCCTGAGGGACACCCTTCTCTTTCTCCTGCGTTTACCCCCAAGCGTTTGCCGTTATCTCCCGCCTGACCTCCGCCTTTGGGGACCTGCATTTTTCTGGGCTGGTTCTCACTCTTTCCACTCGCCTTTGCCACCCCTTGCCAACTTTCCATGAGGACAGCCGCGCACGCCGGCCTCCTGCTCGTTCTCCTCCCTCCCCCTCCTCCTTTTCGCCTCCCATGGCAGGATGAGAACATGCTTCTGCTTCTTCTTTTTTAAGGGCTGGGGTGGAGTGGAGAAGCAGGAAAGAAAAAAAAAGAAGGCCGCCCAATGACCTTCCCGGGAGAAGAGAGCCCTCAGCATCTTGGAAGGATCAGGCCAGCTGGATGTTCTTCTGATGGAGAGAGGGAGAGCGGGAGGGACCCAAGGCAGTGGAAACAGGGGTGGACCAGAGAAAGAGAGAGACAGAGCGCATGAAGCAGCAAGGTTTCTGTTGCACTCCAACCCTAACAGAACTTTCCAGAGTTTTAACATCGCACAGAAATCATGTTTGGGGGGGGGGGGGTAGTGTTGCCTCAGAGCAGAGTGTGGAAAAGTGCATTGATTCGTTGATTGATTTTTGGATCACAACACCCAGAATCCCCGAGTTGCCATTTCGGCATGGAGATTTTGACTCCCCGTTCAGAAAAAGCCGCAAACTCAGCACCAGATAAAGGCAGGCGAATGTCTTTATTCGGAGGGCCACCTAGTCCAGCAACTGGGAGAACTGAAAGGGGGTGGGGGGGAATGCCAGCCAAAGTGCCAGATCAAGAGGGGGGGGGGGGGACCCGCAACCAGCAGGACAGCGAGAGAATTCCTTAATTGCCCAAAGCATCGGATTGTCACAGAAGATTTTCTCACCCAAGCGATTTGGATGTTAACTGGCCTTGTGTTAGGATTTGTCTTTGGGAGCAAAACATGGGCTCTGTTGGTGAATTTTAGTTCTTAAGACATTAAAGGCTGCCTAAATCATGCCTTTGGAGCGCTCACACAATTTTAGTTCTAACGAGGAGTGATCTGTAATGCTGTTTGGCCCATGAAAGAAAGGTTCTAACCCATAGGCATGCTGGCTGCTGGATCCCGGGAATTGTAAATTAACTTATCCAAATTCAGAAAATTCCGTAACAGAAAGGCACAGTGGCAAACAGAATCACAGAATCCTAGAAAGAATGAGTTGGAGGGGGCCTCTAAGGCCATTGAGTCTCATGTGAACATAAGAACATAAGCACATGAGCCCTGCTGGATCAGTCCAGCTCCCCGGATCTCACCGTGGCCCCACCAGATGCCTCTGGGAGCACAGGAGACCACAAGAGACCCGTCTCCTGATCCCCCTCCCCAGCATCTGGCCTTTGGAGGCCCCTTCCTTTTAAGCCTGGAGATTGTACATCCCCATCATGGCTTGTCACCTGCGATAGGACTTTTCCTCCAGGAATCTGTCCCATCCCCTTTTCAAGGCCTCTAGGCCAGGTGCCATCACTACATTCTGTGGCAAGGAGTTCCACAGACTAACAACACGCTGGGCCAAGAAATATTTTATTTTCTCTGTTCTCACTCTCCCAACACTCCATTGGAGTGGATGTCCCCTGGTTCTGGTATTAGGCATCCGGTGGGGCCACGGTGAGATCCAGGAAGCTGGACTAGATGGGCCCTTGGCCTGATCCAGCAGGGCTCTTCTGATGTTCTTAGGAGTCCAACCCCCTCCCTGCTCAAGGCAGGAATTCAACTCAAAGGAGATCTGCCAGGTGGTTGTCCACTTTTCTCTCTCGAATGCCTCTTGAACAGGATCAACGGCTTGTTTTTCGGGACAGAGAGAGAGAGCGGGGCTGGGACCGGGGCATGGGGACCGAGCCCAGCTGGCAGGGTTGCCGTCTCCGTTCTGACAAGATGAATGCCTGCGGAGTGGCCCGGGTTGAGCCCCTCCTTCCCTGCTGGCCTCCTTAAGCAATCTGCGCTGCTCCCACCAGCGATGGAAACTTCTGACCTGACCTTGGGAAGGAGACCATCCCGGAGCTGAAATCAGCCCTGGCTCGGGGCCCTCGCGTTCTGATTCAGCCCCTGGTTCCTCTCCCTGGAAGAAGGCCTTCCAGAGGTGGCAGCAGCTGCACAACTGGATTTGGTTACGGTGGGAGGAACGAGTGCGAGACGCAGGGTGTGTCCAGGTCAGACCTCCTTTATTTACAAATGTACACAAGCCGTGCCTTTAGCAAACACAGGCAGACTTCTTTCTGCTACGGCTGCTTTTTACAAAAAAGGGCAGCAGCTGCCAGAGAACAACAACACAGGGGCCCAGCTGGGAGCCTTCCGCTTGCTTCAAGTTGACCTCCGTGTCTTCTCTCTGCCCTCGGCTCTTCCTCCTCCCGCTGAAGTCTCTCAGCCTTCCCCGTTCCTCCACTAGAGACTTGTCATCTTTCCCAATTCTTGCAGCCCTCTCTTTCTAAAACACTCAAGAAAGATCTCCGGGTTATCGGAGGGTCCCCTCTTCCCAAAGATGAAGTAGCACAGAGGGCAAATGAGCCTATGTTCCCAATGCCTAGCCAGTCCCTCGGTCTCATTAAGGGCCAAAGACAGTTTTAGGTGCCGTTTGCGAGGTTAAAAACCTCAATTTGGGGGAAAGGGAAGCCAGAGTTACTTCGGGAAGGGAGAAGCGATCATCACAGAGCTCTGATCATCGCAGGTCATTCAGCCCTAAGACCACTAGAGAAGATCCCCATCGACTCACTGGTTTGCGTAAAGCTGCTGGAGCAGAGCTTGGCAAAGTTCTTTTACAGGGCTATGGCTTCCAGAATCATCCGGTCGCTATATATGCATAATAGGCATCATAGAGGAGGCAGGGTGTGAAAATCAGAATTATACTGCTCTTGCTGGTACATGTCCAGCCATTTGCCTCTGGCGCAGGGTGACCCTATGAATGAGCACTCTCCAAAATGTCCTGTCCTCAACAGCCCTGCTCAGGTCTTGCAGTCTTATGCTTGTGGCTTCCTTTAGGGAGTCAGTGCATCTCGTATTGGGTCTTCCTCTTTTCCTGCTGCTTTCCACCTTTCCCAGCCTTATCTAGTCTTTTCCAGAGAATCCTGTCTTCTTATGAGGTGCCCAAAGTAGGACAGCCTCAGTTTCAACATTCTCACCTCCAGAGAGAGTTCAGGATTGACTTGCTCTGGGACCCACTTGTTCCGTCTTTCTGGCAGTCCAGGTTACCCGCAAAGCTCTCCTCCAGCATCACATTTGAAACAAGTCAATTCCACCCCCCCCCCCCGGTCACCTTTCTTTCCTGTCCAGCTTTCACACCCATACACATTAACTGGAAATACAAGAGCCTGGATGATCTTGGTCTTGGTCTCCAGTGACACCTCCTTCCACTTGATGGTCTTTTCTAATTCCTTCACTGCTGCCCTTCCGAGTCTTCTCAGTCTTCTTTTGATTTCTTGGCTGCCTTCTCCCTTTGGATTGATGGGTGAACCAAGGTACACAAAATCTCTAACTATCTCAATTTCTCCATGGTCAACATTAAAGTTGTGTAGTTTGTCCGTAGTCATTTTTGTCTTCTCAACATTCAACTGCAATTCTGCTTTGGCACCTTCTTCTTTAATTTTCATTCAAAGACATTTCAAGGCATTGCTAATTTCTGCAGTAAGATGGTACCATCTGCATAACTTAAATTGTTGATGTTTCTTCCATCAATTTGCACTCCTCCTTAATCTGAATCCAGTCTGGCTTTCCATACGATATGTTCTGTGTATGGATTGAACGTATAAGGGGATAAAATGCACCCTTGTCTTAACACCATGGCCTACAGGAAACCATTCAGTCTCTCCATATTCTGTCCTATTGGTAGTTTCTTGTCCAAAATATTGGCTTCGGCATCAGGACAATCAAGTGCTGAGGCATACCTTTTTCTCTCAGAACAACCCATAATTTCTCATGATCCTCACAGTCAAAGCCTTCGCTGTAGTCAATAAAGCATAGACTGATCATCTTCTGAAATTTTTGGTGCACTCCAGTAGTCAGCAGATATTTGCAATATGATCTCGAGTGCCTCTTCCTTTTCGGAATCCAGCATGAACAGCAGGCATTTCTCACTCCATATAAGGTAAACGTCTTTGTTGCAACATCTTGAGTATCACTTTGCTTGCATGGCAAATTAGAGCAATGGTCCTGTAGTCACTGCACTTCATGGGATCTCCTTTCTTGGGAATCGGAATGTTTATTGAATGTTGCCAGAATGTGGACCATTGTTTTGTTTTCCATTGTTAGAATTTTGACAGATTCAGTCTTTGTGACTTGAAATAGTTCTATTGGTATTCTATCTACCCAGGGTGATTTGTTTCTTCCTAGTGCTTTCAGAGCAGCTTTCACTTCACTTTCTGGAACTGCAGTTTCTATGTCATAAGATTCCTATAATTCCTCTCTCTCTTTTGTACAGGCCTTCAATGTACTGTGTCTACCTTCTTTATTTTCTGCTGCTCAGATAGTGTACTTCCCTGTTTGTCTTTCAGCATTCCTAATCTAGGCTTAAATTTCTCTTTGATTTCTTGAATCTTCTGGAAGTGATCTCTTGTTTTTCCCCTTTCACTGTTATCTTCTCTTTCTTTGCACTGACTATTGTAATAGTTCTCTCTTTGTCTCTATGTGACAGTCACTGAAGAACTGCATTCAGGGTTCTGACCCTATTTCTGTCACTTTTTACTTTTGCTTCTTGTCTCTCCCGTATAATTCCAAGTGTTTCTTCCATTATCCATCCAGGTTTGCATTCTTCTGGTCTTTTTGCATTCTTCCCTAATAATATCTCTGTTTCAACCCAGACCTCTTCTGGTTCATGGTTAATTTAGTTTAATAATATAAATCTGTTCCTTATCTGGACTTTAAATTAATCAGGAATGTTGTTTAAATTATATTTTGGCATTGCAATTCTTTTATGGTTCTTTTTACAGCTTTACTCTAACGTTGGAACTCCAACAGTTCACGATCAGTACCACAATCCACTCCTAGTCTTGTTTTAGCAGAGAGAATACAGCTTCTCCATCTCCTGCTTCCTATTAGGGAGTTTATTTGGTTTCTATGTTCACCCTCTGGTGAGGTCCACATCTACAGCCGTCCGTTCACCTGTCTGAAGCATATTATTGCAATAAACAGATTTGGAACTGTACAGCCACGAAAAACAGTATTTTTCTGGCTATGATGTATTCTTTTTCAACTAAAGAAAGCTGCTCATTGCACTTATGTGAAGAATGCAAACCATCCTGCTTCAGAGAAGGAAATATTCGACACCAGCAGAGAATGAGAAATGAGAGCATAAGCCCACATCAGCAGTCTGTAAAACGGACTTTGCACAAGATCTTGAACAGGGAAAAGGCCAATAGCTGCAGGCAGGAAGATGTGGAGAATTCTAGCTCTCTCTCACCTGAGCCATGAGTTATTTCCTGGTTCCTTTACTTTTAACAGCGGCAGAGCAGGCAAAAGCTCAACAGAGGCAGCCTCCATCCCATGTAACGCTGGAGAAGAGCTTGACCTGCTGAATTTCAGCCTGTCCTGCCACTCTAACGGAAGTCTTTCAGAAGCATGCAAGGTCTTCCACCCCGTCGGATCATTCCCCAGGGTCAGCGCTTGAGCATGCCACCAAGAAGGTCATGTTTCCCTGTGCCCTAGGGTCAGAAATGAAGGGCTGCGTAGACTTGAAGCTGGCGCCTCTTCCCGGTCCTTAGATCCTTTAATAAAAACCACATCCCCTACCTTTTCCCCTACTGTCTGTCAGCCGGCAAATCCGAAGATGACTGCAGACAAATGTACTTATCCATCCTTCCACCTCCTTATGAAGACCATAACACCTGGAATCCCCCAGTGAGCAGGAACATTGGCCATGATGGCTGGGGAAATTCTGGGGGTTACGGGGCCTAAAAAGGAATGTTTTCCAAGCTCTGCAGCTCCTCCAAACGATCTGCGCTCTGGAGGGCATTCCATTTCTCCTCTGGACAAAGGCGTCCACACTTCAGGTTGTGCCTGAAGAAGAACACGCCAACGGTTTGTGCCTGTCCTGAGAAGAGAACAGCCGCTTTACGGAAAACTTGACAGCCGTGGCAGCTTGGAAGAAGCTGGTTGGAAATACCGTGCCCATCCGGGAGCTCCCTGGTGACCCTAACACAACAGGCGGCTCCCTCCCTCCCTCCAGACAGCCTTTAGGGTGAAGAGGAATCCAGCCCAGGCCGTGTGGATCCAGTGTGAGGCTGCCAAGCAGAGGCTTCGGAATGATCACCCTCGGTTTCTAAAACAGATGCCCTTCGAACCTGCCACCAGCTGCAGGTCTGAGCATGAGACACACGGGAGACCCCGGAATAATTCTGCAGAGCCAAGAAGACAGCCTTGAGCACCTTTGGGGCCAAGAGGATCTAGGAGGGCTTTGGCCCCCAGTGACCTACGTCTGTTCAGTCCAAGGTAGGAACCTGCCATCCCCTGCCAGCTTTGCAAAGGGATTGTGGTTTAATGCACCCCCTTCCCAAGTACCCCTGCCAAAGGATGCCGGGATGCTCTTTCAGCTCGGGGGGTTGGTGGTGGTGTTCCCTTTCCCTCCCGGCCGTTCCTCTCGGCCACCTAGAATTCCTTGCTTTCTCCGTTGGATCCATCCCGTCCGACGAGAGATGCTAGCAAAGAAGTGCGTTTGCAAACCCCCCCGACGTGCAGGTGGGGCGGAAGACCGAGGCGGTGCCCCTCGGGATCCCGGGTGGGAACGGCCAGATGGGCAAGGAGGGGGCGCCCGGTGGTCTCAGAGCACAGAGAGGTCGTGGCAGGATTTGGAGCGGACCTTGAGGGCCACCTTCTTGTTGTTGCGGGCCACCAGCCGGTCGAGGAAGCGGCGCACTTTCTTGCTGAGGCTCTCCTTGCGCCGGTAGAGCGAGAGGCGCCTCTGGTTGGCTTCTTTGCTGTCTCTGCGCAAACGGATCTGCCTCACCACCCCCTCAAAGAGCTCCGTCACATTGTGCTGGAGGGTGGCCGACGTCTCGATGAACTTGCAGTCGAAGACCACGGCGCAGGCCCGGCCCTCTGCCGAGAGAAAAAGCACACCCACACACCGTGCCATCCATTAGAGAGATGCCGGAAAACGGCACAACTCAAAGCGCACCCCGGTCGCCAGAGCAAATCCGGCAACCAGACGACCAACCCAGCGGCCGATCGGTCAGGGAGGCAAAAGTGCCTCCCTTGGCTTCTTCGTGGACCTTTAAAAATCCCTGCTCGCCAACCGAGGGAGCCTGAATCAAACCCACCCATGTGCCGTTGCGTGGAGCTAAGCCATGCAAACATGTGTAATCTTGTAATCTCGAGATTAGACCACTGTAATGCGCTCTACGTGGGGCTACCTTTGAGGTTGATGCGGAAGCTTCAAATGGTGCAGAATGCGGCAGCCAGATTACTTAGTGGAACGAGAAAATTCCAGCATATCTCTCCCATTCTGGCTGCTTTGCATTGGCTGCCCATTCGTTTCCGCATTGACTTCAAAGTGTTAATGATGACGTACAAAGCCCTAAACGGTTTAGGACCTCGATACCTGGCAGAACGCCTTCTCCCACCTAGATCTACCCGAGTCACTCGCTATAGCCAGGAAAGACGGCTGAGGGGCCTAACGCCAAGAGAGGCCCGGAAAGAAAGAACAAGAAACCGGGCCTTCTCGGCAGTGGCCCCTCGACTCTGGAATAACCTTCCATCAGAGATCCGCCTGGCTCCCTCGCTGGGTGTTTTTAAGAGCCAATTAAAAACTTGGCTCTTTAGGCAGGCCTTCCCTCCTGCCAATACTTGATTTTTATTTTATTTTTTGGTTTTTTGCTGTTTATTCTCCCATCTTGATTATATTATTATTGTAGATTTTGATTGTTGTTTTTAAATCTGTTTTGTGTATAGTGTGTTGTGAGCCACCCTGAGTAGACTCCTGTCTAGAAGGGCGGGATAAAAATCCAATAATAAATAAATAAAATTTTAAAAAAATGTGTCGGAAAAGTAGCATGATGGCGTCCCGGCTCATGGAGCCGGAGCCCTGGGACTTCGGCTCTGCCGTGACCCCTGCTGCCACGCTCTTCAGGATTCCCTCTTCCCATTACAGTCTTTTAAGTATCTGGGGAGGGGAAGGATGGCTTTTCAGAATAAGGATACTGTGAATTATACCTGCTTTCATGGATCAGTCATTTGGCATGGTTTGGTTTTCAATGGGCCATTAAGGTCCATTAGCTTTACATGACGCCTGCCCCTGGTGCGGATGGAAACCACTCGAACCAGGATGTTTATGTAGAGCAACGCAAGCATCAGGGTTGGGCAGTGGTGAGGGCTGTCCTCATAAGCCCTTGCATTACAAAATTCAACACCACAGAACGACTTTAAAAAGGGAAACATGTATGTACTTTCTTCCACTTCCATCTCGTTCTACAATTAGAACGACTGATTTTTCCCCATAGGAACTTCTCCGGCTTTTAAGATCTTCAAGGGAAGTTGTGTTTCTCGGTCTCTCCAGCTTCACAGGCATGTTTGGTGAGGACACAAGACGGGGCCTTTTTGGTAATTGCTCCCAGGTTACGGAACACCCTTCAACAGGAAGCTAGGTTTTTTTTTCCCTCTCTCTGCCGGCAAAGACCATCCTTTTTAAAACTGGTTTTTAGCAACTGAACAGCAGAGAATGGGGTTTTATTGAGAAGGGCTGTGCCCTTTATTGTTCGCTTGTCTGCTGCATCAGTATTTTAAAACTAGAAAACTTTTTAGTATTATGTAGAGATGGGAAGGCCTGGAAAAAACCTGGAAAAATTAGGGGGAAAAAACAGTGGTTTTTTTTTTTTCCAAAGCTGTCTTATGTGGGCTTCAAAATTTCCAGAAATTTTACATCTCTAGTATTATAGTATATTCTGTTTTGTACCATAACTTACTGCATTTTTACTGGTACTTTATTAGTATCATAATCTAGCAAGGTGAAAACTCGATTTGTATTTTTATAAACAACCACCACCACCATCTTAGAAGTGCAGAGCTGGAAGGGACCCCAGGGGTCATCCAGTCCAGCCCCTGTCAACAGAAATGATGGGAAGAAGTAGCCGCTCTGGCCTGTCCTGGGGGGGTCACTCGGAAAATTTCCACCCACCTTCCACGGAAACCTCCCGGCAGCGCACCAGGTCAGTCTTGTTCCCCACCAGGATGATGGGGATGTTCTCCGCCTGGCGGGTTCGGCGCAGCTGGATCCGCAGCTCTGACGCGCTCTCAAAGCTTCCCCGGTCAGTGATGGAGTAAACGATGACATAGGCGTTGCCCACCTGCATGCAGTAATTGTGGAGCCAGTTGTCTTCCTCCGAGGGCTGCAGGGAAGCAGGGAAGAGCAGCTGACCAAAGGCACCCAAAGGCAGGCGGGCTTGTGTGGGATTCGCACACGCAACAAGCAGGGGAAGAAGAAACACCATCGACTGGCATGGTCCCAAGGTCTCCAGAGACCCGAGTCCCCAATCGACAGAGGCACCCAACTTGACTCAGAGAAAGAGAGAGCCCCTCCCCAGCCTGTACTGCCAATGATAAAGAAGTGGGAGTTGTAGTTCAGAACATCTGGGGTGCCAAAGGTTCAGAGCAATGCCAGAACATTAGATTTCAGCCAAACTGACAACCCCCGTTGACCATGATTCTCTGTGGACATGAACAGCTGATTGCTCTATAGAGTCTACACCGTTGGTTCCCAACCTTGGGTCCCCGGACGTTCTTGGACTACAACTCCCATAAACCTTCGCCCCGTAGCTGTGCTGGCCAGGGTTTCTGGGAGTTGTAGTCCAAGAATATCTGGGGACCCAAGGTCGGGAGCCCCTGCTCTAGACCATGTAGGGGCAAGGTGTGCCCCCACCCACCCAGATTTTCTTGGACCTCTGCTCCCATCATTCCTTCTCCTGGGCTTTGCTGGCTGGAGATGATGGGAACTAGAACCCAGCAACTTCTGGAAGGCTACCTGGTCCCCACTCTCTGCTCTAGACCTTTAACAGCCTCTGCATTTTGCTCTGGAAATCAGAGTGGGGAAAACAGCTCATTTCTAGAGGGTGAGTGAAGACTGCAGAGGCGTCCCGCGCAGTAGACTTTTTATGTCTGGTGGAAACGGACTCTTAACTCATTAAAGCCAATGCCAGAATAGCACGTGTGAATCTCCATAGATTGCAGAAGAAACCTGCGATGCTTGTCTTGCAGCAGAAAAGCCAAACCCTCCCACCCACCCCCGCCTCTTTGGAAGCACCAAGCCTTCCTCCTGGAGAATTAGCTTTTCCCCAAGAGCCTGGAAAAGTTATATTTTTGGACTATCAAATATGCATGCGCCGGCTCGAGGATGCTGGGCCCCAAAATCCCATAGAGTCAATTTCTGCCTTTCGGGCTTCCCTGCTTTGTTTCCCACACATTTCCCATCAGCGAATTCCGCCAATCTGGTCCCCCTCAAGTCCAGGTGACAACCACAGGAAAGCCTGGGAAAGAGAAACCCGGTCACGTCTTAAGTTTTGTACAGTGCCTTGCTCCCCGCGTACACAACATCGACACGGAGGTGTGAGCATCAGCTTTGCTTCACACGAAGGTCAATGAAAAAGACAACCGTTAGCAGCACTGCCTTGCACCAACATCACGGCCCTGGATCTGGAAAAGGAGTTTTAAAGGGGGGGGGGGCTTCGGCACAAGAAGAGGCGCTCATCTCCAGCTTTCTGAGCAACAGGGTCATCTCCGATGTACTCCATCTCATCGACCTTGTGGCTGGAAGTGCCACCGCCTTTCCACGCCGCTAAACAGACCATCTGCAGATTAAAAGCAACTGCCTCCAGGCTGCATTTGACACAAGTCTCCAAGTGGATCTGTCCGCAGCAAATAAGCGCCCACAGAGCTCTCTCCGAATGGCCTCTGCCTGTTCGATGTGGGCAGAGCAAAGCGGAGCCCACTAAAGCCAAGAAGCCGCCCCACATTATGGAGACCCACAAAGAGGCTGGAGCAGGAGATGAAAGAGCGGGCAGATACCATCTGGAAATCTTCAGCTCAGCTCACACACATTCCGAGGTTTGACTCTGAGTCAAGGATAAATCTATTTGGAAGTCTGAGGACTTAATCCATGAAATGTTGACCATAGACACATTCAAGGGCAGCTCTGAGCATGTACAGAGTGCACTCCCTCTTGCCACCATACACATCCTATATATCGGCTGTAAACAGAAAGGGCTTCAGAAGATTGGGTTATAACACTTCCCCTATTTGGAAATTAATCCTTCTTCAGCATCCGTGAAGAATGTGGAGGACAAATGAGTGTCAGGCAGGAGATGCCCATTTTTACTTTTTTTTTTTTTTGCAAAAGGATCTACTGAGAGAACCTACTATGTGCAGTTTGTATATCCTATCATTTTCAATTCTAAGCACATTCTTTGAAAAAAAAAAAGAGCTATGTAAATAAAAAGGAAATAAAATCCAAACAATCATAAATCTTCAGAAGAATACAAGTCCAAAGCTCACATCTTAAAACATGCAGCTCAAACCAACGCACATTAACTCAAATGTAAGTCTTACTGCAGAGATTTGAGAAGTGGCTTTTTTAAATTTCAAAGCCTTCTTTAGCCTTACTTTCTGTAAAAATAGGAAGTTGCTGTGGTGCATCCTAGGAATTGTAGTTCTTTGGGAGGTGTCTCCTATAGAACCTAAAGAGCACTGAAACTACTGCTCACAGGATGCACTGTGGCAGCTTCCTTTTTTAACAGGAAGCAAGGCCAAAGAAAGCCTTGGAGCTGGGCCTTTCTCCAGTTGAGTGAAATATAGATGTCAGCAGATGTGGGTCCGTGGGTTGGAAATTCCAGAATTCTGCCTGGGGAATTCTGGGAGTTGGGAAGTCGGAAGTCGGAAGGCAGGACAGGGAGAAAACAAGGAAGGAAAGAAGGAGGGAGGGAGGGAGGGAGGGAGGAAGGAAGGCACATTGCTAATCAGACCCATTTTTACTTTTGTACATGGGGCTGCTTAGAAACTCTGCTCACACACCTGAGCGCTGTGTAGGAAAAGATGGGAGAAGATATTTACAAACATCTGTTACGAATACAGTGGTGCCTCGCTAGACGATTGCCTCGCAGGACGAGGAAATCGCTAGACGATGCCTTTTTGCGATCGCTACTGCGCTTCGCAAAACGATGTTTCCCTATGGCAATTTTCGCTAGACGATGAGGTTTCCCCATAGGAGTGCGCCGACTAGTGGTGAAAAGCTGTCAGTGCAGCTGTCAGTGCATTCCTATGGGGACCCGCACTCGCTAGACGATGTTTCCCTATGGGAAATTTTCGCTAGACGACTGCATTTTCCCTTGGAACGCATTGAAGCGATTTCAATGCATTCCAATGGGAAAACGTGCTTCGCTAGACGATGTTTTCGCTAGACAGCAATCCTCGTGGAACGGATTAACATCGTCTAGCGAGGCACCACTGTATTTGTATATCTGGGTTCGGGTGTTTTGACAGAGCTGGACCACCACAGAGGCCACGTTCCACGCTTTTGGTGGATCACTTCATACCCGGGCAAGAGCAGTGCTTGGTATTGCTATTCTTAGGAAAGAGATAATTTTAAAAACACAGCTCCCAAAGTCCTCCAGGCAACATAGCCATTGACAAATCGCCTAGGAAATTCTGGGAGACACACTGGAATGGTTTTGTGGGCGTTGTCATAAAGAGGCAAATCGCTTTCCCAAGCTACAAGTTTGCCATCAATTTTTTACTGACTGATGGAGGTTCAGGCAACATCAAGGTCAGCTCAGGCGCTGTCAGATACCTTTTCTCCCGAAGTATTCCCGCCTCCCCTTATGGCTGTTTCTGCTTCCCAATTCCTTCCTCCCCAGAGGGAGAATGCAGGTCTCTACAGTCCTATGATTCATTCATGGGAGGGCAGAAGGACAGGCAGCAACAGGCAGTCGCTACAAGAGAAGCAGGTGACACCGGGGTGTAGCTGTCAATGTGCACCTAGAGTCACAGACTTGACAGATGTGCATTTATTGTTTGTTTCATTTATAGGCATGTTCAGTCATGCCACTCAGGCACCAGCCTCCATCTCGGTTGAAGGCCTGTTCCATCTCGCCATCTGATACCCGATCCTTTCAAATGAAAATGTCTGGGATCAAACCCACAACGGCTAACATTAGGACATTTGGGAGGTCCTAGGACCAGAGGAAGCCTGACGGCACCTAACCACAGCACCTGAAGCTGGTGGGATTTGGAGTACGGCCATAATCCATTACCCTTGACAAACGGCTTGAGAGCCTTTGAAGCCCATTCCAGTCAATTATCTGAGCTTTGTAAAGCAGACCAGCATTAGCATCATGAGGGACGGAGGCTGAAATAGGAGACACTCATTTTCAGCTGGGAACTTCCTAAGTTGCCGCTCCGGTCTCTCCGGTGCTCCGCCCTGCCAGCTCTCAATCTAATGGAATGTTTTCCACTTGTGCGCAATTGATTGTTAGCTGAGCCCAAAGCTTTTGAGATGGAGCAGGCCTGACACATTTAAGCCAATCAATGGCGTCTCTCTCCCACAAAATGCAAGCGTGAGCGCGTTGGCCTGGCAGCCCAGACCAACTGTCACGCCCGATCAGACCCATGGTCCATCTAGCTCAGCAGTTTCTCTGCCAGTCACAGCCGGTGGGATGGACCGGGCAGGACTGGAAGCAGAACTGGACAGAGCACAGCACCAAGAGGGAGAAACAGCGGAAGGGAGAGGATCCTTCACAGCCGTTGTTAAAAGTCATCATCAGCATCTGCTAAACAGAAGCACAACTTGTCCGAAAAGAAAACAGCTGCACGCTGTCCCCTGCGCATTTAATGCAGAGTTTGGGAGAGTTGCTTTTTCCAACTACAATTCCCAGAATCCCCAGATCAGTTATGCCGACTACGGGTTTCGGACATCATAGTTAAAAAAAGAACATTGCTGAGCTTGAGCTAAACCTGCAAATCTTGGGCCTGAATTCTGTTTGAGATCCTCCCAAAGGGATCTCTCCCTGGCTCATTCCCTAGTTTCCTCCACAGGCTTGTTAGGGGCACCCCCACATTTCTTTATTTAAAACAGCGGTCCCCAACCTTTTTGGGGCCGCGGACCGGCTAGGGGGAGCGAGCTCCATGTGCGGGGGGCGGCACATCACGCTCGCGCGATGGGCGTGTTGCGCTCATGGGGGGTGCCCCCCGTGCAAGCACGACATGTCCCCCCGTGCGAGTGCAACACGCCCACCGCGCGTGCGTGCTGGGAGGGGGGGCCCGGAGATCCATATCCGCAGCCCAGTTCGGGCAAGCCCACGGACTGGAACCGGGCCGCAGACCGGGAGTTGACGACCCCTGATTTAAAATACTCTGATGTTGGGAAAGTGTGAAGGCAAGAGGAGAAGGGGATGACAGAGGACGAGATGGATGGACAGGGTCATCAAAGTGACCAACATGACTTTGACCCAACTCCGGGAGGCAGTGGAAGACAGGGGGGCCTGGCGTGCTCTGGTCCATGGGGTCACGAAGAGTCGGACACGACTTAACGACTAAACAACAAAAACTAGCCCAAGGCTGGTCTCAAGAGCCTTAAAAGATGCCCATCATCCCCAGGGAGCGGCAGCTGGCGCACTGAATACCTGGTGAAGGGTTCCCCACTCAGGCAAGACGGATGGCAAATCTGTTTACATTCTAAAAACATGATTTCTCATTCTCCATTTGTAAACATAAAGCAGCACCAGGAGTTTCAGCTCCCTGTCCCCCTTTGTCATTCTTTTTGGGGTGTGTGTGTGTGGGGGGGAAGGTGATAGGTATGATCTGCCCCTTGACTCAGATCGGCTACCTACCCGCTTGTCAGCCTCCCAGGTGTCGATTACCATCAACGTCATTTCCTCGCCATCCACGGACAGGGTCCGTTCGTAGGTGTCTTCTGGAAAAAAAAAGCCAGACAGGGACCGGGATCCGTTATCTACGAGGGCATCCCTTTCCCACCGGCTGCACCTGTGCGGTGCACTGGACCATTTCCTTGCTGGCCACTGGGGATGATGGGAGTCGTAGTCCAGCAAAACTGATGGGCCTGGGCTGGGGGAAGGCTTCCAAAAGTGACACTTTGCAAAACGGGAGCCGTCCCGTCCCCCTGATATTCAGGGGAGGGGGACGTGGGTGGGTGCGCCTCCCTTTTTTCACTTCCGCCATCGAAGCCTGGGAAGTGGGGCCTAAACCGCTTGGCTCCCTTACTGCCATTTAGTTGCCTCGGAAGGTATTTGACTCACATCTCAGTCTAAATATATTGTTAGTTTTTGTTGTGGTGTCAACGTTCTGTTTATGTCATTTATGGACTTACGTCCAAAACTTCCGTGCCACTTTTCTGTTTTAAAAAAAGAAAAATCCCCAACGTTGTTGACGATAAAAGCAAATAGGAGAAAAGCGATATCTAGAATGCACAAAATTGTAGAATAAAAACAATAATTTCGACTTTAAAAACAGTTCAATAACTGTATTGAATCTCAGAGCGGGCAAATGGCCCTCAGGGCCACTGAGTCCAATCCCACCCACCCACCCGGAAGCAGGAAATCCACAGCTAAAACGTGCGGCTGGCCGTGTTGCCGTTAGCACAATGCTCAGGAAAATGTCTGAATGGGAAAGCTGGACAGTAAAGAAAGCTGGAAAGCCTGATGGGAATCATTAGGAGGTTTCCTCTAGCCCAAGCAGAGCGATTCACACAGAAATCCCTCCTGCAGTTGCCTTGACGGTCTAAAGCAGTGGTTCGTTCCCCAGGTATTCTTGAACTGCAACTCCCAGGAATCCTGGCAGGTGCAGCTAGTGGGGAAGGCTTCTGGGAGTTGCAGTCCAAGAACATCTGGGGACCCATGGTTGGGAACCACGAGTCTAAATGCTGCCGCCGCCACCACCACCCTCTCACTAGGCGCACAGGGCCCCTTCCTTTCCTTTAGCTATGAATCCGCTCATGAACCTTTCATGCCTGCAGAGGTCCTAGGAAGCAACGACAGTAACGTGGCCCCTTGGGGCCCGGCTTTGCCCATTGCCCTTCGGCAGGGGGCCCTCCACCAAGCGTTTCCCACCGAGCAATCTGAAATCCAGGACCCCCTGCCACCTTTCGCCTGCTGTATGCAGCCTGTGAGACTGGTTGCTTTTCTGTAGCCACAGAATTCTCCGTCCTGAATCCAAGCAGCATCTCCAACTAGAGAAAGCCTACTCTGAATCAATAGGATTGATGTGTGCTTTGACTGAAACAACTGGCTAGGTTTAGCCTTGGGGGGGGGGGGAAGACTGGGGGGGGGGAGATGGGACAGCACTTTTCAAAGACTTGAAAGGTAATCCTGCAGAGGAGGGGCAGGATCTGTTCTCCATCATCCCCGAGTGCAGGACATGTCATAATGGGCTCTAGCTAAAGGAAGCCAGATCCAGCCTGAATATCAGGAAAAACTTCCTAACTGTTAGAGCAGTACGACAATGGAACCCATGATCTCGGAAGATGGTGAGCGCTCCGACGCTAGAGGCATTAGAGAAACAATTGGACAACCCTCTGTCAGATCTGCTTTATTATTTATTTTATTTATTAGGCTTTTACCCCACCCATCTAGATTCTAAATGAATCTACTCTGGGCAGCTTACAGTCCGAGCAATGTAATATGATTTGGATTCCCGCCTCGGGCAGGGGGTTGGACTCGAAGGGCCAAAGGATACAGTAGGTCTGCTCTAACTGGGACTAAGAACGGGATTGAGGCACAAATTATTTTTGCTTAATCTGTCCTCGCCCTTCCCAAAATGTTAAGAGAAGTTTGGGAAGGATGAGGCCTGCGTTAGCTAGATGATTCTGGGAGTTCGTGTCAATTTAAAAACCTGTTCCGGGCTCTGGGATGCAAAGCACAAAACATCCACAGTCCATGTTCTGGATCCTTTGCCCACAAAAACTTGAGCTTTGCAGTCCATTCCGGTGGGCCTGGTTATTCAGTTTAACCAGGGGAAGCATCTGCTGATCCGTATCGCCCGGGTGCTATGGGGTGCTAAAGCTCCAGCTGCTGTTCCTTCCCTTCTTCCCACTTCCCGAAATCACAGGCAGGCTCACCTCTCTGTTGGTCAGACGAGTCTTTATCCTGGACCCCTGCAAAAAGGCTCACCAGGCTGGTCTTGCCCACGCCAGGGTCACCCAGAAGCACCACCCGGTACAAGGATTCCCAGGACTCTTCCGAATCAGAGGACTCCGGCGACCAGCTCCCACGCGCCGCAGGTAGGTGACTCGGGGGTGGTTCGCAGGACGAGGAGTGCCCCAGCTGCGGGTGGCAGGACCCGGCCCGGTTGGGGCGAACGCTCGGCATCCGCGGGCGAGACCCATAAGGGGCAGGGAGCGGCGTGCTGGCCCTCCTCTGGGCAGGACTCAGGTTGCCACCGCTGCCTCCTCGCTGGGTGTTGAGAGTCATCTTGTGCCAAAGAAAGAGCAGAGAGAGGGGCAGTCCCAGAAATAGCTCCTCTTTTCCAGGGAACGCTCGGCAGCTGGCCAACTTCGGGAGTGCCCAACCCGCATGCGGTGGTGAAGAGGAAACTCTTCTTCGCAGCTCGGCTCCTTTTTGTCTTGGCTGCAAATAAGCCCAAAGCAAATACATTATAGTCTATCTGGGGAATCCTCCTTCAACTTGTTACATCTAAGGAACTTTTAAAAGCACGGAGGGGGTGAATTTCCAAACCAGCTGTGCAGCTTATCGGGCACACTGGCTATGAAACGTAATGGGAGCCACGGGTAACTGGAGTCTTTACTGGTCATTGGGCTTAACAGCGTTTCCTGGCCTATTTCGGAGGCAGAGACGGGACTCAAAAATAAAAATAAAAGACAGATTATAAATAAACTCAGAGTCAGCAGATCAAGGACCAGACTCAGGTTTGCATCCCTTTTCTGTACTGTGAAGGTGAGCAGAAGGAAAGCAGAACAGCCAAGATGCTGAGACCTAACGCCATACAGTTTGTAACTTTTTCTTTAAAAGAAGCAGCAACCATGAGATTTTCCCCCGCACTTAAGACTGTGGAAAAACTTGAGCTGCACAGGAAGGAACCACAAACTCATTACTTCAGTTGTGGTTCTGGTTCCAGCATTAAATTCAATGTGTGCTCAGAGCACATCCAGCATTCTCCCACATTATTTAACACGGTTCTTTAATTCTAAGCACTTGCCTTTAAATGCAATTGGCTGGAGAAGAATGTTTTCAATTTGTCCTGTAAATAATGCTGTGAATATTTCTAATTGGTTTTTGTAGATGACTTCATAGAGACCAAATTGCTAACATGCGCTGGATTATGGAGAAAGCCAGAGAGTTCCAGAAAAACATCTACTTCTGCTTCATTGACTACGCAAAAGCCTTTGACTGTGTGGACCACAACAAACTATGGCAAGTTCTTAAAGAAATGGGAGTGCCTGACCACCTTATCTATCTCCTGAGAAACCTATACGTGGGACAGGAAGCAACAGTTAGAACTGGATATGGAACAACTGATTGGTTCAAAATTGGGAAAGGAGTACGACAAGGCTGTATATTGTCTCCCTGCTTATTTAACTTATATGCAGAATACACCATGCGAAAGGCTGGACTGAAGGAATCCCAAACCGGAATTAAGATTGCCGGAAGAAATATCAACAACCTCAGATATGCAGATGATACCACTCTGATGGCAGAAAGTGAGGAGAAATTAAAGAACCTCTTAATGAGGGTGAAAGAGGAGAGCGCAAAAAATGGTCTGAAGCTCAACATCAAAAAAACTAAGATCATGGCCACTGGTCCCATCACCTCCTGGCAAACAGAAGGGGAAGATATGGAGGCAGTGACAGATTTTACTTTCTTGAGCTCCATGATCACTGCAGATGGTGACAGCAGCTACGAAATTAAAAGACGCCTGCTTCTTGGGAGGAAAGCGATGACAAACCTAGACAGCATCTTAAAAAGCAGAGACATCACCTTGCCGACAAAGGTCCGCATAGTCAAAGCTATGGTTTTTCCAGTAGCGATGTATGGAAGTGAGAGCTGGACCATAAAGAAGGCTGACCGCTGAAGAATTGATGCTTTTGAATTGTGGTGCTGGAGGAGACTCTTGAGAGTCCCCTGGACTGCAAGGAGATCAAACCTATCCATTTTGAAGAAAATCAACCCTAAGTGCTCACTGGAAGGACAGATCCTGAAGCTGAGGCTCCAATACTTTGGCCATCTCATGAGAAGAGAAGACTCCCTGGAAAAAACCCTGGTGTTGGGAAAGTGTGAAGGCAAGAGGAGAAGGGGACGACAGAGGATGAGATGGATGGTCCGTGTCATCGAAGCGACCAACATGAATTTGACCCAACTCCGGGAGGCAGTGGAAGACAGGAGGGCCTGGCGTGCTCTGATCCACGGGGTCACAAAGAGTCGGACACGACTTAACGACTAAACAACAACAACGATGACTTCAAGACTCCAGCGGACACCATCCATCCATCCATCCATCTGGCTGTAGGTGGTCGGTTGAATCTAAAAGCACAGCGGATCTAACAAGCCATCACTCCAGTTGTGCTGGCTTCGTTTTGCAACTTCACTTACTTTTTGTACTTGGCTGTAAAATGTTCCCCAGTTTAAATAGCCCAATGCACATGAACACACACACACACACACCACTTCTGAATAGCCCATACACATGTCAAACAGCGCCGGTTGGGCCAAAGGGCACAGTTTCCTTTGCTGCCATACTCTGCTACGATAGTCTGGTGCCCTAACAGCCATCTCTGCAGATACGTACATTCAAGGGCCCGGTAACTGTCACGGATCAGTCTCCGTAGTGTAGAAACAGGTAAAAAGGAAGCACACATAGATTCCCAAGTTGGGGCTCATTTCAACACCAATTTATAGCCCAGAACAATCGACGAAACATGACTGGCTTGTGTTTTAATACAGAAGTGATTCTGTTTTGTGAGCAAGAATCTCGGAGCCAGAGGTTGGGAGTTCGATTCCCTCTCCCCCCCCCCCCCCCGGTGCCTCCTTGACAGGGGCTGCACTCCGTGAGCCATAGAATAACTTCCAGCCCTGAAATTCTAAGATGGTGATGATCATCATCATCATCATTATTACTCTCTGAATGGATTTTAAGTTTCAGGTGGAGGCACTACAAACAAGGCTACAGGTTAATAGAGCTAAGTCAGCAGTATAAAAGTTAAGCCTCAACATCAGTATAAGTGGGGGGGAAAGTTGCCAGTAATAATGGAACTGTCAACTCCATGTATAGTCAAAATAAAGTACAGCGTGTAAGAGATTAAGAGAAAAATTATTAGAGAAAATAAAATAAACCATAAGAAACATTCTGGGGGGAAATTCTTACAATTAAAGTGACTTCCTTTCTGTAAGGTATAAAAATGTGCTTGGAGAATAAATGATACATTCCGTTATTTCATCTCTGGGATGTCCTACTCTGCAGCAGCTTCAATCAGCCATTTTTGCTTGAGTCTTTAGATTAATTTGAATATTATACCATACTCACATATGTTTTTCTTCCTTTAGCTTTTCTTTCTCATTATTTACAAAAATTGTACTCTGGTGTTTCTGTCTTTCTCACAAGTTTTGGTATCAAAATGAAAAAGAGGAATGTTTTTTCCTGCTAATTAACTATAACTCCCTCCTTGGAACACCCTCGCCCTGCTTCTCCGCCCTGATGTCTTCTTGGCTTGCGGACTGTATCTCGCATCGTTGCAAAGCCACTTGATGCTTGGGCTGATGTTGGCTTTAGGATGATGGCCGATGCAGTTCCAGAGATCTGGAAAGCACCAACGTGCAAGCTGACCTCAACGGGGCCAGATCTATTTCCCCCTTTAAACTGCTCCGTAAAAACAGTATTTTCTTGCAGTAGACCCTAAATATTGCAGAAGTCCCAGAAATTTAAGTGTTAGCAGAGGAGAGAAGGAAACCAGAGAGCGATTGTTTGATCTCGACGTGCATCACCACGATTTGCTAAAAAATGAGGGGAAATGATGTCTTGCATTAATATTTTAGAAGAGGCAGCCGTGTGCGTCTGTGCAAGCCTATCAGGCAAAATCCAAAGAAACAAAACCGAAAAGATAAAAACATGTTGCACCTGAAAGACTAACTATTATATTTTAATGTGAGCTTTCCTGTTTCTCTGGATTTTGCCTGAATTTAGGTGTTAGCGCTTCCACCTCATCGGGCAAACTTTGGGTTTGTTTGGTGCCACCGCCCCCATGCCAGGGCTGAAAGGAGAGTGGAGAGGAGGCCAGCTGTTTTCGCTGGAAAAAGAAACCCATAAAAGAATAGTCTGTTTGCTTGTTGAGCAGCTCCTGCCATCTCCAGGACTGCTACCCTGAGATCAAGAAGGGTTCTGGGGCTGCCCTCCGGAGCAGTGGCCTTCCAGGCTCGGATCCTCAGCCATGCAGCAAGTCAGCAAAACCCCTTTTTAGGATGGCTTGGGAGCATCGTTTCTCCCCCTGGCTTTTTCTCTGCTCACCACTCTTCCGGGGTTTTCGGATGTCAGTCTGGTTCACCGCAGATGTTGTATTAGGGGTTCTTCTCTCTTATAAGAACCCTGGTTTGGGGGTACGCTCTTCCGGCCCGGCTCTAGGGCCCCCACGATGTAGGATGCCAATGAAACGGAAACAAAAGGGACCGGGTTCCCCACCGCCTCCACCCCCCAATGTCGCTTTTGTGGAACACAAAAGTGAGGCCGTATCCTCTTGTTTGTTTCCAATCTGGCGTCTGGTTTCATCACCGTGCCCGTAATCCAATGCTCGGGGCGTGCTTTTGCCAGCTTCCGAAACATGGTTAAAAATTCAGAAGGAAAGTTGTTTGCAGAGAAGCTGGCCATTGTCACCCCGGGGGTGGAATTGAATTACGCACGCACGCATGCACGCACATGCACACCGTCTCTCTCTCTAAGTTTGCTCCCTGCAAGAGGACTCCCCTGAGCACGTGCAAAGAGCATTTCCCGGACTGCGCTCTCTCTCTCTCTCCAGCAACTGCGCACGTCGCGGCAGAGCTGAGCCCGGGCAACCGGGGTCTCCCCGGCTGGGAAGAGGGACTGAACCCCACGCCCGGTCCGCTTCTCCCCCCGACCGACCCCGGGGCTCGGCGCGCGCGGAGTGGGGGGGGGGGGGAACCCAGCGGAGAGAAAACCAGCAGTGCGAGCTGATCGGCCCCGGGCGGAACTCTGCACAGGCTCAGGAACCCCCTCCGCCTTCCGCTCGCAGACGTTCCCACGGAGGCGGGCGAGCCGGCGGGAGCCCGGGAGCGCTCCGCGAATCGCGGGACTGGCAGGAGCCCGCGCTCCCGAAGGGCGGACAGGCTGCGCATACCGTCCGGGCCGGTCGGGGCTGGGGGGCAGCCTGGTCGAGCCCCCCCCCCCACTCCAGCCCAGCCCAGCCCAGCCCGCTTGCCTCTCCGGGCGCACGGCCAGTTGCCCCCGATCGCCTCACCTGGGCCGGCCTCTCCTGGCGGGGCTCCGGGGGCCCCCAGCCGCCGCCGCCGCCGCCCGTCCCGTCCCGTCCGGCTGTGTCGCGCCGCGGTCGCCGCGGGGGAAGTCCTTTTAAAGTCCGGGGGGGGGGGGGCGGGAAGGAGGAGGAGGAGCCCCCTCCGCGCGCGCCGCTCCGGCCGCCGGACACACCCCCGTCCATCCATCCGTCCGTCCGTCCGTCCGGCGGCGAAGACCCGCCCTGCCCCCTAGAGTCCCCAGCCGGGGGGCGGCGGCGACGAGGCTGCCTCTGAGCGCGCACAGAGGGCCCGGAGCCCCGCCGGGTTCCCAGGGAGCGCGCGACGTGCCAGGCGACGGTCTTCTCTTGGGGGGGGGGGGGAAACCCATCTCTTTCTTTATCGGTGTATTCATGCGCCTCGCCGGCTTTGGTTCCCCGGTGACGGATGTTGCCTGATAGACTGCCGCTAACCCAGGCAGCTCCTTCCCCCAGAGAGGCGGCTCCTCCAGTCCTTTGGATCAACCCGCCCGAGACTCTTCCCTTCCTCTCCCACCCACCCACCCCCAAAAAAGGGTGAGGAAATGGGGCCACTCCCCTCCCTGTGGCCCTCCAGATGTTTTCCAACGACCTCGCCCCCCTCAGCCCGGGGTGTGTATGTGTGTGTGGGGGGGCACGCTAAAAACAGCTGGAAAGCCACCCTTGCCCACCCGCTGCAGGAACACAGGTCTGCATTTTTCAGCTTCCTGTGCCAGAATAAGTTGGCTGGCTTTGGGCAGGCAGTCAGGACCCTCCTTGACTTGGGGGGTTAAATGGGCACAATTTACTGCTACGTATAAATAACGCCCGGGCTCCTCTTTGAGGATGGTCTTCACTTGGATGCGGGATTGCCTTTTGAAAAGTTAAGGAGGTTTTTAAATATTTACTTGCTTTAAAGTATTCAATTGTATTGAAACTAATAAGCACATGGTTTAATCGGGGTTTTTTTTAATGTTATGTTTTTAATTCTTTTTAATATTCTTTAATCGTCTCGGGTAGCTTTATCGGGAGAAAAGCAACCTAAAACTAAAACAAACAAATAAAATATAATATAAAATTGCTGGTGGCTTCCCCATTGATGTGTTGGCTTTTTACAGTAGAGCAAAGTGGGACAATTGCTACACAACCACAAGACATGGATAGAAGTTTGGCATCCGAAACAGCCACATGAGAAAACCAGTGGGGGCAGTCCTTGAGCCTTTTAGGACGAGCTCTCTCAGTAGCCTTCAAGGGAGCTGTTGCGGATCAAAGAAACCTGAGAGAGAGAGAGAGAGAGATTACCGAGATATCTGTTCAGTAGATCTGAAAGTTCCAGCCTGTCATCCGAGGTATGAATTGGGATAAGGGTTTCCTTTCATCCTTGAAGAGCCTTCATTTATATACTTTGCTTCTGATCTCTGCCTACAGTCCCACCCGAACCGTCTCTCTGGCCAGACCAAGTCTCCACCCTGTGGCCGATGGAGAGACTGCAGCCGGAGGCGGGCTGCCCAGAAGATGCCAGAGGTGGATTGTCTTCTGCCCAGGCTTTGCCTTGCATGCACACACCGATGAAACCTTGTCGCTAGTCAGAATACGTTCCCAAGTCTCCATGGCTGGGCAGACCCATGTAACAAGCGCACCCTCGGTTCCCCGGAGTGGTGTGAAAACGGCGGCAGGGGCTCAGCTAACGGCATAAACTTTCCTGCACAAAGTCTGTTATGTTCCCAAATAGGAAAGGGAAAGAACTCAGGGGTGCCTGCCAGTCGGACTGGAGCACCCGCCACCCTGACCCCTAGAGAGGCTGCCTGAGGCTAACGGGACTCCAAGTCCAACGTTTAAAGGGCTGATGGTTCCGCGGCTCTGCCACAGGTGGCAGGCAGAACTGTTTCTATGCGTCTCTGCCAGCGTGGCATTCAGAGAACTGCCCCGGGAGATTCCATCGGAAGACCCCTTGCAAAGCTACAGATGGTCACATGCCAAGGCAACTCCTCCACCTGACCCACACTTTAACTGCCCCACTAAAAACCAGGTCCTTCCCTTGCCACTCCTTGACTAGGTTGTGCCATGGCCTGCCATACATGCCTCTTCATGTAAAATCATGCAAAAAAAAGGGGCACCGTGTCTTCACACTTTGGCCTTTAGCACACAGCTGTGTTCCTCATCCATCCACCTGACGAGGACCCTGTGGGGTTCGTGGCAGGTTTCACCGTGCTAATTTCGGGCATTTTTCCATGAAAGAAGGTGGCGACGTTTCTCAGACACCCTGCATGATTGCCTGTGTGCTGCTGCGGAGTGACCCAAGAGTGCAAGGAGCTAAAAGGGGATGGCAACTCTTGGCGATCCTCCCCCTGGCATAACTGTGTGGCAAAGACAAGGAGCATCCTTTTGAGGTGACCCTACAAGGGGCACAGAACAAGGGAGAAGCAGTGCAATCAGTGGTTCTACCATCCCTGGTCTCACTACAATGATACGAGACAGAACCTGGCTTGGTTTAGAGCAGGCTGCCTTTAATACAACCCAACCCTAAAAGATTTTAAAGGGAGGGGAGACCAAGAAGCCACTCCAACAGGTCTTAGCTGGGGGTTTAAAAAATTCTGAACTGGGACCACGGCAGGTTGGAGAGACCTCCACTATTCCTCAGCAAAGCAGGAGGGGACCTGGCCCATGTGGTCTGCAAGGGGAGAGATGCATCATGCCAACCACACCTTGATCGGCTACAGAAATGAAGCCTCATCAGTGGGGACATTGAGGACAACCTCCATCTCTGGAGTACATCTGGAAGAGAGAAGGAAGGAAGAAATCAGGGATTTCCAGACCATCACCACGCTGTTTTTTTGCACGTATTTCACATTTCTCGACTCCCCGCAGATGCATCATGTCTGTTCACTAAGGCTTCTCCCCACCCCATGCACCTCTTGATGTGGGCCACGGTCCCTGAAAGAAAACATGTCAGACTTTAAGGGCTCCTTTAAGCTCAGCAGGTAATTTTTTTCAGTGTAAGATTCCATGGCTTGTCATCCACAAAAGCTGCCACTGAAATTAAATTGCAAGTCTTCAATATGCGACAAGACTTCGTTTTCTTTTGTTGGTCCTCAGCAGACGGACAGAGCTGAAAGCAAGAAGGGACGCCCACTTCGCAGCACCAGAACCCCAGAGTTCTGTTGGAAAGAGGAACTTCACCATTAGAAGCCCCCCGCCTCAACAACAAAAAAATCCAATTGACTTGAGCCCAAAGAGGAGCAAAGCCACAATCGTGCCAAGGGGATTGATCGCCAACAGGGAGTGTACAGTGATGCCTGGCGCAAAGTGGCCCACTCGATCGCTGCCAGTGACTAAATGAGTCTCTCTGAGGAAGCCCAGAAGTTGAGGAGGGGCACGGCCTTTGGAAGCTGAGAGTAGGTGTTTCAAAACAAATTTGCTAAGGAATTATCTGAAATCAGATTAGGGGCCCAAAGCAGCTTCCTGGTGATGCACGACAACGGTACTACATGCTATCTCATCTCCAGCCTCCACTCTCCCGGACGCGCCATTATTCGTAGACTCACAGGATCAAGAAGTTGGAAGGGGCCTCTAAGGCCATCGAGTCCAACCCCCTGTTCATGGCAGGAGTCCAAGTCAAAGGACATTTGACAGGTGGCGGTCTATCCCCCATCTTGTAACTGTGTGTTTGGTTTCTTTTTCCTAGGTGCGGTACTTTGCACTTCTCCCTGTTGAATTTCATACCGTTGCTTTCAGCCCAGTGCTCAAGCCTATCTAGATCATTTTGAATTTTGTTTCTGTCTTCCAGGGTATTAGCTATTCCGCCCAATTTTGTGCCATTCACAAATAGGATCAGCATTCTTTGCACCCCCTGATCCAGGTCATTAATAAAAAATATTGAAGAGCACCGGGCCTAAGACTGAGCCTTGGGGTACCCCACCTGTTACCTCCTCGCAGTTTGAGAAGGACCCATTAATCCTCACCCTCTAAGTACGATTCTGTAGCCAATTGTGTATCCACCTGACACTTGATCTATCCAGCCCACACCTAGTTAGCTTGCTAATCAGGATATCATGGAGGACTTTGTCAAAAGCTTTGCTGAAGATATACTACGTCTACAGCAGGGGTCCCCAACCCCCGGTCCATGGCCCAGTGCCGGTCCATGGGCGTCGCAGGACCGGGCCGTGGAGACAGATCTCCTCCCCCCCCCCCCGCCTGCATGGTGGGCGTGGCACGTTCGTGGATGGGCGTCGTGCGCTCGCGGGTGAGCAGACACGTACGCAGATGGGTGTGGTGCGCTCACATGCATGCGCACCCCACTCACCCACGAGCGCACCACACTCATCCGTGCATGCACACGAGCAACGCCCACCCATGAGCACACCACGCCCATCCACGAATGCGCCACGCCCAGCTGTGAACATGCCACGCCCACCCACGAGCGCAGGGGTACCCCCCCGTATATGGACCCCCACCCCCCCAACCGGTCTGCGGTTCCGAAAAGGTTGGGGACCACTGGTCTACAGCATTCCCTCTGTCTATCAGGGAGGCGACCTGATCAAAACATGAGATCCGATTAGTCTGGCAGGATTTGTTCCTGACAAATCCATGTTGGCTTCTAGTTATTACTGTCTTGTTTTCTAGGTGCTTGCACAATGACTGCTTTATGGTCTGTTCCAGAATTTTCCCTGGGATTGATGTCAGGCTGACTGGCCTCTAGTTCCCAGGTTCCTCTTTTTTTCCTCTCCTCCCCCCCTTTTTGAAGATAGGGACAACATCGGCCCTCCTCCAATCCTCTGGCATCTCACCCGTTTCCCATGATTTCAAGAAAATAATGGATAGAGGTCTGAGAGTTCTTCAGCCGGTTCCTTCAGTACTCTCAGATGCAGTTCATCCGGCCCTCGGGGATTTCCTTATGAGGAAAGCCCCCTGGGTCTTTTCTCCCTCCCCTCCCCAGCACGTTTCATTCTCCAGAGTGAACCCTTTTGCTAACATAATGTAAAGCATGAGGCAAGGGGGAAAGGGTCTCCTGGCGCTTGTAACCCCCGGCACAGTCAGCAACCCTAGAAGCCTGGCACACACAGCTCAGGAACCTACTTTGGCCTGCGGAGAAGGACGTCGGCAAAAATCGTATCCCGTGGATCTCTGACGGAGTGCTGCAGCTTTATAATGCTCTTGTGCAATTTGCCGATTTCTTTCATCAGCTCATCAATGACCTGAAATGGTTAGGGGAAAATTTAGCAAGCCAGGAGCAAAGTAATTCCATCTGTTGGATTAATTTCTGTCCCCGTAAAAAGACTCAAGAGCACCTCTGAACACATCCCTGTCCGGCCATTCAACTTCCCTCTGTTCCTCGGAGTGTTCAGCATGCTTGACTTCCAGCCTAGAGCTTCATCGGACATTTGAAGGCCCTGCTTCCACCAGGGGCTTCCCCTCCTCAGCCTCAGCAGGCAAACGTTCACTTTCCCAAATTAGGTTTAGCACTTACTGAAAAGACCAGCCGGGGACCTAGAATATAAAACCTATTCCGGCATTCAGGATAGGGCTAAGCTGAGTGCATGAGTCAAGGGAACTGCTGCTTCATGGAAAGCCTGGTTCATCAGGGTTCCTTTCAGACATACAGATGGAGGGAGAGGGCCACCCTTTTCCTCCTCCTCCTCCTGCCTTCAGGGCAATCCTATCCTCCGCAGGACTACTATTCTCTATAATATGACCTGTCCCCATAGAGTTTAGCTCTCAAGCTTTCAGCCGTTCATCCAGGCTGGGCATGGGACAGGTTCATCTCAGAAGCCAGGGCTTCTCCACAACTGAAGGCATGCGTGTTCCCACTGGCACCTTGTAGGAGGTACTGACTGGGCTCACTTCTGCTGTGAGACCTCCCCCATGGAAGGGGCTAGTGGTGGCCCTGGGGCTCAGCACCTAGCTATCTCTGCCATTGTAACTTTCCTTCCCGGACACGTCTTGCGGCTCTTGCCTCCTTGTGCAATTCTATTTGTCTCTTCAGCTCCAGGTTATTCCTGTTCATCTGTTTCAGGCCATCTTGGTACTGCATTAGCTTCTCCTGTACAGAGAAGAAATAACGTCACCCCTATGTGGCCCACATGTTCTGAAACGCCTTCCCTCCTAAGAACTACATCTCACTTAAATTTATTTCTCCAGTTAGCTGGGGTCCAAAACAGGTGGAAATCGTGCTGCTATTTTTAGGATTTAGTTGAAAATGTAAAGGGCATTTTGTTGAGTAACAAAAACAAAACAGAAGTCTGGGAATGCCTATGGAAGGGAGGAAAGCAGACCTGGGGGCTCTGGGCAGGCCAGGGCACAGATAAATCTGCCAGATCCCAGGGATGGAAACTCGAGTCGCAGGACCCGCTGTCAACTCGGACTTAAGTCGCAGCCGTGACTTGATTTGGGTTCTTTTTGGATTAAACCAATGCCCTGGATTCGTTCCAGTCGGGCTTCAGGCCGCGCCACGGCAACGGCATTGGTCGCCCAGTTTGATGACCTGTTGAGGGAGGCCAACGGTGGCAAAACATTTCTGTTGGTCCTCCTCGATATCTCAGCCGCCTTCGATACCATTGACCACAGTATCCTCCTGGGGAGGCTCTCCGAGCTGGGAATCGGTGGTCTGGCGCTTGCCTGGCTCCGATCCTTCTTGGAGGACCGTCCTCAGAGAGTACAACTTGGGGAGAGCGTATTGGCTCCGTGGAGTCTGAATTGTGGGGTCCCGCAGGGCTCGATTATCTGCCCGATGCTGTTTAATATCTATATGGTGCCGCTAGGTGGGGTCATCAGGAGGTGTGGAGCCTCGTGCCATCAGTACGCTGATGACACCCAGCTCTACATCTCCTTTTCTCCAACCACAGTGGATGCCGTTCCGTCCCTTCAGCACTGCCTGGAGGCTGTACTGCAAGGGATGCAGGAGAATGGACTGAGGCTGAACCCGGACAACACGGAGGTCCTGAGGATGGGTGGCCCCGCCATCTGTGGTTTAGGAAACTCCCTCTCTTTTGGGGGAGTGACTCTCACTGCGAAGAGTGAGGTTCACAGCTTGGGGGTCCATCTGGATCCGGCGCTCACCATGGAAACCCAGGTGGCATCAGTGGTCCGCTCCACCTATTTCCATCTCTGGCGGATTGCCCTATCTTGATGTTGCTCACCACTCTGGTCCATGTGCTTGTAATCTCGAGATTAGACTACTGTAATGCGCTCTACATGGGGCTACCTTTGAGATGGATGCAGAAGATTCAAATGGTGCAGAATGCGGCGGCCAGACTTCTCACTGGGGTGAGAAAATATCAGCACATTTCCCCCACTCTGGCTGCCTTGCATTGGCTGCCCGTTCGTTTCCGCATTGATTTCAAGGTGTTAATGATGACATATAAAGCCCTAAACGGTTTAGGACCTCGATATCTAGCGGAACGCCTCCTCCCACCTAGATCTACCCGAATCACTCGTTCTAGCCAGGAAGGGCGGCTGAGGGACCTAACGCTGAGGGAGGCCCAGAGAGAAAGAACAAGAAGCCGGGCCTTCTCGGCAGTGGCCCCTCGCCTCTGGAACAGTCTACCCATACGTAGATATCTGCCTGGCTCCCTCGCTGGGTGTTTTTAAGAGCAAACTTAAGACCTGGCTCTTTAGGCAGGCCTTCCCTCCTGTCATCACCTAATCTATTCTTTGCCGTCTTGAATTATATTAATACTGTTGTTTTTATTTTAAATTGCTTTTACTTTTATGTATTGTTGTTAGCCGCCCAGAGTAGACTTCGGTCTAGACGGGTGGGGTATAAATTGAATAAATAAATTCAACCAGCCTCTTTTAAGTCCTGTACAGTCGTCCAGCCCCATCCCGCTAACCTCTGCGACAGCTTGCAAAATGCACTCCTGTTCCTCGCGTGCCTTCGCTGCTAAGCCTTCCAGAAACCGTTTGGACAGATCTTCAATATCTTCCAATTCATCCTTCAAACGGCAGCACAGAATAAGGAAGATTCAGCCGGTATCTCCAAACCCCTTACACACGCCTTGCTTCCAAGCAAGACAGAGGGAGGCCCGCCGAGGCCCCCTTTCTTTCTCCCACCTGCTGCTCTTCACTCAGGTTCCGGATGCTGCGCATTAGGGATGCGATCTGGACAGCCTTCACCGGATACTCCTTGTCCATGTAAGTCCGCAGGACGTTGAGCTCCTCCTGGAAGGCATGCACTTTGCTCTGCATGCGCTTCGCCTCCAGGTCCAGTTCTTGGGGGAGGGGGGAAGAATAAAAGGGAAGAGGCTAAAAGGGGAATTCTACAGGAATGGGCCAGGATCCTACTGAGCAAAGAGGGAACTAGCACGGCCCTGTTCTGTGCAGGTACATCTCCGTCATATAGAAAGATGGGAAATGTTTCGGTTTTGGCTGCAAACGTCCATTCCGGGAGCTGCAGTCCAAAACAGAACCGTTTCTCATGTCTAATTGGCATCTGGGTCTTGCCCTTCTAGTGGCCATGAGCATCTCATCACATACAATAAATACAATACAAAACCATAAACCTAGTGAATAACACAAGAAAGACGCAGAGGCAAACATCAACATTAAACAACCTTCGAACAAAACACACAAGGTTTCCTTTAGAAAAATCTTCCAGTCACTAACGGAGAAAATGCCACACCAACGAAAGAAACAATTTGCTAGGCGAAGATCCTTCTCCAGCCTTGGGAAGGGGAGATTTTTCAAACTTCAGACATGTCTTTGCCGAAATCCCTTTGCATCTCCTACAGCAGGGGTGGGCAATTAATTTCTATAGGGGGCCACATGAAAAATCTGAACTGTGTTCGGGGGCCGAACCAACTTTACTTAAAAATAAAATGAAACAGTGATGTTATGATTGTTTTTATTTTAAACTCTTTAATCTTCACAAATACTAAAGAGGTTTTTTGCGGTATGTTAAAGATAAGCAACTGATCAGCTTTAGACAAAAAGCTATAAATGGTTTTGATGTCCGGCGGGCCGGACAGGAGCAGCTCGCGGGCCGTATGTGGCCCTCGGGCCGCACTTTGCCCAGGTCTGTCCTACAGGCTAGAGGGCCTAAAAGCTATTTCCATTGCCTCTTGAGAAAATCTTTCCTTCCATCTTCAGCAAAACCATGCACACCCAAGACTGGGTCTTGGAAAACCAAGGAGCCTGGATCTCTGAGAAAGGGGGCAATTTGCACCTCACAGCACTGTAATACGCAAGTATTGACATCTGCCCCCTGATTATCTGCAGGATATCTGATATCCCATCTTTTCCATAGGCATAAGAACACTGGAAATGGTTTTAGGGTAGGTCAGAAGCCCTGCGTGTCTAACCCAGCGAGGTCTGTTTTGACTAGCATGCTCCCGGGGGTGGTGGGGGGTTCATCACCTGTTACCAGATCATTTCAAATGGGAGTCTTTGCAGATGAAGGAAGTGTTCTACCACTTTGCCAAGATCCCTCCCACTAAGGAAGAGATTCTCCTTGGTCCCCTTTATTCTACAGAAGCAGGCTTTGATTGCCAATGCATCGCCTGTTCTCACGACCACATTGTCTGCCTCATTTCTACCAGGCACCAGGGGACAAGTGACCCCACCCAGAAGCTCTACTCAAGCTAGCCCTGTTTCTCAAACAGCTTCCCCTAAAGCTTGGCCCCTGTGCATGAGGCCAAAGGTCTCCTTTGGCTGACCAGCTACAGGGCAGGCCACGTACAGCTTACTTCCCATATTCTTCTCCACCATTTTCTCGGAAGCCAGGTATTTCGCTTTTGTGACACCAACTTGGTTCTGATTGGAGTCCTGAAGCGTTGCAATGATTGTCTGTGGAGACAGAAGTCAAAAGGCAAGACCTACTCAGGGCAACCCAGTGCATTCAAAGACATCCCCTTGCGAGTGGCTCTTGTAGAAAGCCAGCAGGAATGGAATTAAGAGAGCTGTGCATGTGCGTGAGGAGAACAAGCGACAGAGGCTTGTCCTTCCACGTCCTCCATCTCTTCTTACAGCCAGTTCCTCCAGCGAAGATGGGGAGGAAATAAGTGAACATAGCCTGTGGAATAAATGTTTCCAAAGAGTAATAGCCTGATGGGATGATGGAAGAAATGCAGCACAGCTCAGAAAGTGGCAAAAGAGACACTGGGACGTGGGGACAGAGGAGAGAGGGAGAAATCAAAAGGAAGAGGGGTTGTGCCACTTAGGAGTTTCAAAGCTTGACTACAGAGACCTACAGCTCTAATGGTTTCTTCAGTTCAATCTCTCTTCCCAGGCACTGTACGAAGATGCATTTGCAAAGCTGCACTTATTGGATCGGAAGAACGAGACGGTTGGTTCTTTCCAAAGATGCCGTTGGGTTCAATAATAGGACAACGCCCTGGACCCATTTCAGTCGGGCTTCAGGCCGCGTTATGGCACAGAAACGGCACTGGTCGCACTGTTGGATGACCTGTTGAGGGAGGCAGACAGGGGCAATATGTCCTTGTTGGTCCTCCTCGATATCTAAGCCGCCTTTGATACCGTCGACCACGGTATCCTCCTGGGCAGGCTCTCCGAGTTGGGAATTGGTGGCCTGGCTCCTTGGAGGACCGTCCCCAGAGAGTACAGCTTGGGGAGAGTGTTTCGGACCCGTGGAGTCTCAATTGTGGGGTTCCGCAGGGGTCGATCATCTCCCCAACGCTGTTTAATATCTGTATGAGGCCGCTGGGTGGGGTCATCAGGGGGTGTGGGGCATCGTGCCACCAGTACGCTGATGACACGCAACTCTACATCTCCTTTTCACTTACTTCAGTGGATGCCGTTCTGTCCCTTCAGCGCTGCCTGGAGGTTGTACTGCAATGGATGCAGCTGAATGGGTTGAGGCTGAACCCAGACAAGACGGAGGTCCTGAGGGTGGGTGGTCCCCCCATTAGCGGTTTGGGTGACTCCCTTTCTTTTGGGGGGACGACTCTCACCGCAAAGAGTGAGGTGCGCAGCTTGGGGATACATCTGGACCCGGAGCTTACCATGGAAACCCAGGTGGCGTCCGTGGCCCGCTCCGCCTATTTCCATCTGTGGCGGATTGCCCAGCTGCGACCCTATCTTGATGGTGGGGCCCTCACTACTCTTGTCCATGCGCTCGTAATCTCGAGATTAGACCACTGTAATGCGCTCTACGTGGGGCTACCTTTGAGATTGATGCGGAAACTTCAAGTGGTGCAGAATGCGGCGGCCAGACTTCTTAGTGGGGTGAGAAAATATCAGCATATCTCTCCCACTCTGGCTGCCTTGCATTGGCTGCCCATTCGTTTCCGCATTGACTTCAAAGTGTTAATGATGACGTACAAAGCCCTAAACGGTTTGGGACCTCGATACTTGGCAGATCGTCTACTCCCACCTAGATCTACCCGAATCACTCGGCATAGCCAGGAGGGACGGCTGAGGGGCCTAACGCCGAGAGAGGCCCGGAAAGAAAGAACAAGAAACCGGGCCTTCTCGGCAGTGGCCCCTCGGCTATGGAACAGTCTTCCAACAGAGATCCGACTGGCACCCTCGCTGGGTGTTTTTAAAAGCCATTTAAAAACTTGGCTCTTTAGACAGGCCTTCCCTTCAGTCAATAATTGATATCTATTCTTTGTCTTTTAATTACTTCCATCTTGGTATTGATTTAATTTAATTGTTTAAAAATTATGATGTTTTAATGATTTTTAAAATATTTGTTATATAATGATGTTTTTATAATATTTGTAAGCCGCCCCGAGTAGACTTTGTCTAGGGGGGCGGGGTAAAAATCCAATAAAGTAAAGTAAAGTAAAGGCAACCTAATTTTGGGGTAAACCTGAATAGCCATCACAATATTGTATTGCTGGTCTATTTCATCTATTTTAATCTGTTCCTAATGCATTAAGTGTTTGAGTTAACATTTTCAGGTTTCCTTGCATGTTTAGAAGCAAATAGTTGTATTATGCAACAGATTGTATGTACTAAATACTTTGGCTACTTTGAGAATGTTTTTTTTTTGCCTGAATGTTCCCTGGCTTTGCAGCAGATCAGCCAGTGGTAGGGGACGGAGTGTGGAGGATAGTGCAGGCAGGTTGTTTGCAATATAGTGCGATACAGAGAAAAGGAAACTCTTTGGAACTTCCAGGAACTCCTGCATTATTGAAGAGGAGCTGCTCTGAATACCAGAAAACTCTCAATCCACGGCTGGTCTGGAGAGGAGTCCTGTCGGAAGCCTAGGGAGCCAGCACCAGACCCGGCTGAGCTGGATGGACCCATGTGTCTTCATATAAAACAGCTTCATACTGCGGGAAAGCCACTTGCTAAAGAGGAGGCCTGAATTTCAGGAGCTCCCCTTTCAAGCCAGTTGCCCACCAAGTATAGCCATAGGTGTTCTAATACTGATTTTAGTTACCCTTTCAATAGAATATAACACTTTAATATTTGTATACTTATTGTTTTTAGCTTTTAAATACTGTTTTAATGATGTTAAGCTGCCTTGGGTCCTTTCAGGGAGAAAGGCGGGATAGAAAGATTTTAAATAAATAAATAAATATGTCTCTGTGTCAGTTCCCAATGACTGAGCCGTCATTGCAGATTGCGGCTGATGCTGGCAGGGGCTGGTGTGGGACCTTCATGGATTGCGCCATCCAGACGGCAGTCAGACAAGAGCATCCTAGGGAAACAGAGGCCTACTTCCCAGGCTCCCTGCTTGGCATGACAGGACCCAGCCAAGCGGACGGAAAGCTGACATCTGAATGTGCCCACGGCTGGTCAGGGAAGAACCTAGAATCTACATCTCTGGGCAAACCAAGCTTTACTTACCCCAAACATGTCATACTGCTGGAGAAGGTCTCTGGCCCGACTGGCAGTGTCGGCATCCACCATCTCAATCTTCTCCACAAGCTCCTTGTTCTTCTCCAGAAGCACACTGCAGTGTCGCTTCAGTTCCTCCAAGCTGAACGTCTTGCTCCTGGAAATTTGCTGAAATATTTTCCAAGGAAGGGGTGACCCAAAGGGCCTGTGTCTTCTCTTCTCTGCTTCCTGTTAGCCCACCCACACACTGAAGGATGCCACAGGATGCCTAGAAAGCTCAACCCCCATACTCCGTTCCCTGCAAAAGTGGCTTCAATCACCAAAACAGGGGAGGGGTGTCCGATCACAAAATCCAGAAAGACACCATTGAAACTTTCCACACACAGACCCACACAGAGGCAACCAACCACATGGCCTGACCAGGGCCTTTCCTAAGCCTGGATCAACAGCACCAGATCCTAGAGTTCGGGGTTGGGACAGGACCTTCACGTACCTGCAAGATTTTGATGTTGTCTAGGCTCCTCGCCATCTTCATTTCCTTTGTCATGGTTTGTGTCCAGCCAGGTTTCTGTCTCACGGAGGATGTTGTTTTCAGAGCGAAGCCTGGGCCCCTTCCCTCCACTAGAGCAGAACACAACATTATTCCCTTTCGACGTGGCCCCTTTCACAGTCCCTGTACAAAACAGGGAAGGAAACGGACTAGAGCTCGTACAAGGATCTCAGGAAAACACGGACGCTTCCCAAACGTGATCGACAGAAAACCCTCCTCCCCAACTGAGAACCCATTTTCTGCATCAGAAAACGTGGTACAAACGGCAGCTCTTTTGCCATGAAGAGACTCGCGGTCAGGTCAAGATACATGTCCTGAATCGTTGCCAACCTGGTCTCTTGTCTTTGGACTTCCATCTTCCTCCCGTCTTCTTTTCTTCTTTTTTCCTTTCTGGGAACACGACGGGGGGCAAAGCTAACCTTAAGGTTTGTTTCTTGGCCACATTTTTTCTTTGCCACGGACTATAATCCTAAACCCAGCACAAGAAAAAGACGAGCTCACAGAGAGGAAGCAGAGAATCTGCAACAAAACAGACTTTCTATTTTTTTTTCTGCAAATACACAACAAGTACAGTGGTGCCTCGACTTACGAACGTCTTGACTTGCGACCAATTCGAGTTACGACCAGCTCCGGTCACAAAATAATTTTGCTTTGACTTGCGACCGGTGCTTTGAGATATGACTGGAAAAGAGGCTGCTTTTCCCCTTTGTTCCCTCCCTCCCTCCCTCCTTTCCAGCCTTTTTTTTAACCTTAGAGGTCATCTTAGGTTAAAAAAAAAGTCTCCCCATAATGGACGGATTAACCACTTTTGCATTAGTTCCTATGGGAACTACAGTGGTGCCTCGACTTACGAACGTCCCTACTTATGACCATTTCGAGTTATGACCAGCTCCGGCCACAAAATTTTGCTTCGACTTGCGGCCGGAGCTTCCACTTACGAACAGAAAAAGGCAGGGGGAAAAGGCAGGAAATTCAAATTTCTAACTGTAGGTGGCGACAAGGCTGCTTCTTTGTAGCTCTTTCGCCCCAGCGGTTAGAGTGAGTGCGTTGTCGTCAGAGGCTTGGGACTGCCTCCTTCTGAGAACGTGTGTGTGTGTGTGTGTGTGTGTGTGTGTGTGTGTGTGTGTGTGTGTGTGTGTGTGTGTGTGTGTGTGTGTGTGTGTGTGTGTGTGTGTGTGTGTGTGTGTGTGTGTGTGTGTGTGTTTTTTTGCAGCGAGGCTTCGGGCTGCCTGGTAAGGTAAGGTGCTGTTTTCTGCTTTTTGAAAACTGTTCTGGGTGTTTTTGCAGCGTGGTTTTGAGCTGGGGGGTTATGTTTCTGTGCTGTGATGGGTCTTGGGGGGTTTGTTTGGTTTTTGGTTCCCCCCCCCATTTCCGATGGGTCTTGGGTTTTTTTTGTTGCTTTTTGGAGTGTTTTTCCCCATTTCCGATGGGTCTTGGGGGGTTTGTTTGTTTTTTGGTTTTTTTTACCCCCATTTCCAATGGGTCTTGGGGGGGTTGGTTGCTTTTTTGGGGGGGTTTCCCCATTTCCGATGGGTCTTGGGGGTTTGGTTGCTTTTTGGGGGTTTTCCCCCCATTTCCGATGGGTCCTGCATGCTTCCCTTGCTTTTTCCTTTGTTTTCTTTGCATTTCTGACCTGCCCCCTTTGTTCTCTGTGCATTTCCGATCTGCTCCGTTTGTTTTCTGTGCATTTCCAATGGGTCTTGCACGCTTGATTGCTTTTCTTTCTCCCCCCCCCCCCCTTCAGCCGGAAGGGATTAATCGCGTTTCCAATGAGTCTTGCAGAGATTTTTTTTTTGTGTGTGATTTTTTTCTTCGGCCGGAACGGATTAATTGCATTTCAATGCATTCCTATGGGAAATGGTGCTTCGACTTACGACCATTTCGAGTTACGTCCACCTTCTGGAACGGATTATGGTCGTAAGTGGAGGCACCACTGTAATGCTTTGAGATACAACCAGCGCCTTGAGATACGACCAAAAAACAGCCGGAACGGATTAATCGTGTTTCAATGTATTCCTATGGGAAATGGTGCTTTGAGTTACGACCATCATCCCGGAACGAATTAAGTTCGCAACTGAAGGCACCACTCAAGGCATACACTAAGAACAAAATGCCTGTGAGGAGGATGACAAGCCGGGTGCCTTTCCCTTCCGAAAGGAAAGCTTCCTTTGTCCATCTGGAAATTCTTCCAGGCTCTGGAACTCTCTAGTAAGGAAGGCTCGCCTGGAGCCCTCCATGTGGTCTTGCCACTGGCTGGCCAGGACTCTTTCATTCAGCCGGGCTTTTGCCGACTGACCGGCTGCTAAGGATGGGTCTTGTTACCAGCTGGATGCTGTGTTTTGTTAAAAGTTTTGTTTTTAAACTGTAGTATGTTGTAAACTGAGCTATTAATTTGATTCTGTTTTAATAGTGGCTATTGTTTTAACTCTATTCTCTTTTCATTTCCATTTTCTTACATTTATATACTGCCCCTTTAGCGCATAGCATTTAATATTACTGTGAGCCACCTTAGGGAGAACAACAGAATGCAAATCCAGGAAATACATCCATAAACATCTTCACCAAAACAAAACACACAGAACACGGGTGGCAGACGAGCTTCTCTGAAGGAGGCAATCCACAAAGAAGATGCTGTCGCCACCACATACACCTCTTTGCTCAGGGCTGCAAAGCCACCTCTTTCCCCCCTTCTGGGACTCACAGGGTTCTTTAAGCTGCTGAGGACGCTTCTGGGCAGAATATTCAGGTTTGGATTCCTGGATGACATTTTTTGAGCCAGAAAGAGACACTGCAAAAGAACACATATAAACAACACTCCAATCTCTCCAAGAAAAGGAAGAGACACTGAGGTTCATGACTGTCTGATAGGGAGGTACAGCATAGCTGAGTTCCTTTGAGAAAGACCCTTGTTTCTTTACGATGGAACATTTCCAGTTCTACATTCTGACGTATTTTAAAACAAGCAGGAACTATGAGGAAGTCTGTCAGGTAAAGCGCAGCCAAAAGAAGATTCAACAAAAGCAACAGATGTTTGTGTTCCTGTCTCAGCAACCACACATTGCTTAAAAGAGGCAGCACGCACCCTCTGTGTCCTTCGCCTTCCACGGCTGACATTGTGATGAATAAGCCCCCTGGATTACTTGTCACAAGCACATAAGCATTGCAAAATTGTTTAGTAGTGATATGACACATGGAATGAGTTGAGTACCCAAACAAGCAGTACAATCTAAGAAACTAACTCTAAATCACTGGGCAAAATCCTGTTGGCATAATTGCACTGGCATAAACCAGATCTGGGTGCCAGAAATAATCCGTTTAAAGAAATCAAAAACTTCCTAGCCCTTTACTAGATTCTGAGCCTCCTTAAGGCTCCCTTTTGCCCCAAGGAAACCTTTGGGAATCTCAGGATGGGGTAAGCCTTTTACTAGTCAAAAATTGCTGCTGCTAAGGAGGCCTGGGTGGCTACCTTCGACATCCTACCTCAGTCCAGCCTTTCCGAAGCACGGTCCTGGAAATGTTCTGAACCGTGACAGCATGAGTCCAAAACAAAGCCTGGAGCAGTTACTGCTTGGACTAAAACCCTCTGAATGGCCTCCCCCACAGCCACTCAGCCCCAAATTAGAAATGTTTCCAAGCCCTGGATCAAAACCTGGGTGTCTGGCCGCTGATAAACCATGGATCTCCCGAGACCAGTTGGGTGCCACCCCGATTTATAAACTCATATTCTGGAGCAGTGCTTCCCAACCTTGGGTAACCCAAGGTGTTCTTGCAGTTCCCAGAAACTCCGGGCAACACAGCTGGTGGTGAAGGCTTCTGGGAATTGCAGTCCAAGAACAATTGAGTTGCCTATGGTTGGGAACCACTAGTAGAGCACTCTGAGGATTCATGATTCACTTATATCTTATTACAGCTCAAAACTCGGGGTTCTCCCTATATGTTGGCTTCCATCTCCTGCCATTCCTTAGCCAGCAGTGGGCTTACCACCCCCATTGGTAGTCCAATCATCTATAAGGCACCAGGTTTAAGGAGCCTGGCACAGAAGTCAATATTAGTATGCCTTCTTGCTCACGGGAGTCTAGCATTGTTCGCTTACTGAGGACTATCTAGAGCCGGGGTGGGGAGCTCCCGGCAGCCCCCAGCCAACACAGCCAATCAAAAGGGATTAGGGCAGCCAGAGTCCAAAACCCCCCTGGAAGGTGCACGCATCCCTTCCCGATGGAAAGGCTTCCTAGCCATCTAAGAACTCCAACTCAGTTTCTTCAGCCACAATACCTCCCCGGTGTAGACACTTTCTGTGGCCACGTGGCTGGCATGACTAGACACAGAACGCCATGACCTTCCCACTGAGGTGGTACCTGTTCGTCTACTCGCATTGGCATGTTTTTGAACTGCTAGGTTGGCAGGAGCTGGGAGAAGCGACGGGAGAGCTCGCCCCCGTCGTGCGGATTCGAACCGCTGACCTTCCGAACAACAAGCCCAGCGGCTCAGTGGGTTAACCCACAACGCCACCTGCACCCCTCCTTGACCTTTCGGTTTTTCTATTCCAGAATTCCTGTGGCTTCTTGACCCCAGAAAACAGGATCAACCCCCAGCCACCCCCACTGAGGAGCCAGGCACCCTGTCCATCCTCCCCAGCCCCCTGTTGTGACCCAGAGGAGTGTACAGGAGGCAGAGGGCACCACGCAGAAAGGGGGGGGCAGGCAGAAGCAAGCCAACTGTTGCCCCCCCCACAACACACATACACACACGGGGGGGTGGCAGGCAGAAGCAAGCCAACTGTTGCCCCCCACAACACACACACACACACACACACACACACACACACACACGGGGGGGGGCAGGCAGAAGCAAGCCAACTGTTGCCCCCCACAACACACACACACACACACGGGGGGGTGGCAGGCAGAAGCAAGCCAACTGTTGCCCCCCACAACACACACACACACGGGGGGGTGGCAGGCAGAAGCAAGCCAACTGTTGCCCCCCACAACACACACACACACACACACACGGGGGGGGGCAGGCAGAAGCAAGCCAACTGTTGCCCCCCACAACACACACACACACACACACGGGGGGGGGCAGGCAGAAGCAAGCCAACTGTTGCCCCCCCACAACACACACACACCCCTTTTTACAGCCCAGCCCTTGTCCTTCGGGGCTCCCCAACCTCTTGCCTTCTGAACACCTTGGGGTGGCAGCCCCCCCTCCCCTGCTGCCCCCCTTACTGCGGAGAAAAGGGAACCAAAGGCCCAGCACGTGGTTTCCCAACAAGAGAGGGCCCCCCCCAGGGGGGGCAGGGGAGGCCCACGAGCAGGCCTTGGGCCAAAAGCCCTTTCCCGCAGCCACTCTCCCCCCCCCCCCCGGCGGTAGCCTACCCCTGAACGTAGAGGCTCTACCGCGGGCCCTTCGACCGACCCACCAACCGGCCGCCCTCTGTTCCTCCGCGGGTCTTTTATCCTCTCTCGTCCCCGCCGCCCTCTTTTCCTCCCTGTTCCCGCGTCTCCTAGCAACCCGGGAAGCGTCGGAGCCTCCGGTTCCCATGGCGACCAGCGGACCTACGGAAGCCGAGCGGCGTCGCGGGCGGAGCTCCGCCTCCGGCCCAGCCCTTAGGGACCGTCCACAAAGTGCTTCACCCTGTGGCAAACATGGCCGGGCCCGGCGCGGCCTTCTCCCCGCCCGGCGCTACCTGAAGCCTTTCCCATCGACACCCCGCTTCCTCCTCCCCTTCTTCGGTCTCGTTCTCCCCCACCTCTAAGAAAAACACGACGGCCCCTTTCATATAAAATTTAATAATTGATACACAATCCCTTGAAAGGAGGTGGGCGGGGCGGGAGTGGCTTGTGGGAGATGGGCCCGCCCAGTAGCTTTTGGCCACGCCCCACTTCCGCGCATGCGCACCCTCCCCCTTGTGGCACGTGTCTGTGCTTTCCGTCCTGCGTGTTCGCAGGGAGAACGCGGGTGGTCCCGTTCCCACGTCGCCTGGTTTGAAAAAAAGGGGTGGCAGCACAGTAACGCAACATGGGGCCCGCCCTCGCTTGGTGTTTTCCAGAGGGGGTGGACTGCAACCCCCATCATCCCCAACGCGGAGGGAGGGACGACGATGGGAGTTGGAGTCCGTCCTAGGCTTTGGAGAAGCTGGAGAGCCCCCTTGTCTTCTTTCTGCCCATAGACCTGAAAATGACACCACAGGGTGGAAAAATGCAGCACAAAACCACAAATGGGCTTCAAAGTGATCAGCAAGACGCCTTCTTTGTTCCTGCTGCGGCTGTCCAGCATCACTGCCTCCCCTGAAAATGTCTTTTATTGATTTATTTTAAATATTTTTACCCAGGCTTTCTCCTTAAAAAAGGACCCCAGGGCGCCTGATCTCCTTGAGAGACAATATTTAAAGCTGAAAACAAGGAGGGGTTTACATTTCCGAGCGGGAAATGATTTAATTGCTCTGACTCCCCCCCCCCCCTTGACAAACTGTTGCACGTGATGCCGATGAAGGGTGATGACCCAGGAATTTTATGGGCACACAATCTGCATATCTATAGGGAACCAATAGATCAGCGTAGTTGGCATCACTACCAAATGAGGGACTGGATCCAAACTTGGGGTACAAATGACCAATAGAATTGTAGCATTTTATGACTCTTTGCATCATTATAAAACACATGTACACTGTATTGTACACGCTGGATTTCGAAGGGGCAGAGGAACTAGAGACCAAATTGCTAACATGCGCTGGATTATGGAGAAAGCCAGAGAGTTCCAGAAAAACATCTACTTCTGCTTCATTGACTACGCAAAAGCCTTTGACTGTGTGGACCACAACAAACTATGGCAAGTTTTTAAAGAAATGGGAGTGCCTGACCACCTTATCCGTCTCCTGAGAAATCTATATGTGGGACAGGAAGCAACAGTTAGAACTGGATATGGAACAACTGATTGGTTCAAAATTGGGAAAGGAGTACGACAAGGCTGTATATTGTCCCCCTGCTTATTTAACTTATATGCAGAATACATCATGCGAAAGGCTGGACTGGATGAATCCCAAGCCGGAATTAAGATTGCCGGAAGAAATATCAACAACCTCAGATATGCAGATGATACCACTCTGATGGCAGAAAGTGAGGAGGAATCAAAGAACCTCTTAATGAGAGTGAAAGAGGAGAGCGCAAAAAATGGTCTGAAGCTCAATATCAAAAAAACTAAGATCATGGCCACGGTCCCCATCACCTCCTGGCAAATAGAAGGGGAAGATATGGAAGCAGTGACAGAGTTTACGTTCCTGGGCTCCACGATCACTGCAGATGGTGACAGCAGCCACGAAATTAAAAGACGCCTGCTTCTTGGGAGGAAAGCGATGACAAACCTAGACAGCATCTTAAAAAGCAGAGACATCACCTTGCCGACAAAGGTCCGCATAGTCAAAGCTATGGTTTTTCCAGTAGCGATGTATGGAAGTGAGAGCTGGACCATAAAGAAGGCTGCCCGCCGAAGAATTGATGCTTTTGAATTGTGGTGCTGGAGGAGACTCTTGAGAGTCCCCTGGACTGCAAGGAGAACAAACCTATCCATTTTGAAGGAAATCAACCCTGAGTGCTCACTGGAAGGACAGATCCTGAAGCTGAGGCTCCAATACTTTGGCCATCTCATGAGAAGAGAAGACTCCCTGGAAAAGACCCTGATGTTGGGAAAGTGTGAAGGAAAGAGGAGAAGGGGACGACAGAGGACAAGATGGTTGGACAGTGTCTTCGAAGCTACCAACATGAATTTGACCCAACTCCGGGAGGCAGTGGAAGACAGGAGGGCCTGGCGTGCTCTGGTCCATGGGGTCACGAAGAGTCGGACACGACTAAACAACACACTGTATTTTTGGGGTCTTCTCTGCTTTTAAGAGAAGTCCCAGCTGACCTTTTATCTGCTGCTAAAATTGGGCCTTTGGTTCAGCTGTTGCGTCTATGCCTGATTCCTTGCCAGAGAATCTTAGAATCCAGGTTTGGCCGTTAACAGTATTGTTTAGTCTGTAAGGAACAAGGCAGCTTTGGCTTACTTTTGCTATAACAGGCTTAAAGATCTACCCACCTGCCCAACCTGGGTAATAACATTTTCAGGTTCTTTTGACCAGAAGCAGCTACAATTTAAACCAGTTTAGATATATCTTTAGCTTGCTGGATAGCTCAGTGGATTCGGTCTCTGGCTGCGGAGCCAGAGGTTGGGAGTTCGATTCCTCCACTGTGCCACTTGGGAAGTAGAGCCAGCCCGGGTGGCCTTGGGCCAGCTGCACAAAGTCCCAGGGCGCCCCCTGGAAGAAGGGAAGGATAAACCGAGTCTGAGCGTTCTCTACCTTAAAAACTCTGGAAAGGGTTGCTGTTAAGTCAGAACTGACTTGATGGCACATTATTATTATTGTTAAATATATCTTTATAATGGTCCTTTAACTAGGGAGCAAAGTGGCTTATAGTTCTGAATGTCACAGGCCTTGCAAGACTACAGATGGAAAAGACAATTCATGGCAAAACCAAGAAAGAAGAAAACCTTTCACACCCATCAGGCAACGTGAACATTTGGGATTTTCGGCAAAGGGTTTGTTTGGATTCTAAGGGGTGGCTCTTCAAACTATTCTAAATGTGATGAAGAAATTGGCACGTATTATCATATGTGGTGGGAGTGTAAATGGATTCAGAAATTTTGGAAACTGATTTTTAAGGAAATATGTGATATATTTGGAAAAGATATCGAATTTAATTCTAAAATTGCTTTGTTGTTAATTCTTGATAAGATAGAACTTGATTACTGCTCAAAGGAATTGATTTCCAATTTTATGACAAGCGCTAGAATATTAATAGCTAGATTCTGGAAAGATAAAAATGATATTAAATTAGAAGATTGGTATAATGAAGTATGGGACATTGCATTAAATGATAAATTGACTACTGAACTTGAGATGAAAAGAGGGGAAATAAGTTCAAATATTTTTTATGCTATTTGGTGTAGATTTATTGAATTTGTATTAGTGAAAGGAAAGGGGAAAGCCTCTAAGCAACAATCAATACAATTTTGGAAAGGAGGTTCGTATTAAAAGTATTGCTCCAACGGGTCCCATGGGTATGGGGGTGCACTGTGGTTTAGATTGTATTAGTAAGTATTTTTGTATTTGTTTTTGTTTTGGAAATTTTAAAAAAATAAATTAAAAAAAAGGGTTGGCTCTGCACCACCCCCCAAGTCACAAGCTCCATCCAAGGTGTCTTGGGGTCCAAGGCTGACCTCCGGAGCTGCCTTTAGGCTCCATTCTGGTAGTTGGTCTTGCTGCCTTTCTGCTCCTTGCTGCTGCCTTTGCTAGAGGCCAGTCTGCCCACCAGCTCTGTGAGCAGCGTCTGGAGCATGGAGGCTCGCTTCCGGCTCACTTCCAGCACACCGTGGTGGTCGACGCTCTCCTTAGCATCATAGTCCATGGTCACCTTGTTGGTGATCAGCGAGAGACCAAAGACTTGTAATCCACAGTGCCTGGCCACCACCACCTCTGCCGCAGTGCTCATGCCTACAAGGAGATAGCAAGGATTTTATGTAAGCTCAGGACTTTACATGCTTTTGAACTGTGGTGCTGGAGGAGACTCTTGAGAGTCCCCTGGACTGCAAGGAGAACAAACCTATCCATTCTGAAGGAAATCAACCCTGAGTGCTCACTGGAAGGACAGATCCTGAAGCTGAGGCTCCAATACTTTGGCCATCTCATGAGAAGACTCCCTGGAAAAGACCCTGATGTTGGGAAAATGTGAAGGCAAGAGGAGAAGGGGACGACAGAGGATGAGATGGATGGACAGTGTCATCGAAGCGACCAACACGAATTTGACCCAACTCCGGGAGGCAGTGGAAGACGGGAGGGTCTGGCATGCTCTGGTCCATGGGGTCACGAAGAGTCGGACACGACTAAATAACAACAACAACAGGACTTTACAGTGGGCCCGCCGATAGCTTTGTCCTGCATGAATCTGCCTGATCCCCCTTTTTCCACCCCTGTGCCACGGTGCACCTTGCTCAAATCTCTGGCTATATCTTAGTACATCACCTTTTAATTTGTCCAGGCCTTTAGAGGTTTTCCAGTCTTATTAATGGCTATTCCAAACTAAAGTCATAAGTCCTTGCTTTTTTTTTGAGCCTTGCATGTGAGCATGAGGCAACACAAAATTATTCTTTTGCCTGGCAAAAGAATAATTTAGTGGCTGTTTTTACAAGAGAAGAGAATGATTTAATTTTTCTTTGCACAAATTAAGTAAGATTCCACAAGTTATGTAAATTGTTTGCGTGGATGGCTCCTCCGTTGCAGCTTAGGTTTCTGAGGATCAGATAAGCACACAAGGGGCTTCTGCACCTGTTTTCGCAATCACCCCTTCGTTCCATGTTTGCTGTCTATGGGCGCTTCACTTCTGAAAGGGTCAGGGCACTCATTTGCACAGAACGAGTTTGTGCAAATTATGGAGAACCCACAGTATTGAAAATTCTTCTCATAGGCATTCAATGCCCATAGAATTGATTTTTTTCCCCAGAAACAATTAACATGTTGTGTTAAATAGATTTGTTCTTACGAGGCTGGGCGTTTGAGGCTATCTTAAATAGTGTTTGTTTTTTTGAAATTTAAAATGACCAGTTAATGGACAGAATCGAACTGGTGCTTACACAAGGTTTGTGTAACTTGCCACAGTTCATGGATGAGGTCCCAGGGCATGTCTTAGGTACACAGTCCGGTAGACGTGACTAGAGACAGACCCCCCCCCCCCCCACTCCGAGACATGCCCTGGCCTCTCATCAGTAAGCCACAATTAGCTGCAGCAAGTTATGCAAAACTTATGCTAACACCAGTGGGATTCTGGCCAAAGTAGTGAATGAACTGCAGATTTTTCTTTGAACTCCAATGGTTGAGTTTTCGTTAACAATTTAACGTTAGGAGGTTTACGGTCAAGACGGGTTTCCCCAAGCTCTGCTGTGCCCTTTCTTACCTACAGCGTCTGCCCCGAGTAAGTGCAGCAGGCGAGCCTCTGCCACGGATTCGAAATTGGGGCCTCCGACCATGCAGTAGACGCCCTCCTTGACAAATGAGGTGTAGCCCAGATGCTTGGCTATCTCCATGGCCAGTGTACGGATCTGTCTGTCGTAAGCATCCACAAGGGCAGGGAATCGGGGCCCAAACCTGGGGGAGAAAAAAAAAAAGGGCAAGCAGGGCCTTTTTCACAGTTGCTCCCTCTTTGTGGAGCCAGCTGCCGGAGGAGCTTCGCCTCGCCTGTTGACCTTCAAGGGGCTATGGAAGACCCGGCTCTTCAGGGAGGCTTTTTCCGCCCTGGCCCTGGTTGAGTTGAGGTTGAGCTCACATCTCTGTCCAGTAACTTACTTTTGGTTTTTATTTTCATGTTTTATTTTATTCTTAGTGTCATCCTTGCTCTGGGGCCCTCTGTTTTCATGTCGTTAGATTGTCATATGGTTTTTATTATGTTATTACGGTTGTGTATTTTATTGTGAGCCACCTGGCGTAGTGCCACGGCACTAATGGGAGCAGAATATAAATTAAAGCAATCAATCAACCAATTCATCAATAAATAAAGAACAGAATGGTCTAAGTCACAGGTTTTCGGCCTTTGGTCTCGTGCTTCTCAGTAACCTCTGTGCCAAAAAACGTACGTAACCCTGCATTACAGAAACGAAAAGCCCAGTCTCCCCCCAAAATGTCCAGTTATGTGCTTACAGGCATGCTATTGTTATAAACAGGCATGCTATTGTTATATTTATAATTGATAGCCCTGCATCCTCTTATGGAGCTCTGCCAGGGCAATGGGAACAACGTCACTGACAGCAGCTGATTACGGTTAATGAAAAAGTACCTTTTTTAATGTTGCGGTGTGCATGACTTGTGCCCAGTGACAGATCCTCACACACACCTCGATGGAACTCTTCCACCCCGGCAGTAATCGGACTGGATTACTGCAACACAATCTATGTGGGGCTTCTTCTGGAAAGTGTCAGGAAACTTCAGCGGGTCCCAAATGCCAGCAGCCAGATTGCTGACTGGGACGGGTCACAGAGATCACAAAACCCAGCCCTGTCACTGCAGCTCCACTGGCTGCCGATCTGTTCCCGGGCAGAATTCAAAGTGATGGTTCTAACCTATAAAGTCCTAACGGCTTGGGTCCAAGCGATCTCAACGACCCCATCTCCTTTTATGAGCCTACTTGAGTGTTAAGAGCGTGAGATGAAGCCTTCCTCTTGATCCCACCACCTTCACAGGTGCACTTGGTGGGTACACGGGAGAGGGCCTTCTCTGTGGCTGCTCCTTTAGACTGCAGAACTCCCTCCCACGGGAGGCCCTCCTGGCCCCATCTTTGCTCTCCTTCTTGCTACTGTGTCAGGAGCCATTCAGGAAAAAGGCACTTGCTATAGTCAGTTCTCGGGACTTAAAAATTACAGTAGCATTATTGAGAGTAAACACACAAAAAAGAAAAACACTGTCATAATCATTTTGCTACTAGTGGGAAGCTGTAATAACTGTGCTGAAGATAAATTTTGCTGCTATGGTAATTGTTAAACACAAAAGGCCCAAATCCTGTTCATCAGCCGTCTGTGTTGCACATGTCTACCTTCCCCCCCCCCCCGATGTTTGTGTAAGGAAGGACTCACAGGCACACACACATATGCACACAGAATCGCTGTTGCCTTTAACAAGCCAACCTCCAACTCACACAGTTGTATGCTGGAGATTGTGCAGATCGTGTCGAGAGCGCTACAAACTGCAAGGCCGTTGTGCTCTGTGCTTCCTAACGCAATTCTGCCAAAGGATAATCACTTCTTTGTCAAACCCCACCTGGACTATTCGGTTGTTTGTGTTCCACTGACTGAGAACCATTGGTCTATGTGGGCTCACTTACTGCTCCTCGTTGGGCCCCAGCAAAGGGTTTTGCCCGGTCAATCCCAGCAAGTTGATGTGGTCCCGGATAATCATGAGGTCGCCGATGCGGTAGGAGTCCGCCAAGGCGCCAGCAGCGTTGGTGACCAGAAGCGTCTCAACGCCTAAGAGTTTGAAGACACGGATCGGGAAGGTGACCTGGCCAAGGGAGCAAGCAGGGGAGAAAAGGATCGTCAGCTGCCACGTAAGGGGACGAAGTGGCCCTTTTCTTCACAAATCGATCAGACAAACTGCAGACATGCTGTGCTGCTCTCAGGTCTGTTTCAAGGCAACTGACACAGCTCTGGAAAGCAGCTTTCTTTAAAACTTTGTCCTCCCCATTCGGGAGCTTTAACGACAGACAGAAAACTGCAGCCTCAAAAAACCAGCCAGGATTAAATTTTTTTTATCTTTTGAGTTTCAACTCTGCTCTTTTTACAGCCCAACCTGATTCAGACTCTCACAAGCTTGAAACGCTCACATTTTAGTATATATTTAAGGACCCCAAGAAAAGACCCCTCATTTTGGATTTTCACGGCGTGTTCCGTGCGTTTAATTCTCTCCCCTTCCCACCCCATTTTCTTAAAACGACAACTCCCAGAATCCTCCAGCCAATGCCGTCTGCTAGGGATTCTGGGAACCACAGTCTAAAAAAGTAACTTTCCCCCAAGCTGTGGCAATTTTACGCACACAAATAATCACTTTGTCTTGTAGCCACTGCCCCTGAATGTGGTACGTACACAGTCAACAGAGATTCTGTGCCACAATCTGAGCGAGGCCATCTCAAAAGAAATCTCAGCTTTCCCTAGCTGGGCAGCTCTCCGGAGGCGGTGGCCGGCCAGTCAAGTGGCCACCGGCCGTACGCTAGCAGGAGCTAGTGGGAGCCGTACAGCATCCCATGGCGGAAAACTGTTTTCGGTGGCCCTTGACCCTGGCGTCTTTAGTTCTGGAGGGGATCCGAGTTGTACATGACGTAGGCAGCCAAGCCATCATATCACAGCGGCCAACCCACCTACCTTCCAAAGGGGGTACCCCTCGTACATGTGGAAGCGCCCCTTCATGCAAACGCACGGCTTGCCCTGCAGCTCCCCAAAGATGAGCCGCCCTTCATGGCCTACCACTGGAGAAAGAGGGAAGAGACGACATTAAGGCTCAGGGGGAGATTGGAGGTGGCTTTATCTCGCTACCCCAACCTTCCTAAGCCTGAACTTAGGTATTCAGTTTCTTGAAAACAAGTAGAAGTTGAGAAAGAGGGGTGGGGGAGAGAAATAATCCCCAGTGCTTTGTTTTTCATATACCAAAGGTGATGTAATGATGGACTATTATTACTCAGGAGATCTGGGTTCAAATCTCCACTTGACCATGGAAACTCACTGTGGGGAAGGAACTAATAAAACCACTCCTTAAATATCTCATTTATCTTGAAAGCTGTATTAGGGACGCTATGAGTTAGTTTTGACTTGGCAACACATCACACGCTTAAAAAACAACAACAGGGCACATCCTCCATCTTTTTCCACGTGAAATGCAGATTTCCCTGAGGGTGAAAAGCAGAGATGGGAAATGCTTGTATCGAGGACTACAGCTCCCAGAATCCCAGTGGACACTCGGGTTGTCAGAATTTGGCAGCCGTAATCGAACACCCCAGCTCACCCCCTGCAAACATTTCCCACCTCTGGGGGTGCAGGATGGACATTGTTTGGGGGTGCCGGATAAAGCAGCCTTCGTAAATTTATTGTACTATAACTTCTCTCAGTCCCATCCTCCTCTCAGGCGCATCTCCTTAGTAAAGAAGCGAGGGTTTCTCTCAGCAGCTGCTCCGAGGCTGTGGAACTCCCTTCCACTGGAAGACAGGCTGGCCTCTTCCCTGCTGGCCTTTCAAAAGCAGGTAAAAACCTTCCTTTTCAGGCAAGTTTTTGGCAACTGCATGGGTAGCAAAGAAAGGAGTTTCCACCAGGGGATACCCTTTGATAGCCTATTTCTTTAAAATGACATTATTGCTTTAAATGAGTGTCTTAATACAGAATAATTTTATTATAATTTGTTAAGGTGTTCAGGTGCCTCAGCCTTCGTCCTTAGCTTTGCAGCAACAGACTGAGAGGGCTGCTTGCACCCTCACTTCAGAACACAGCGTTTTCTGTCCTTCCTCCAGGCTTTTGAATTCATGTGCAAATTTTATTGCATTTTTACAGGTCTTGGACCAAGGCAACAGGCGCCTCGGACCCCCCCCCCCCACTGACTGCTGTGTGTTTGTGTGTTTCCAGCTGTGCATTTGTGCACCTGATTTGCTTCCAGCCCCGGTATCTTTAGGCAGCTTCATTACTCTTCCAGTGAAAATGTGTGCCATGCCAGACCTCCGCCTTGATTCTCACACATTCCCGTTTCAACCTGAGCCCCATTATCAGCAAATGTGGTCTTCCAGGCATCCTGTGTTCACTTCAGCACAAAACGGAGTTAGTTTTAAATCAGAAGGTAGATTCCAGAGAAGTTCTACGTTTTGGAGTTTGCATGGCAGGGGGAAGGCAAAAAAGGGATTTTTAGCATCCTGTGTCAGAATGTCACCGAAAACTGACAGCTAACCCAGCCCCGACACAGAACTGATCTCTTTTTCTCTCTTTTCTCCCCCTGATTGTGCACCATCAGTCCTGGCTGGCAAGGCAAAGGCCAACCGCAGAGAGAGATGGCCGTGCAAGGAGCTGCCGTGCAGCTGTTCACCTGCATAGTACCTGTGCTGTGTGGAAAGTTGGGGATCTCTGCATACTTGAAAGATTCCTGATTCTTCAAGCTGTCCCCGAGCGGGCCCAGTCCGGAGCCACAGATGATGGCAATTTCAGGACGAAGGCTGGTACGGGATAGCAGCCAGTCTGCTGTTTCTCTACAGCGCTCAAAGCTGGAAAGACAGAATCAAAACACAGCGATCTGCAGGTTTAAACAGTCAGGGTTGGGCTGGGCTTAGCCCCAAATCTGTTTTCAGCATTCAAGATGGGGATACAGTAGTTTGCAAAAATTAGGTATCTCCCAGTATCCCCCAGACAGCATGCAACAGGATGGAGGACCAGAGGGCCCATTGGTACTGAGAACCCTTTGTGTATTTCACGAGAAGAGCAAATATCTTAATTTTGTTGTGGAACCATGCCATTTTTCTCAGGCTTAGTTTGCAGACGCCCAGCTGCAGCATCTGATGGAGTGATCCATCCACAACCCAACACCCTGTGTGTGCAACTACCACACCTCCTTGTATTGCGCTCATACTGACTGGTATCGCAAACCCAGAATTTTACAGTAGAAAACAGTTTACCGTGCAGGATATAGACCCAGAGGGCTAGAATCCTACGTGCATAAGGAAAACTGCACGTGTGTTTTGTGGGTGTGTATGTTTGCTTTCCCTTCGGCCCTGCTATTCTCTGGTTGTGTGACCAAGCACGCAATTGAATGCACAACCAAGTGTGTGGCTTGAGTATGTTGAAAGGCCTGCTGGCCACAGGTGGGACTGTCGATATTAGGGCACGGCTGAGGCTGGTGCCCCTCACTGAGGGAGTAGAAATACCTTGCATAGCTGTCAGTGAGGGCGATCTCGTAGTTGCACGCCATGTACCTCTTAAATGGTCCCTTCGAGGCCAGAAAAGAATGGCGGGAAAGATGGGGGGGGGGGGGAAGGGACCAAAAAGACCATGAAAAAAAATCTGTCTGTCTGTCTCTCTTTCTCTAAACTTATGAAGAAAAGCAGACAAGACAAAGAAGGCCGGTTGATGAAAGAATCTGTGAAAATCTCTAGCTTGCGGCTTCCTTCGCAGGAACGGAGGAGAGAGGGCGCATGTGCTGTCAGGCACAGTGGAGGGTTTTTGGGGGTTTTTTTGCTGTTCTAACAGATCTCTTTCCTAAGCTCTAGAATATTCAGAAATACCCATATGTGTGATTCACGGAGACCAGGAAGAAGAAATAAATAGGAAGGAAGGAAGGAAGGAAGGAAGGAAGGAAGGAAGGAAGGAAGGAAGGAAGGAAGGAAGGAAGGAAGGAAGGAAGGAAGGAAGGAAGGAAGGAAAGGACAGAGAGAAACAAGGAAGGAAGGAAGGACAGAGAGAAACAAGGAAGGACAGAGAAACAAGGAAGGAAGGAAGGTCAGAGAGAAACAAGGAAGGACAGAGAAACAAGGAAGGAAGGAAGGTCAGAGAGAAACAAGGAAGGACAGAGAAACAAGGAAGGAAGGAAGGACAGAGAGAAACAAGGAAGGACAGAGAAACAAGGAAGGAAGGAAGGTCAGAGAGAAACAAGGAAAGAAGAAAGTAAGGACAGAGAAGGAAGGAAGGAAGGAAGGAAGGAAGGAAGGAAGGAAGGAAGGAAGGAAGGAAGGAAGGAAGGAAGGAAGGAAGGAAGGAAGGGCAGAGAGAAGCAAGCAAGGAAGGAAGGAAGGAAAGGACAGAGAAACAAGGAAGGAAGGAAGGAAGGGCAGAGAGAAACAAGGAAGGAAGGGAAGGAAGGAAGGAAGGACAGAGAGAAACAAGCAAGGAAGGAAGGAAGGAAGGAAGGACAGAGAGAAACAAGCAAGGAAGGAAGGAAGGGCAGAGAGAAACAAGGAAGGAAGGGCAGAGAGAAACAAGGAAGGAAGGAAGGAAGGAAAGGACAGAGAGAAACAAGGAAGGAAGGAAGGACATAGAAACAAGGAAGGAAGGAAAGGACAGAGAGAAACAAGGAAGGAAGGAAGGTCAGAGAGAAACAAGGAAAGAAGAAAGGAAGGACAGAGAAGGAAGGAAGGAAGGAAGGAAGGAAGGAAGGAAGGAAGGAAGGAAGGAAGGAAGGAAGGAAGGAAGGAAGGAAGGAAGGAAGGAAGGAAGGGCAGAGAGAAGCAAGCAAGCAAGGAAGGAAGGAAGGGCATTATGCAATCTGAGCTTAACATTGCACAAACCCAACAGGATTCTGGCCTTGGTCTCATTCTCTCTACACACACACTTTCTTTCTTTCTCCCTCCCTTTCACTGTTTGTGTGCGCATGTGATGCAACAGCTTCAGAATGTGAACAGGGAATCATTCACGGCTAAATCAGCACAGCCTGTTTCTGAGGTTGGGGCTGTTCCAAGGTGAAGCACTGGCTAACAGTATTTTTAAAAGGTTAAAAAAATAAAACAACTGCCCTGCCCTGTCCACTTTTGCAACATCTCCCAAAACAAAGGGTTAGTACAAGGATCATTTTGAGATTTAAGCACACTTTATCCTTTCTAGCATTCCCACGAGACAGTGATAGCTCAGAACACTGATTTCCGGGGAAGGCAGTGAACAAAAGGAAGCAGCTAAGCATGGAAAAGTTGCTTTTTACACTATATCCCCCAGAATCCTTGGTCAGTGTGGTCATAACCATCACCACCAAAAGAAGAAGTTTCCAAAAACTATTGTCCTTCTTTTGCGGGTGCCTGGTTGGCAACTATGGGAAACACGGTGTAGGATCAGAGCCTCGATCTGATTCAGCCTCAGTGATCCAGCATTCTTATACGACATTGGTTTGTTTAGGGTTCGTTGTATTTTTATCCCCCCCACCATTTTCCTCCAGCGAGCTCAAGGAAGCAGACAAGGTTTCTGCAACTCCCTACATCATCCTCACAAGAACTTTGTGTAGTAGGCGAGGCTCAGAGAGTGTGTGACTGATCCAGCCAATTTCATGGCCGAATAGGGATTCGAACCCACATCTCTTGCGTCCTGGGAGAACACTCCAGCTCGCACACCACACGGGTATTATATATATATTTTTGGAGTTTTTGCAACCTGGCATGGTGCCTTTAGTAGGTTAGGCTGGGAGGGAGCTTTCTGGGCTGGTCAAGTTCTCCAGCACTAACCCATGGTTCCCTCCTGCCTCTGAATTCAAAGAGAGCCCCGCCTCTCTGCCCACTGTCCCTTTCCCTCTACTTAGTCTGTTGATGACTATTTCTGAAAACAGTTTGTTGGTCTATCAGTTCACAACTGTAAGTAAAGAAAATGGTTTTTATTATTTCTCCTACTAATGTCTCAGAGTTACTGAGACTGTAAGTGCCAGTTGATGAGAAAAGGGGTGGACTAATCTGGAGAACTTGAAGCTATTTGGCTCTGTGCATTCCTGCACTTCTGCTGTGGTGTTGGAGGAATTTAGCCAGAATTCAAAACTCGGCAATAATATTAATATGAAAAAAAGATGTCTCGCACTAACATGGGGAGTGGCATTGTTGCTCTGTGAAGGCTCACATGCCCTACAAATTACAAAAGCTAGAAAAATGCACTCTGACCTGCTGCACAGCACACAGCCACCAAATACGTTTTGCTTAAATTGCACTTTGTGAAGGACAGAGAAATGGGCCTGAAAAATAAGTTGAAAGACACTTGGATTAATGCATAATGAAGATCACATTTTTACAGGAGGAGAAACTGAGGCCTGAATAAAGGAAATTATTGATATTGCCTGGGCTTTAAGTCAGCCGGGAGCTGCAATCTAGCACATCTGGAGGACACCAGACTGTCAACTTCTTCCCTTGATCTCAAGTCCTTAAACCATGAAGTAATTGGTACCTCTGTCAACTGAATCGCATGCAGGGGGAGCAGAGTCCCTGAAGAATTGCAATAATGAAGAACAAAGTGAGCCTTCATCAAGATAGGGGAGCATGTGTAGCTCATCTCTAGTGACATCTCAGGTAGGATCGAACACAGAAGTGAGCAACCTTGGGAGGTTCAGGGGCCACTTACAGCCGTGTATTTCGACCTGGAACTGCTGCGTCTGCTCTCACAACCCTCCTCCAGATTTCTTCAGGTGCCCAGTCGATGGCCCAGTTGTCCCAGCCCTGGACTGGTCCAGTTTGTGCCAAAACAGGGTGATGTTGAGGTTTTGCAGTATGTCATTTGGGGCGATCCTTGCTTCCACACTGCATTTCAAGCAACCCTGTTTAGCACCACCTAGAGCAATCTTCTTTCCCTTTAAAGGGAAAGAAAACCAGAAATGCCCCCCCCCCTCCTGTCTGTGATTTGCCTGAGCCGCTTAATGGTCTTGGGAAATGAGAAACAACGTGCTTGCCACTCACCTGCAGAGGGGAAGCGACAGGGTCCAGCATCCGACCCCTATTTCCCTGGGAGCCACCCCCACTGAGCATAGTTTCTGAGGCGCATCGGATTGGGCCCGCCGTTATCCCACCATGATTTCAGCAGGACAGTTCTTATGGTGTTCTTCAGTGGAATGCAAATCCCAAGGTTGGAAAATGTGGCAGAAAGCTTTCTTTTAAGTAAAACTCCCATCCCAGGGAAAGGAGGGGGCAAAGAAATAAGAAAAAGCTTGGTAGAAACCCGAAGACCAAAAAAAAAGTTTCCCTTGCTCTAAGCTTTGGTGGAGGCACAGAGTGAAGTCTCAGGAGGAGACATTCGTATACAAGGAATATTTCTGTAGAAATGTCTGCCTTGAGCATTTCAATGGAGACTAGACTCTTCGGGAAACGGGATGCTGTCCAGGGACAGGTGTATGCCAAATAAAGCTGGTTTGTTTTTAAGACGAGGAACACACAGCTAATTCCGTCCCCCCTCTCCGCGATTTCTGCAACAGAGAGAACGAGCCCCTTTCTGCTTACCTGAAGCGCTCGCTTGGTTGCATCCTGGACAGAAGCAGAAAGTGGAGAGAAGCAGAGAACTGGAGTCGGGGACTTTTCCCACAAGACACCCTTCCTTCCTTCCTTCTGACGACAGCAACCTCTCTCTGCTGTCTCCGTGCGTTATGCAAGCCAGCTTTCTGATATATAAAGAGGGTTCGGTGCCCCCCTCCTGCCACTCCTTAGAGAAGGACATGCCATTGATTACTCAGGGTTTGATGTTCCAGGAGTCGGTGCATCTGAAAGGCGAGACCCTTTCCATGTGGGTCTTCCTCCCCATTCAGCTTCCCCCCGCCACCCGCTCAGTTTTCTCTGGGACGCAGCCAAGCTGTCCCGTGGGTCTGAGACAAGCTAAAAGTCTTGTGATCAACCCATGATTAACTGGCTTCCTTTGTATTACCAGCGCTACGAAGGAATTCTTGACATGCCATGGTTTCCCAGGAAGCCTGACCCCTACCTGGGTAAGGGGATGGGAACTGTAGTCCAAAAGCTCTGGAGCCCAGGGCACTGGCTTGAAGGAAGCTGATATCTCTGTAGGCATCCTTCAGTCTCAAGAGACGATGGTCACGTGCTCTGAATAGAGGTCTCGGAACAGCGTCTAGTGTAGCTGGGAAGGCCAATTCGAGAGTGATCGTCCCTTCCACCCTGAAGACAAATACAGTCTGTCCCCTGTCCAGCTCCCTGATTTTGCTGCTTCCGTGACTGCCTCTTTGCCTCGGTCTGCTGGACAAGGGTCTCTTCAAATTGGGAGAGGCCGTGATGCAACGCCTGCCTCCAGGCTGAACACTCGGAGGTCAATGTTTCCCATCTGTTGAGGTCCATTCCTAAGGCCTTCAGATCCCGCTTGCAGATCTCCTTGTATCGCAGCTGTGGTCTCCCTCTGGGGCGCTTTCCCTGCACTCATTCTCCATACAGGAGATCTTTTGGAATCCGACCATCAGCCATTCTCACGACTGATATAATACACAAATAATGGGAGAACGCTACGCCGTGCCAGCTTCTAGTGTTAACAGACTTCCTGGGCAGCTCATGTGGGAGAAAGTGGCCAGCTTCTTATGGGGCTGGAGGTGGGATAGATAAATAAATATTGGCCATAGTCCTATTGAAATTTGTGTATGTGTTGTGCGGTTGAATTATAGCTAATGGTAGAAGCTGACATGGTTCCAGGATGTGTCTGGGTGGCGGGCCCTTTTCACACACCTCTCTGTGCTATTCATATTTGCCCTGCCATCCCATCAGTTAGCACCAATTGTTCTTGTTCTGTGTCATCAAGTCGGAACTCACTTATAGCGACCCTAATAGGGCTTTCAAGGTAAATAGGATATTTAAGGAGTGATTTTACCAATTTCACTCCCCCAATGAGATTTCATGGCCCAGTGGGGATTCGAACCCTGGTCTCCAGAGTCCTAATCCCTCACACTATCCACTACAGCCCACAGAGCTTAGATTTAGATTAGCCATAGCAAACTACACAAACTGTGTGAAAACTAATAGGATTCCTGCTAATACTTTAATGCATAAGACAAATGGTCATAATTTGGCATATGGGTGCCTTTTAGACCAGGAGTGGGTGGAGTTAGGACAAAGTGGAATCATCGTTTTAGATCATGAGAAAATGACTCTCTGGACTTTGTTGTTGTTGTTTAGTCGTTAAGTCGTGTCCGACTCTTCGTGACCCCATGGACCAGAGCACGCCAGGCCCTCCTGTCTTCCACTGCCTCCCGGAGTTGGGTCAAAGTCATGTTGGTCGCTTCGATGACCCTGTCCCACCATCTCGTCCTCTGTCGTCCCCTTCTTCTCTTCCTTTCTCACTTTCTCAACATCAGGGTCTTTTCCAGGGAGTTTTCTCTTCTCAAGAGATGGCCAAAGTATTGAAGCCTCAGCTTCAGGATCTGTCCTTCCAGTGAGCACTCAGGGTTGATTTCCTTCACGTTTGTTCTCCTTGCAGTCCAGGGGACTCTCAAGAGTCTCCTCCAGCACCACAATTCAAAAGCATCCATTCTTCCGCGGTCAGCCTTCTTTATGGTCCAACTCTCACTTCCATACATCGCTACTGGAAAAACCATAGCTTTGACTATGCGGACCTTTGTCAGCAAGGTGATGTCTCTGCTTTTTAAGATGCTGTCTAGGTTTGTCATCGCTTTCCTCCCAAGAAGCAGCCATCTTTTAATTTCGTGGCTGCTGTCACCATCTGCAGTGATCATGGAGGCCAAGAAAGTAAAATCTGTCACTGCCTCCATATCTTCCGCTTCTATTTGCCAGGAGGTGATGGGACCAGTGGCCATGATCTTAGTTTTTTTGATGTTGAGCTTCAGACCATTTTTTGCACTCTCCTCTTTCACCCTCATTAAGAGGTTCTTTAATTCCTCCTCACTTTCTGCCATCAGAGTGGTATCATCTGCATATCTGAGGTTGTTGATATTTCTTCCGGCAATCTTAATTCCGGTTTGGGATTCCTCCAGTCCAGCCTTTCGCGTGATGTATTCTGCATATAAGTTAAATAAGCTTGGAGACAATATACAGCCTTGTTGTACTCCTTTCCCAATTTTGAACCAATCAGTTGTTCCACATCCAGTTCTAACTGTTGCTTCCTGTCCCACATACAGATTTCTCAGGAGATGGATAAGGTGGTCAGGCACTCCCATTTCTTTAAGAACTTGCCATAGTTTGTTGTGGTCCACACAGTCAAAGGCTTTTGCATAGCCAATGAAGCAGAAGTAGATGTTTTTCTGGAACTCTCTGGCTTTCTCCATAATCCAGCGCATGTTAGCAATTTGGTCTCTAGTTCCTCTGCCCCTTCGAAATCCAGCTTGTACTTCTGGGAGTTCTCGGTCCACATACTGCTGAATCCTACCTTGTAGGATTTTGAGCATAACCTTGCTAGCGCATGAAATGAGTGCAATTGTACGGTAGTTGGAGCATTCTTTGGCACTGCCCTTCTTTGGGATTGGGATGTAGACTGATCTTTTCCAATCCTCTGGCCACTGCTGAGTTTTCCAAACTTGCTGGCATATTGAGTGTAGCACCTTAACAGCGTCATCTTTTAAGATTTTAAATAGTTCGACTGGAATGCCATCACCTCCACTGGCCTTGTTGTTAGCCATGCTTTCTAAGGCCCACTTGACTTCACTCTCCAGGATGTCTGGCTCAAGGTCAGCAACCACACTATCTGGGTTGTCCGGGACATCCAGATCTTTCTGGTATCATTCCTCTGTGTATTCTTGCCACCTCTTCTTGATGTCTTCTGCTTCTGTGAGGTCCCTACCATTTTTGTCCTTTATCATGTCCATCTTTGCACAAAATGTTCCTTTAATAGCTCCAATATTCTTGAACAGATCTCTGGTTTTTCCCTTTCTGTTATTTTCCTCTATTTCTTTGCACTGTACATTTAAGAAGGCCCTCTTGTCTCTCCTTGCTATTCTTTGGAAGTCTGCATTCCATTTTCTGTAACTTTCCCTATCTCCCTTGCATTTTGTTTCCCTTCTCTTCTCTGCTATTTGTAAGGCCTCGTTGGACAGCCACTTTGCTTTTTTGCCTTCCCTTTTCTTTGGGATGGTTTTTGTTGCTGCCTCCTGTACAATGTTACGAGCCTCCATCCATAGTTCTTCAGGCACTCTGTCCACCAAATCTAGTTACTTAAATGTGTTCTTCACTTCCACTGTGTATTCATAAGGGATTTGGTTTAGATTATACCTGACTAGCCCAGTGGTTTTTCCTACTTTCTTCAGTTTGAGCTTGAGTTTTGCTATAAGAAGCTGATGATCAGAGCCACAATCAGCTCCAGGTCTTGTATTTGCTGACTGTATAGAGCTTCTCCATCTTTGGCTGCAGAGAATATAATCAATCTGATTTCGGTATTGCCCATCTGGTGATGTCCATGTGTAGAGTCGCCTCTTGTGTTGTTGGAAAAGAGTGTTTGTGATGACCAGCTTGTTCTCTTGACAAAACTCTATTAGCCTTTGCCCTGCTTCGTTTTGAACTCCAAGGCCAAACCTACCTGTTGTTCCTTTTATCTCTTGACTCCCTACTTTAGCATTCCAATTCCCTATAATGAGAAGAACATCTTTCTTTGGTGTCAGTTCTAGAAGGTGTTGTAAGTCTTTATAGAACTGGTCAATTTCAGCCTCTTCAGCATCGGTGGTTGGTGCATAAACTTGGATGACTGTGATGTTGAAAGGTCTGCCTTGGATTCGTATTGAAATCATTCTATCATTTTTGAGATTGTATCCCAGTACAGCTTTTCCCACTCTTTTGTTGACTATGAGGGCTACTCCATTTCTTCTACGGGATTCTTGCCCACAATAGTAGATATGATAATTGTCTGAATTGTATTCGCCCATTCCCGTCCATTTTAGTTCACTGACGCCCAGGATGTCAATATTAATTCTTGCCATCTCCTGTTTGACCACATCCAGCTTACCAAGGTTCATAGATCTTACATTCCAGGTTCCTATGCAGTATTTTTCTTTGCAGCATCGGACTTTCCTTTCACTTCCACCCACATCCACAGCTGAGCGTCCTTTCGGCTTTGGCCCAACCACTTCATTAGCTCTGGAGCTACTTGTCCTTGTCCTCCGCTCTTCCTCAGCAGCATGTTGGACGCCTTCGACCTGTGGGGCTCATCTTCCAGCATCAGATCTTTTAGCCTTTTGTTTCTGTCCATGGAGTTTTCTTGGCAAAGATACTGGAGTGGCTTGCCAGTTCCTGCTCCAGGTGGATTGTGTTTAGTCAGAACTCTCCACTATGACCTGTCTGTCTTGGGTGTCCCTGCACGGCATAGCCCATAGCTTCTCTGAATAACTCAAGCCCCTTGGCCACGACAAGGCAGCAATCCGTGAAGGGGCTCTCTGGACTACAGTTCCCCAAATCCCCTGAACCAGCCATGCCTCTAAGCATGCACTGAGTGCCACCTTCTCCTTCCCCAGCAAGCTCGGTGTCATGCATCTGGAATTAAGCGTTTGCAAAACCAACTCTGTCCAAGAGACTGGACTCAAATGAAGCACGCTGACTCAGACCTCAGCATGCTTCATTTTAGAAAGGAACTCCCTCCATTCTCCACTTGCCTCCTGCCGGGTGCCATGCATGCCTCTAGCTTTCAGAAGCAGCCATCAGGAGATAGTCATGCGGGCCCTAAGAAGCTTCTTGTGATCCTGCTTTCTGGTGCTTGGGAGGGTGGGGATCACATGGGCTCGTAAACTGCAGAGGAGGTCCCATCGTGCAAGAGCAGCAGCAGAAGGGAACTCCAGATGCACAGACAGGAGAACGGATGGGGCAGTTTTTGGAGGCTCTAGATAATCAGAATCAGCATTATGGAAGGCCAAAGTACACATGTTGCGGGAGATCTAGGAACTGTACTTGCATTTTATCCAGAACTTGAAAACACTGCTGTTTTTGACTATAACACCCAGAATTGCCCAGCCAGCCAAGGTGGCCGGGGAATTCTAGGAATTTCTTGTCAATCTGTCATCAAGTCATCTCTGACCCCTAGTGATCCTATGAATTGACCTCCAAAAGGTCCTGCCCTTAACAGCCGTGCTCAGGTCTTGCAAACTCAAGGTCAATGCCTTCCTCCCTTATTGCATCAATCCATCTCGTGTTCAGTCTTCTTCTTCTCCTGCTGCCTCCAACTCTTCCTAGCAATATTGTCTTTTGCAGCTAATCTTCTCTTCTTATAAAGTGCCCAAAACATGACAAGTCACTTTGGGTTCTCCTAATTCCAGCCCAGGAAAGTAACAGGTCCAACCTATGGTTTTACTATCCAAGCATAGCATGCCTTTGGGCCTGGCTGCCTGGGTATTCTGGCAGTTGTACTCCAAAAAACAACATTTACAGGCAATTGCAACAGCATCTTCTTGCTGCTGTTTCCTGGAAGATGCAATCCAAATGAATGCTGCTTCTGACACGGGCAAAGATCAGGAGGCTGCCTTAAGGACAATTAGTTTTACTTCCAAGGCTTTGTGAGGTGATGCTTCCAAGCTCTAGAATAATGTTATAAGTAGCATCTAGCCAACAAATATAAGGGACGTGGTGGCGCTGCGGGTTAAACCGCAGAAGCCTCTGTGCTGCAAGGTCAGAAGACCAGCCGTCGTAAGATCGAATCCACGCGACAGAGTGAGCTCCCGTCGCTTGTCCCAGCTCCTGCCAACCTAGCAATTCGAAAGCATGTAAATGCAAGTAGATAAATAGGTGCCACCTCAGTGGGAAGGTCATGGTGTTCCGTGTCTAGTCGGGCTGGCCACGTGACCACGGAAACTGTCTTCGGACAAACGCTGGCTCTACGGCTTGGAGACGGGGATGAGCGCCGCGCCCTAGAGTCGGACACGACTGGACTAAATGTCAAGGGGAACCTTTACCTTTGTCAACAAAAATGGCAATCATAGATCTTCTCTTATGTATAGTCTGACCCTCAGGCAGCTCTGTTGCAGACCAAAAAAAACAAAGCACTACAGTATACCCCATGATTCTTGTGGCAAAGTCCTCCTGACTTCATGGCAACTTCCGAACATCCGAGTTCCTATTATTTACAGCTCTGCTGAAGTCTTGCAGACTTAAAGCGTATAAATGAAAGGCCCATGACTTTTAAACCCAATTTCTATTCTAGCGTGTAGCAGCACATGAGTCTGTTTTCAAGTTAATGTTATACATGTGAGTTTGCAGGAAATAACTCGGCCAACAATTATTAGCAAATGTGCGTGACTGATAAGCGTCCTCTTGAACGAGGAACGGATGCATCCAAGGTTAGTCAAACCATCTTCAAACTGCGCTGCACTCTGTAAGGTAACCGGCATCTTTATAGATGAGTTTAGTGGGTTTCCAGAAAATGCCCCACTTTCTCCACTAGTCGTTTCTGCTGCAGCAGCTTTTTCAAGACCAGCCGTAAGAGTCTCTCTTTGAGAAAGTGTAACAGCCTGTGGCTAGTTTCCTGACTATAGGGAGTGTCTCGGAGCTCTGCTTAAGGGCTAGTGAAGCATCTTCTTTCCAAGCGTGGGCAGGCAAAGGTTTCAGGAAATTGAGAAGCAAGGCGTGAAGACAAGAGCTCTTCCTTCTTCAACCCACTGTCACCAAGTTGCTATTCCAAGCAAAGCTGCCTCCAAACCTCAAGGCTGCTCACATCTCTGTTCTCCTTCTCTAGGGAAGTGGCTGCACTCAAGTTTCTAAGCCAAAATTCAGCTTATTTCTGGTTTGCTGAGAACAACGCCGGGGGGTGGTGCACACTTGCCCAGTTGCTCCTCTTGTGAGGTGAACGAAACATGGACCTTCCATCCATGGTTGGTTCATCGCAACATCTGAATCCTACAATATGGTTTGTCTCTCTCCCAACAATCCAAATAAATAGGCTGGCCATGTTGGCTGGATGCTGGAGGGGTCTGAGAGCTGTAACCCAAAAGGTACTTTTCTTATCTCTCAGCCAAGCTTTCTGTCCATCATGCACTGCATTTCTGATCTGGCTGGTAGTAGATCGGTCATGACCGACTGAGGTCTCCGCAGCCTGAACAAATAATTTCTTCCCAGACTGCTAACTTGAAGATCCCTGGATAAGCCTAATTACTCTATGAGCTCAATCAAGAGAAAAGGACCCCAGCTATACTGATTCTTTTCATCCCTCCGTTGTACGGATACATTTATTTCGGCGGTCACGTGGTATATTTATTTAACTGTATTTACACAGTTTTGAACTGCATCACTACATTTCTTTCTATTTGAACCATATTAGCAGGCTACAGTGCTCTTTAATGTTGTATTTTCTCTACTATTTCTTGTGGCAATCAGCCCCCACTTGTCTTTTTAAAATAAATTACAAAAGTGATATAACAATAGAGCATCAGGAGCCTTCTCTCCTCCTCCCCTTTTCCCTTCCCTCCTTTACTCACCTGTCCCCTTTTCCTTATTTCCCTGCACAGCTCTCTCTCTAATTTCCCCTTTTGCACAGCATCAGGGGGAGGAAGCAGGCTTTAAAAGACTTGCAAAGTATTGTGAAGAGCAGGGTTTTAAAGAGAGAGAGATGTTAATGCAATGCCCCTTCTTTACAGTTCAAAGCAAGAGATGTCTGTGTCTCTGTTCAAGCCCTCTTTCACCTGTACAGTCGGGGGGGGGGGGGGGGAGGCTGTCTCCTGAGCAATATATTCATGTTGTCTTGGTGATGGTGGTGGCTGCTACTAGTGATTTATTGATATCCATTTTTTAAAAAAGAGTACAAGTGTAGTGGCCATGAAGTGGCCAGAGAACCCAAAAAACAAGACCCCTTCACAAAGGAAATAAATTGACAGAAATTTTCACACACGGTGAAACAATAAGCAATGAAACGATACATGATTGGTACATTTTAAAACAAACCACACGGTGAGGAGGAAATGAACTGACTGCCGAGGCAAATTAATCAATGTTAGCCATACATCATGTGAATAGAAAATTTTGTAACAATCCAAATTAGGGCAAAAACAGTATAACTGGGGTTCTTTTGGCAAGTGTGAGTGATCTCTAGGTTACCATAATCATCACCATTATCATCACTAACTAGCTATCTCACACTAGACAAAATCCTGTTAGTTACACTTGCTGGCAAAATCCAATCAGCACAAATCTCAGTGGCAAATGCTGCAAATTAAGAAGTCTTACAAAAATGTAATTTGCCACAAAAATGTAATTTGCCACCATGATTTGCAATGACTAGCATCAAAATGCAACTGAATTCTGGCAGTATATTAGAACTCCCCCCCACACACACCTTCTTGCCATTGTGCCAGTCTGTAACATGAAGGACAAGTGTATGTGATGCTATAGAAAAGTCATGACTGAATATGCTCACCTGTCTTTACGAAAAGCTAATGAAGCCATACCTGACCATCAGACAGTTTGTGTTCTTACTGTCACATAAACAAAACCATGAATAACTTTGTAGGGATTATTAATATCCCATAAAATTACTAGGGGTGTTAAGTAATTTTTTTTCTAGATACGTCAAATAATTATTGCATAATATATATCTGATATAGTGCATCAGCGATAGTCTACAAATAGTCAAAAAAATGTTTTTCACTTTCCCTGTCCTCTGCCAAGCAGGGAAAGTGATTAATTTGCCAATATCCTGAAGTGGCTCACTTATTAAGCCACTTCAGGATATTGGAAAAATTGAAAGAGGGAGTCTTGCTTTGGATCACAGACCCATGATGTGATCAATAGTAGGCATCCTTCAAGTCTTGAAAGACTATGGTAACGTACTCTGAATAGAGGTCTTGGAACAGCGTCTAGTGTGGCTGAGAAGGCCAATTCGAGAGTGGCAATCCCTTCCACAGGGATCACAGACACTGGAAACCAATCCAAACCAGAAATGCAGAAGCCCTTTGGCAGGCACCAAAAAAGTACATGTAGGAACGCTCGGGGTGTCTGTGTGCACTCTAGGAAAGACATTGTCCAATCACCGTCTTTAAGAGCACACCAGCCTGCTTCTGCAGCACTCTGAACAGCCCATGTAGTGAGCCTCTAAGTTCCAAAATGGAACAGTCCAGCCAGTTTCCAGTGATCAGAGCCTGGCAGTTTGTGAGTTGGCCAGGAGAGGGAGCCATGAATCAAGGTCTTTGTCCAGGAAGGGGTTTAACATAGAATCCAAGAGTGGTCATTTGCCACTGGAAGCTGGCTAGAGTCACCGCAGACACAAAATGCCATATTTAGAGCCATATTTCGAACACCCCTCAGGCCTGCAAAGGAAGAGTGGGTTCTGGCTTCTCCTGGATGAGACAGATTCCCTAGATCTACTTCAGTCTGGCTTCAGACCTGGTTATGAGACAGAGTTGGCTTTGGTTGCCTTGGTGGATGACCTACGCCGGGAACTGGACAGGGGAAGTGTGTCCCTGTTGGTTCTGCTGGACCTCTCTGCGGCTTTTGATACCATCGACCATGGTATCCTTCCGGGCCATCTCTCCGGGATGGGACTCGGAGGCACCGTTTTACAGCGGCTCCGGTCCTTCCTGGAGGTTAGAACTCAGCGGGTGGTGCTGGGGGACTCCTGTTCAACACTCGGGCCTTTGGCCTGTGGGGTCCCTCAGGGATCTGTTTTGTCCCCTAGGCCATTTAAAATCTACATGAAACCACTGGGAGAGGTGGTCCAGAGTTTTAGGGTTCAGTGTCACCAGTATGCAGATGACACCCGACTCTCTCTCTTCTTCCCATCTAAATCCAGGGAAGCTGTCTCGGTTCTAAATCAGTGTCTGGTGTCAGTCATGGACTGGATGAGGGCGAATCAACTGAAGCTTAATCCAGACAAGACAGAGGTGCTCCTGGTCGGTCGAAAAGAAGATTAAGGAATAGGGATACATCCTGTGCTGGATGGGGTTGCACGCCCTCTGCAAACACAGGCACACAGCTCCTGTGGTGGTGCTCCTGGATTCATCTCTGAGCCTGGATGTCCAGGTTTCAGTGGTGGCCAGGAGTGCCTTTGCACAGTTAAGACTAGTGTGCCAGCTATGCCCGTTTCTTGAGAGGTCTGATCTGGCCACAGTGACACATGCCCTACGTAGTTACATCTCAACTGGATTGCTGTAACACACTCTCTGTGGGGCTGCCTTTGGAAACTCCAGAGGGTCCAAAATGCAGCAGCCAAACTGCTGACTGGGGCTGGTCACAGAGATCATGTGACACCCACAACCACCCTGTTACATCAGCTCCACTGGCTGCTGATCTGTTTCCAGGCACAATTCAAAGTGCTGGTCTTAACCTATAAAGCCCTAAACGGCTTTCTTTTTAAATATTTGTATACCTACTGTTTTTAGCTTCTACATATTGTCTTTTTAATTATGTAAGCTACTTTGGGCACATCATGGGATGACAAGACTCACTGGAAAACATTATAATGCTAAGGAAAGCTGAAGGCAGTACAAAATGTTGAAGACCTAAGACAAGAGATGGATTGAGTCAGTAATGGAAGCCACTCCCACGAGTGTGCAAGACCTAAGCAGGGCTCAAGTACCTTTTGGATTACAGCAACATTGGTTCTGCTATCACCTTGTATGTGAGGTGCGTAACAGAGGCTGCGCAGAGTTGGAAAAGGATAATAATAAGCAGACACACATACTGTAGAGAATGTGCAGTGGGGAGGATGTTTACGGCCTATTCCATTAGTCTGAAATCTGTTAGATGTTCTGCATGACTGTTTAGTAATTTAGCATTAGTAAATTAGCATTATGTGCATAGCTGTCTGGGTAGCTCAGTGAACTGGGTACCTGGCGGCCGAGGCAGGGAGTCCAATGCCTGTCTGTGTCTCCTCCGAGAAGCACCAGCCTACGTAGCCTTGGCCAAGCCACATGGTCCCAGAACGCCTTCAGAAGAAGAAACTGGTAAACCACTGCTGAGTCATCTGTACCTAGGAAACCCTGGAACAAGTCACCATGAGTCGGAATTGATTTGATGACACACAACTGTTAATTATGTGCATGTCACATAGCTTGATTACTCAGCATATTCCTACTATTGATCATTGCATGTGCGTTGCACGGATATATAATTTCTACTAGATCTCAGAAAACCAGCTACCGGTTTCACCCAAATCTCTCAACCAATGATGCTAAAAGAGGCCACACCGAGGCTAAAAAGGTGATAACAAGGAACTGGGCCTTCTTGGTGGTGGCCCCCAATCGTTGGAATAAGCCACTGGGAGAGAACCCTCATCTATACAAGAAGAACATGGTTGGCTGAAAGGAGAACCAATCTGGAGAAGACAAGAGGAGAGTTTTGGTCAGTTAACCATTAAGAGAGAGTTAAGAAGAAGCAGCTAGAGTGTCTCAGAGTAGGAATATGGGTTTCCACGGAGCTATTTATTGTAGTTACTTTGTATATAAGAGAACTTGTTCTTAAAATGAAAAGTTGATACTGTTCATACATGAAACTTCAAGCTGATGAGAGTTTGTAACTGTTATGCTTACTAAATAAAGAATTTTATTTTATGTTTCACTTTAAAACTGCTCGGCTCTTATGATTTGGGCTGAAGGAAAGCCCTTGGAAAAAAAAACACAAGGCAGGTCCAGAGGTGATTAGCCAGGTAGCCGGTCACAGCTACCAACTGAGATATGTAAGGCTCCTTCCCTCCTTATCTTCAAGAAACTGGTGAAAACAGAATTATACAAAACTGTCTTCAGTAACTGATCCTCCAAATGCTGTTAATATTTTTAATTTTTATTTTCTTGTTCTTTATTTTTCTTTTCTGTATGAATTTTAGATCTATACTTGTGAATCGACAGAATTGTCATGTGAGTGTCTTGCGGGGGTTTTAAGTTTTAATCTGTAAACTGCCCGGAGTAGCGCTTGCACTAAAGGAGTGGTATATGAATGCATCAATATTTGGCATTTAGCTGTCATTTGATCACTGTTGGCTGCAGGTAGATATTTTTGTTTAGCTTTTGCATTTTGTTTATCATTATAAAATACGTTTACTTTTAGTTGCCGTATTTTCTTCTTTGACTTCTACGCTTGCTGCATTACCTTCCCCACCCACCCCCTTTCTGCAAATCTGGCCACTAGGTGGCTAAAGGCAAAGCCGGATGGGTAGCACTGTCCCCTCTCCATTCTACCCAGCGGACTGCCAGGGGAGAAACCCATTGCTCTCAGAGTTGTAATTCATAGAATCACAGAAACATGGATTTGGAAGGGACCTATAAGGCCATCGGGTCCAACCCCTTGCTCAAGGCAGGAATCCAGATCAAACCAGACAGCGAGCGGATCCTTCATTTTTGAAGATGACCACCTCCATCAGAGTCAGGTTCACCATTTATTTAGGGGGAAAAGAGAAGTGAGTGGCTAAGGCTGAGCAGTGGCTGACTAGCCCAATACAAGCCCAGAAGAAATGAAAACCGTGGGGGCAGATTCGCTGATCCTGGGCTTCTTGGATTTATTCCAGATTCCGTTGAGATGCTACATCTGTGCTTTCTCGCTTCTCTTTCCTTTGTGCATCCTTGATCCTTTTTATTTCCAATTCTTTAGCCCCTTGTTTGACTGAATAGCGGTAGAAACACAACATCAGTATCTCAACCAGGACACTAGATTTTTTGCAGAGAACAGAATCCATCCGGGGCTAACTAGGCATCTTTGAGGTGGCTGCTTCCCATACTCACACCCGCTGACATGTTGAGTGATCCAGGTTAGGAAATTAGGGTGCTTGTATCCCACCACCATGTTCCAGGGGATCCTGCCATCCCACCCCCAAAAAGGTGCCCCCTTAAAAAAAAATTAGCTGGAGAGAGGATCTGCACCCTGAGCCTGGCAGGACAGCTGTGATTGGCTGAGGGTGATGTCATCCTAGAGTCACCTAGGTTCTGCCCTGGACTACCCCACCCTCCTTGCTCTTCTGTTCCACCACCACCACCCCTCCCCGTCCATTTCCCATAAACTCCATTTCAAGAAAAAAGCAGATTGGCTCTGCTCTGCTGCAACCCTCAGTTCCCAAGGAGTTAACTTAAAGTGACAGGTGCAGCCAGGGACGCAACAGGGAGAAGCAGCTCCTTTCCATGTTCCTCCGAAAGGCTGCCTGAATGTCAAAAGAGATGTAATGGAGCACAGCTCTCTTCTGCCCCAGTTTATGCTCAGATGGCTGGGGGGGTGGGAAAAAGCCCCACGGAGCTGTCTGAAAGCAGGCATCTTGCAGCATGGCTGACCTAGAGAACTCTGGTTTCCCAAGGCCTTCTTGCAGTGTCAAGCAGACGCCTGGGGTGGAGTAGTCTGTCTCCCTCCGGCCAGGAGAGGGGCAGCTAAAGATGCTCCGTGCCAGGGCTTTGGTTTCAGAAGGAAATATACAGAGCCTTTCTCACAGCAGGGCAGCTGTCGGTGCTGCATGCCGAAGGACACAAGAGAAAGCCAGTCTAAATCACACCAAAAGTTAAGGCCAAATTAAGGCAGGAGCAATTCCAAACACACACACACACACACACACACACAAACCCAAAACAACAACAACATAAGAATGGTTGTTGTAGATTTTTCGGGCTGTTTGGCCGTGTTCTTAAGGTTTTTCTTCCTAGGAAGAAAAACCTTAAGAACACGGCCAAACAGTCCGAAAAACCTACAACAACCATCGGATCCCGGCCGTGAAAGCCTTCGAGAATACAACGACATAAGAACACCATCATAATCACCAACAACAACGACAACAATAAACAAGCTACTCTTGGTGTGCATCTGCAAGTTATTCTAGGGTTAGGGAAATGGTGTAGAGATTAAATAAACGGACTTTTAAAAAATACAAATTCAAACACAAAGTACAAAATAAACTTTCTGTGGACGTTGGTAGAGGTGCGGCCATTCAGTTATAAACCAGAGCAGGCACACACAATCTCTGAGATGACCTGGGAGGCCAGTCCCAGGAACGAACAGGACAGACAGAAAACGATCCAGGTTGTCTTCTTCCACAAACCTGTGCCTACAGCCGTTGCACCAGCTGCACCTAATCCAGCTTGCCAAAGGACCCTTAGGTCCTGAGCTGTAGAGCCAACCAGGGTAACTGGATGTTTTCAAGGAAGCCTAAGACAAGCAAGGCACCAAAGCATCTGCTTTTGACCTCTCAGCCCCCCTGGGACATTGTTTAGTTGTTCTGGTGTTTATTTCTTCATTATTTATTGGTTAGCCTCTTTCCATCCTGCCTTTTCTTCCAGAAGCAAAAGGCAGCACATGTTATTTTCCTGCTTCTGACCTTATCTTTCCAACAACCTTTGACGTAGGTCAGTCCGAGAGATAGCAACTGTCTGGGGGTCACCAAGGGTGAAAAATAGCAAAGTGGGGTCTGATCTCTGGTCTCCTGAATATTTCAGGTACAACTGTTCTGAAAGAAACAGTACTTGATTGTCCTGATGCATCACCAGCATTGTGGAGAAGAAGCTATCAGGAGGGCAGAACATGGAGATAATGTTTTCCTAAAGGCAAAGGTGTCAAACAAGGGTGGATTTTATTGCCTTATCTGTTTGACCTATGTATATACAAAACATACCATATGGAAACCTGGATTAGATTTGGATTAAATGGAAGAGAAAACTGGTTGAAGACACATCAATAACTTCAGATAAGCAGATGATACCATCTTACTGGCAGCAAGAAACAATTATTTGAAGCAATTAGATATGAGGTTTAAAGAAGAAAGTTCAAAGGCAGGATTACAGTTGAACACTAAGAAGACAAAAGTCATTACTACAAAAGAACTACCTAATTTTAATTTTCCACAATGAAGAAATTGAAATAGTAAAACATTTTCTACACTTTGGTTCAACCATCAGTTAAAATAGAGACTGCAGCCAACAACCTAGAAGAAGAGAGAGACTTGGAAAGGTGGATGTGAAGGAAGTAGAAAAGAAGTAAGGATGTGTCACTAGAGACCAAGGCCAATATAATCTATATTTACAATGACTATGTAGAGATGTGAAAGCTGATCAGTGAAGGGGGGAGGAAATCAGTTCATTTGAAATATGGTGCTGGAGGAGAACTTTGTGGGGTACCTTGGACGGCCAGATGACAACCAAGTGGATCCTAGATCAAATCAAGCCTGAATTCTCCCTAGAGGCAAAATAAAAATAAAAATCACCACCTGAGGCTGTTTTACCATGGACAAATCATGTGAAGACAAGAGCTACTGGAAAATACAATAATGCTAGGAAAGGTTGAAGGCAGCAGGAAAAGAGGAAAACTAAATATGGGTTGCACTGACTGCATCAAAGAAGCCACAAGCTGGAGTTTGCCAAAGCTGAGCAGGGCTGTTAACAATACGACTTTTGGAAGTCACTCAGTCATAGCATTATAAAGGTAAAGGTAAAGGTTCCCCTTGACAATTTGTCCAGTCGTGTTCGACTCTAGGGGGCGGTGCTCATCCCCGTTTCCAAGCCATAGAGCCAGCGTTTGTCCGAAGACAATCTTCCGTGGTCACATGGCCAGTGTGACTTAGACACGGAACGCTGTTACCTTCCCACCGAGGTGGTCCCTATTTATCTACTTGCATTTGCATGCTTTCGAACCGCTAGGTTGGCGGGAGCTGGGACAAGCGACGGGTGCTCACTCCGTCGCGTGGATTCGATCTTACAGCTGCAGATCTATAGATCTTACAGCACAGAGGCTTCTGCGGTTTAACCCACAGCGCCACCACATCCCTTGCGCCACCACGTCCCTTGCGCCACCACGTCCCTTGCGCCACCACGTCCCTTTAGCATTACAGGTAAAAGCAAAATAGAAATCAAACATTTAAAAAAGACCAAAATGTGGTGGCACATTTCAGACTAACTTTTATATATATTTTTAATGTGAGCTTTCATGGACATTTCCACTTTATCAGACATAAGAGCAGTCATAGGTGGCTTGAAGGCCAGCTCCAGAGTCAGCTTGTGACTAGAAAAGGGGGGGGGGCACCCCACCTTGATATCTGAAGTGAGATGTCACCTATACTTTGACCATAAACCACCTATGCCCGCCTATTGTCGAAACTTAACCTGGAAGTTCTACAACAGGCCTATCGACATTAATCTGCCCCCAGCACCATCCTGAAATGGTTGCCCATATATTTCTGATTCCTTCTTTGGTTGGCTAAGAAAGGGAGCAGCATGCTCTGCCCGTCTAATACTTCATCACTTTCAGTTGGGCTATCTGCTCTAATAAAGTTATCTTTGCAGGCTAAGCTGCATGGCAGGCAGCTCCAGCAATCAGCATGGCAATTAAAAATAAGGTAGTTGGATATACATCTGCATAGCATTAAGTACCGTTTGGGCAGAAGAGGCTTTTTTGCACGATTTTTTTTTTAAACTAATGGCTCACCACATTTAATTCCCAAAGCTATGCTCATCGACATCATCTCCTCCCACACACATACATACATACAATCCTGCACCCACAGCATGCTACCAATGACTATACATAGCGTAACAATTTCCTACAGAGGTGCGTGGGAGGTAGCTAAGTTAGTCTGCTCCAGCAAAAACAGCAAAAAGGCTCGCCGTGACCTACAAAACTAATGAATTTATTATGGCGCAAGCTCTGGCGCACCCTATGCATTTGAAGTAGTACTTCATGCATGTGGCGAAGGGCACAGTTTGCCTAACCATGTGCTACAATGAATTGGTCATTTTTTTAAGGGCCACTTGAATTTTTATGGCTTATACACAATGTGAGAGAAGGGCAGCCTTCATGTGAAGGCTGGGAAGAGGAATAATGTTCTTGCTGGGGGATTCTGGGATCTGTAGTCTGGCAAAGATAACATTTCCAAATTCTGATTAGGACTGGGTGAGCAGTGCAACTGAAAGAAACCCAAAGTGCAGTTGTGCTTTACAAATAGTGATGCACAGAGCTAGTGTCCCTTGCTAATGTTTACATGTTAAGCTGTTGTTTAATGACACAGCTATAGCTATGTGGGACAGGAAGCAACAGTTAGAACTGGATATGGAACAACTGATTGGTTCAAAATTGGGAAAGGAGTACGACAAGGCTGTATATTGTCTCCCTGCTTATTTAACTTATATGCAGAATACATCATGCGAAAGGCTGGACTGGATGAATCCCAAGCCGGAATTAAGATTGCCGGAAGAAATATCAACAACCTCAGATATGCAGATGATACCACTCTGATGGCAGAAAGTGAGGAGGAATTAAAGAACCTCTTAATGAGGGTGAAAGAGGAGAGTGCAAAAAATGGTCTGAAGCTCAACATCAAAAAAACTAAGATCATGGCCACTGGTCCCATCACCTCCTGGCAAATAGAAGGGGAAGATATGGAGGCAGTGACAGAGTATACTTTCTTGGGCTCCATGATCACTGCAGATGGTGACAGCAGCCACGAAATTAAAAGACGCCTGCTTCTTGGGAGGAAAGCGATGACAAACCTAGACAGCATCTTAAAAAGCAGAGACATCACCTTGCCGACAAAGGTCCGCATAGTCAAAGCGATGGTTTTTCCAGTAGCGATGTATGGAAGTGAGAGCTGGACCATAAAGAAGGCTGACTGCCGAAGAATTGATGCTTTTGAATTGTGGTGCTGGAGGAGACTCTTGAGAGTCCCCTGGACTGCAAGGAGATCAAACCTATCCATTCTGAAGGAAATCAACCCTGAGTGCTCACTGGAAGGACAGATCCTGAAGCTGAGGCTCCAATACTTTGGCCATCTCATGAGAAGAGAAGACTCCCTGGAAAAGACCCTGATGTTGGGAAAGTGTGAAGGCAAGAGGAGAAGGGGACGACAGAGGACGAGATGGTTGGACAGTGTCATCGAAGCTAACAACATGACTTTGACCCAACTCCGGGAGGCAGTGGAAGACAGGAGGGCCTGGCGTGCTCTGGTCCATGGGGTCACGAAGAGTCGGACACGACTTAACGACTAAACAACAACAACATATACGCATGCACCAGCAGGAGGCTGGAAACAGACCTGCAAGCCTTCCCGTTTGTCTTTTCAAGGAATGAGACTGGATATCTGGATGAAATAATAATAAAACCATAATAATATATTTTGAACTGCAGAGCTGGAAGGGACCCTACAACCACTGAGTCTGGCCCTTCTCAAGGAGGCACAGTGGGGGAACTGAACTCCCAACCTCTGGCTCCACAGCCAGAGACCCAAGAGCTATCCAGCAGTTAAAGGAAGAGGTTGTGTCTGAGCAGATGCCCAACCTAGGAATTTAATCCCATTCTTAGAACCCAAGTTTTGATCTTTGCACCCTTGAGAAGACACTGTTCTTTTATGTTGCATTTTATCTTATTTTTATAATCTGCCCTTGGGAGGTTTACTGGAGCTTAGCATACACAGCATTGATGCCTGGGGAGTACCACCTCCCTGTTGGTTCTATTGGACCTCTCAGCAGCTTTTGATACCATTGAACACGGTATCCTTCTGGCCCATCTCTCTGGGATGGGACTTGGAGGCACTGTTTTACAGTGGCTCAGATCCTTCCAGGAGAACTCAGGAGGTGGTGCTGGGGGATTCCTGTTTGACCCCTTGGTGGCTGCCCTTTGTCCCCTATGCTTTTGAGGTTTGTTGTTACCAGTGTGCAGATGACACTGTATCTCTCCTTGCCACCTAAGGAAGCTGCTTCAGCTCTAGATCAGTGTCTAGTGTCAGTAATGAGGATGAATAAACTGAAACTTAATCCAGACAAGACAGAGATGTTCTTGGTCAGTTGAAAGATAGATCAGGAAATAGGGATGCAGCCTGTGCTGGAGGGGATGACAACTCCACCTTGAAAGCCCCAGTGCACAGCCTAGAGGTACTCCTGGATTCATCTCTGAGTCTAAGTTTTGGCTTTGGCCACCAGTGCCTTTGCAGAATGAAAACGAGTGTGCCAGCTGCGCCCATTCCTGGAGAGGTCTGATCTGGCCCTGGTGACACATGCCTTAGTTACATCCCGGTGGGATTACTTTAACACACTCTATGTGGGGCTGCCTATGGAAACTTCAGCAGGTCCAAAACGCAGCAGCCAGATTGCTGATTGAGGCTGGACACAGGGATCACAAAATGCTCCTGTTACAGCAATTCCACCGGCTGCCAATCTGTTCCCGGGCAGAATTCAAAGTGATGGTTCTAACCTATAAAGCCCTAAACAGCTTGGGCCCAAGCTACAGTATTTAAAGGACTTCATCTCCTTTTATGTGCCTCATCAGGGGAGGCTTTTCTCTTGGTCCCACCACCCTCACAGGCGCTTATGGTAGGGACCCAGGAGAGGGCCTTCTCTGTGGCTGCTCCCAGACTCTGGAACTCCCTCCCACTGGAGGCCAGCCTGGCCTCGTCTTGGCTGCCCTTCTGCAAGCAGGAAAAAGACCTGTCTCTTCCGGCAGGCTTTCCCTTCATGACGGTCTGAGTGGAGTTTTTAAATGGATTGTTGCACCTTTGAACGTGTTTTGGTGTTGTTGTTTTTAATATGGTACTCATTTCATCCTTTTTAGTATTTGTATACTCACTGTTGTTACCTGTAAATATTATATTTTAATTATTGTAAGCTGCCTTGGGTCCTTTTTAAGCAAATAGGCAGATTAAAAATAGTTTAAATAAATAAATAAATATTCTAAAAATGTTAGAATTTCATGGCTTCCTCCCAAATTCTCTTCAAGGCCTAATTTAGGTGAGAAAGGAACATTTTATTGTTGTTGCTGTTATGAAAAAACTCTAACTAATATTTTTTAGGTTTCTCCAAGGTGGGGGTGTTTTTTATGGATGTTTGACTTTTAATACTGCAGCTCTGCACAATGATGGGGTGTTTCATTCCAACCAGCCGCCCAGGTTTTTCAAGAAATACCTTCTTCTTCCCACACTTCTTCTCCCATTTACTTTGTGTAATCAGCTGGAACCATCATTGCTTTTTGTTTCCCACTACATGGGAGCACGACCTTTCTTGCATTTGATCCATTTTAAAATTCCTTGGTCTTCATTCACTTGCTTTAGTCCATCTCCATGCTCAGCATCCCACAATAAATCCGCATTTTTAAATGCATCCACCCTCAGGCCATGGAGATATGAGGACACCAATTTGCAGAGTCCTGCTTTAAGTTCCAGGTGTCCAACTTTAGGGCAGAAGTTTTCTTATGATTGTTGCATGGTGCAGGGTTATCGATCTGCTTGTCGGCTTTCACCCTAAACCCCACGCACCCCGTGAGGTTAACAGACCGTGGCGAGGCAGCACCTTACTGGCTGGGGACTGCCCAGCTTAAGGTGGGCGGTAGCTACCTAGTGAGGTGCAATGACCTCTTCCACCGTCGGAAGTAGCCCCTGGCGTCATGCTCTACGCCAGCGGTCCCCAACCTTTTTGGGACCGCAGACCGGCTGAGCACTCTTGGGCGCATGTGTGAAGTGGTGGGGAGTGCTCACGCCGGCGCTGGCACGTGTGCGCAAAGCAGCTGTGGGGAGGGGAGTGCGTGGAGGGGGTGGGCACCGGGCCGCAGACCGGGGGTTGAAGACCTCTGCTCTACGCCAATCGAGCAAAGACTTATAACCGGTAACTGCTACTTCCCGTGTTGTTTCAACGCTGTATGCGAAGCTGGAGTGTCCTCTCCAGAGCACGAAGCCTGGGTAAAATAATATGGAGGACAGGCTGTTACCCAAGCAGCAAACCCCCCCTCTCCACGTCGCTGAAATAGTCCAATGGAAAGGCAAGAGCCAATACAACTGGTTCCAGCGACGTCGCAGGAGTTGCCAGAACGTCACGAACTGTCTCCGGGACTCCGGCTCTGGATTTTGCCTCGAGGTTAACCCCTGAAGCCTTTTCCATCAATGGATATAGCCACAAGGCAGTGGAGGTTTGAAATTGGAGTTTTCCTTCTCCTAGATGGGCTGCCTTCCAAGGCTGACGAGCCCCACCTACCCGGCCTGCTCCTTGATAGTGCGGAGATTAGAACACAGGCCTCCAGCTGCCGGACCTTGTCTTCCAAAAGGACCACCAGCTTCTTCCGTCGTGAGAATGGCTGACGGTCGGATTCCAAAAGATCTCCTGTATGGAGAATTAGTGCAGGGAAATCGCCCCAGAGGGAGACCACAGCTGCGATACAAGGAGATCTGCAAGCGGGATCTGAAGGCCTTAGGAAAGGACCTCAACAGATGGGAAACCTTGACCTCTGAGCACTCAGCCTGGAGGCAGGCGGTGCATCATGGCCTCTCCCAATTTGAAGAGACCCTTGTCCAGCAGGCCGAGGCCAAGAGGCAGTCCCGAAAGCAGCAAAATCAGGGAGCTGGACAGGGGACGGGACTGTATTCGTCTTCAGTGTGGAAGGGATGGCCCCTCTTGAATTGGCCTTATCAGCCACACTAGACGCTGTTCCAAGTCCTCCATACAGAGCACGTTCCCATAGTCTCTTGAGACCGAAGGATGCCTAATCTAATCTGCTTTAAGTTGTTGTTTCCTATTGCCTTCTTCATCTCCAGGAAGCTGCAAAGGATCCGGGCATTGATTCTTGCATTTGCATCTATTTTCTCCCTTCCTCTGTCACTGAGGGCACATCCTGTATGGTGCTGTTAGGTTACATCTGAACACAGGCTAGCAGACCACCAAAATTTCCCCTGCTTTTTCAGAAGCACATTTATCTCGATGGAGGGACCACTATAGATTTGTCTCATTTTTAAATCTCTGTGTAGTGCTTGCAAACTGTTCACTGATTGTTGAGGAGGAGGATGGCCAGCCCGCTTGTCCCCCACCCCATGCACTCTCCGTCCCTCGCCCTGCCGCGGCCTAGGCCCCGGCCTTCTCCTTTGCAAACTCCTGTTGCCACGGAAACTGCCTCCGCAGGAGGCGGCCGCCGGACCAGCCGCCCATCACTCGGCCCGTCAGCCAATCCCCGGCGCCCGCCGAGCCGCCGTCGCCCGGGCGACCAATCAGAGCCTCACTTGCTCCGGGAAGCCCTCCGCCGCCCGAGCAGCCAATGGGAGGCGCACCTGCCCCAGGAAGCTCCCAGTCGCTCAGGCAACATCAGGAGGGCGCCTTGGGCACTTCCTGGAGGCGTCCAGGAAGGGGGACCAGTGTTGAGCCTGGGGTGTGTGTGTCATTCATCTTAACACATCTGGCCACACCTGGAGGGGGGGTATTGTCTGCACCCTCAAGTAATGGCTCTTTTGTCTTCCCAAAAACAAGTGGTTTTAAACAAATCCCAATCCTGGATCATCATTAGGAGGATTAATAAATAATAATAAAAATCATTAATACCAAACTGATTCAGTGATGTTGGTCATTAAAGCAACACTCCTCTCTCCCCCCCCCCCCATGTATCTACAGCTTTTTCCTTGGCAGACTTTCTTCTGCCCCTCCCCAATTAAAATACCCTCCTGCCTTTTCTTGATCTTCTACATGTAGTGAGAAATCGCAGGCAAAAAGCCTGGGAGTGGTTTTTTTCCAACCCATCCTGTTGAAATAAAGAGATAAGGGGAAGAGAAATCTGAGCATAAGGAATTAAGAAACCTTCCAACAGCTTGCTGTTAACACCGGCTGTATTCCCTCAGAAAGGAGCTGTCTCCCTTTGCTCAAAATATGGTGATAAATTAAAAATGTGGGGATAGAGCTGATGAAGAATTGAATGGGCCAGACAAGAGTAGCCACATCGGAGGGGTGACCGGCAACTGTGTGGCTTGTGCCAGGAAAGGAAGGGGAAGAATCCAGAGACTTGAACCATGTCAGGGTCTGGATTTACATTAACCAGATATGTCTGAGCAAGAGGGTTGTAAGCCACTGAAGCTTATACTGAAATAAATCTGCTAGTTTTTAAGCTACTGCAATACTTGAACCTGCTAGGACAGAGCAAGGCTGCTGAGTCTTCGAAAACTGATTTCATGTTAGTCACTAACTTGTTCTCTGTTGCCGGGCTGACTCTGATTTACAGCAAGAATATGAATTCCTAACCTCCAGAATGTCCTGTTCGATACAGGTCTGCTCAGCTCTTGCAAACTCAAGACCATGGTTTCCTTTACTGGGTCAATCCATCCGCTAGCTTCAGGCTACTAACTGGTTTGAGCATGGCGCATCTCAGTTTTATACCTGCATAAAGTGGCAGGATGCATGGCAGCTTTCACAACATCTTGTGAGTAAGGGAGCTCTTCTTTCCATGCTGCACGTGAGATAACTGAGGTTGAGGGAAAGTGACTCAGCAAGGCTGGGGTCTTCTGGGACTAGCTTGATAGTTGCTTACCTATTAAATGTAAATACATTTAAATTTGTATTTTAACTGTTGCAATCTACTTTCAGATTGTAAGACCCTGAGGGCAGGAACTGTCTTGGTTTTATTGACCTGTAAATGTTCTTGTAGGTTGTACAAATGAATAGCTGGGAATAAAGCATATATTATAGGAGTGTTGCTCACAACAAAATGCTGCAGTGCTGTTCCCCCCCTGTTCAGGCCTCTAATCATGACCAAGTGGAGATTTGAACCCAGGGCTCCTGAGCCCCAATGCTGAACTCTAACCACTTCTCTCTGCTGGCCCTCTATCCATAACATTCTTTGCAAATAGAAAATGGGTAAACCTGGGAGAAAGTTGAGCGACATGAATCTTCACCTTGATGTCTAATTTTACGTACAGTGGCATTTCTCATTTTTATGCAAAGGAACGTGCCGTTTTGTGAGTTTTCCCCTATAGAATGATATATACTCAGCATCCAGTGTCTTCTTGCACCTTTATGGGAAGCAAGAAGGCTATATCTCTTATTTCCATGAAATGCCACAAATCCACGCAAAAGCCGTTTCAATTTTTTTCCTCTGGATGAGATAGCAAGGCATATTCCTGGCAGCCATCTCTATGTGATCCTGAAACACTCCAAAACAGAGAGACCCTAGAATGTACTTAAATTCCAAACTCCATATCAGGGTGATGCCTGGTTAAAGGTGTCCTTGGAAAACTGTAACTCCCAGAATCCCACAGCCGGCAGCGGGGCAAAACGCTTCCTCCCTTGCCGGTTCAGCAGGACCCTTGACCTTGAAATTTCCAAGGCCAAACCTGAGACCAGAGAGTGCAGGCCTTGTGATGTCACAGAGGCAGGGCAGGCATGGACTGAGAAAAAAGCATGGAACCTGTACGAGACACCTTTGCAGTGAGCGAGTGAGGGCTGGTGCCGGTTAGGCATGGGTGGATCGGGGCGCTGGCACACAAAAACGTAACTTTCTTTTCCTCATTCAGTGAAGCTTACCCTATCTGGAGAGCCAGAGAAGCCTAGCAACTCCCGGAGATGTCAGCCATCACCCCGAGACACCTGGCAACCCCGTTCCTCCAGTGGTCCCCAGATGTTCTTGGACTCAAACTCCCAGAAGCCTTCACCACTCACGGTGCTGGCCAGGATTACTGGGAGCGGCAGTCCAAGAACCTCTGGGGGCCCAAGGTTGGGAGCCACTGGCAGAGGGCCCGTGAGGTCAGAGAAGGCAAACGATGCAGATCTTACCCGCAGAGAGGGAGATCGCTCTTATGGCCGCTGGCTTCCCACCCCTGCACGATCAGGCGATGGATCTGAACTCCCAAATGGGGAGCCTGATACATATTTATCAGCTACACCTCGCCCAGCAAAGCCTTCAGCCTGACAGGAGACAATTGCAGAAAGCAGTGAGGCTGAAAAAGCATGTGCAGTTAGCAAATATGTATGCAAACATGAGAGCGACCGATCTTCCTCCGTTTCATGTGCAAAATGTATGCATACTTGAAGGGTTCGTATAATAGGTCTGTGTTGCCCCCACGGATGGCGAAATCTCAACCCTCAAAATGCCAGGAAAGGGGCTCAGGTATTTTCAGTGAATAATATACAACTTTGCTAATTCAGCTTGTATATCTTCTTTATCACCTTTTTAAGCACATGCATTTAAAGTTGTCATATACTCCGCATGTCTGTTCTCTGTCACCTAGTCTTGTCCATAGATGTGTCCCTCCTTCCTCCAGACTCCACCTCACAGGCTACATGGACTTCTCCAGCCTTAAAAAAAGAAAAGTAAAGGAAGCTGGCACAGTGCTTCCTGGGAGTTGTAGCTCTTTGGGAGCTACCACAGCAATGTCCTTTTTTGTACATTAACAACAGGAAGCAATGCTGGAGAGACCATGCAGCCTCCGAAGCAGACCCTGCTCCAGGTGAGTGAAATTTAGGTGTTTCTTGATGTGTGTGCTTGTGGGCTGGAACTCCCAGAATTCTACCTGGGGGGTTCTTGGGGAATTCTGGGAGCTGCAGTCCAAACACATGGGTTGTTTTTCAGTTCAGCTCCCCAAATCCCACAGTTGGCAATGGCAGCTGGTCATGCTTGTTGTGGGATTCTGGGGATTGTAGTCCAAAGCCCCCCCAAAATTTTCCATTCCGTTCTAGTGGCAGTTTCTCAGAGATCAGCCTTTCATTGTCTTGGGAAATCAAGGATCTTTTTGTGCTCTTCAATAGGGTTGCTTTTTAAAAACACCACCACCTCGCCGTGGTGCTCTGCTTTTCACGGCAGATTATCTTGACCTAAAAGGTAGCCGCCGGAACCCTGTTTGTGACGTCTGCCTGTTTTAGTGCCGCCACCCTAACTGTTAGTGGCGAACTGGTGCAAGTTAAGAAACCATGATGAGGATTTCCTATCACACCCCGGTCATGTGATTTGACGTGTGATAGGAAACCCTTACACTAACTTGCTCACTGGTGGCAACTCTCTGCTGAAAGCCAGGCCCATGGACTTATTTATTTATTTACATTTCTATCTTGCCCAACTAGTAGGTAGGCTACTGCTCTGAGCGGCTGACAGAAGGACACACAAACAATAAAGATTGAAAACAATAAAACAACAGTGAAAAAAAAGAGGCTCCAGACATAGCTACAGAAACCACAACAGAAAAAAAAAGGAAAATTAATGGCAGACTGGTGCAGAAGGGATACATAAAATGACATTATGGGGAAACAGCCAGGTCTTCAGTTACTTCCTTAAAACCCACGAGGGATGGGACCAATCGCACCTCTAGTGGCAGGGAGTTCCAAAGTGAAGTGGCCACCACAAAGAAGGCCCAGTTTTGAGTGACCCATTTCCAGGTCTCCCTCGGGGTGGCCACTTGGAGCCTCCCAATCTAAGAAGTACAGGTGGGACAGGTAGATGTTTTGAGGGAGAGTTGCTCAGCCAGGTAACAAGGTCCTAAATCATTAAGGGCTTTAGAAGTTAACATAAGCACCTTGAACTCGGCCCAGAACTTACGTCAGCATCAACATGCAATAGGATTGCATCACCATTAGCAGGTGATAAATTTTGAACATAGAGGAGAAAAGCACGACTGATGCACGTTTTCCACTAATTTTTTATTAAACTCCCCTGGAACACAGAGGAACATCTGACTTTAAAGAAACATGAATAAAAGTCCACAGGCCGAGGATTGTCTTGGGTCTCTGGAGAGGTGATGCAGCCTCTTCTCTCCTGCCCCAAATGGAATGTGCTTCCTTGTGTTGACAACTGAGGTCTGGCCTTTCCTTTAAAAAAGGCAACGAGAAAACAATGAGGAGCACAGCCTCAGGTCGGTGCAAAGCTAACCTGCTGCTTTCTGAAGATCAAGGCCAGCGATAGGACCGACTGATATTTCCCTGGTCAGCCAGCTAATAAATAGAAAATAAGGGTTGGGGGTTCTCGCGGGAGAGCCGCCTGGGCTGAAATGAATTCGAATCAAACGGCTAGACTGATCCAGGCCTGTACAGTGGCCACGTGAAAAAAAGGGAAGAGCTTCTGGCTCTGGAATAGCTGCCTGGAAAAGGGAGCCTCCGTAGATGTGGGAGAAGAGCTGATGAAAGCTGCTTGCACCCTTGGATCCGAACTCAGAGCCTTGCCTACCTTTGTAGTTCCCTACAAGACAGTTAAAAACTAGCTTTGCTGAACCCCAGTTGCCGGGAAAGAGCACTTGCAAGACTTAATGCCTTCAAGTTTGCTTCACAGAAAGTCAGCATGGACTCCACAGTCCTGAGAAACAAGCAGGATAACAAGGACCTGTGAACGGACGGACTTTTTTTCTGTCATCTGGGGAGCAAACCTAGAGAGGTCCCCTGCTTTATTACAGTTTCTTTTTTTTTTTCCCCATCCTGCCTGCCTCCTTGACCAACCACGCTTGGCCGCATCGGGTTGGAGCCTGAAAAACCTCCTGCTTTTGCTGCCTGGGCCAGCGCTGTGGGAAAGCGGCTCCCCGGAGCTTGGAATCATTCTTTTTCTCTACTACAACTCCCAGAATCCCCTGACTGTGGGGTTCTCCTAGCTGTGGTTCTTTTTTCTCTCTTTTTTTTTAAAGGGCCAAGTTCTGCAGCTGCCATGAAGGGTTAAAGAATGGGAGCTGGGGAGGTGGAGCCCCCCAAGCAGAGGAGGAGCTGCCCTGAGGCTATACTGGGGAAGAGGGGAAGGATGAGCCAGCCAGGAAGAAGTAGCTTAAGGTTTGGGTCTAAAGGGAAGTGGCCGCTGCCCTGCTTTGAGGATGCCAAGCTAGCAACTCCAAGGAGGGGACCAGACCCCACCAAAGAGCGAGAATGGAGTCAAGGGGAGAAAGGAAGAATGCACGTTGAAGACCAGAAGATGCAGGGACTGGAGGTACCAAACACGTGTGCAGAATGCAGAGGAGGTAGCAGGGAAGAGAGATGGGAGGGGGTAGAGACCACTGCAGCGGCTCTCAAACTGGGGTCCCCCAGATGTTCTTGGATTGCCATTCCCAGAAGCCTTCACCACTAACTCCAATGGCCAGGATTTCTGGCAGTTGCAGTCCAAGAACATCTGGGGGACCCCAGTTTGGGAACCACTGACCTAGAGCACACCTGAACAAAAACTTGTGCGACCGAATCCTCACCGAAAAGTGATGGGCTTGGCCTTGCTCAGTTAGGGCCCAACCAAAGCTACTCCCTGCCCGTGGGATGGGGTGGGTAGCTGTGGTTTTCTTTCGCTGGGTCTAGTCTGCTCTTGGTTCGTTTGGTGTTTTTCACAACGGCTGCTCTTGGTGTTTTTCACAACGGCAAAATGTAGGGGGTTGGGGGTTGTTTTCCCTGGCATAAGGAACAGGGCAATAACAGGTACCTGTTAAATGCACAGGAGCCTTGCTAGGGTGGAAAAAATATCAGCCACTCGCAACGTGATCTTGTATTTCCTAGATCTAGAAACGAGCGGCATCTCTTTCTCACACAGCCTGAAATGGTGCCCCCCCCCTTTAAATACAATTCCCCCAAATCCAGAAAGGCTGGATATTCTGGGAATTGTCATGCAAAGCTTAACTTTCACAGACTCTGCTTGCAGAGTGACGCCTCCTTCTGCTATGGATGCTCCAGATCGACCTCTTTACCCCCACCCCCCTTTGCACATCTTGGCTGGCAGTAACTTTCTACACCCTTCTAAGCCCTAAGGTGTTAGGTTCCCTCTCTGCCACGATTCTTATATGTCCCTGGGAGCTGAAAGCCTGGGTACCCTTTCTTGTTTTTCCTCCAGCATTTGGTACAAACTGGCCCTAAATATGGAGGCAGAACTTCTAGGGGCTAAGGGACGTTGTGAGCTGTTGATCCCCCAAATGAACTTTTCCAACACTGGATGCCTGCATACAACTGTGCCGTCACTCTATTACAACCAGATGTAATATCAGTTTCCCTGAAAGAGGCTTAATGGATGGGGTTTATTCTCTGTGTGGGTTTGCCCAGGACTCTTCGCTATATAGACTCTCTCCTGCTTAGAACAGTTTTACGTTGTCCGGGTGTTGAGGGATCAGGGTTAGATTTCAGTAGAACGACTCTTACTTGGCAGCTGTTTCCCAGTGAAGAAGCATTCAATTCTGTAATTTCAATGAAAGCAAATTAAGCTCGTCGATGCCGGAAAATAAGGGGTCCAGGTGAATCAAACAGCTGCCTCCAGATGCTGAACTACAACTCCTATCATCCTCAGCCAACATAACTAGGGTGGGTGTCAGGTTGGGCAACACTGATCTAGCAGCAAACACCCCCACACACACCCCACACAGAGAGTAGGATTTTTAACTAGCCTTATATTTTAACTAGTCTTCAAGAACTGAAGAGGGATCACAGTGCTTTTAAAGCAACGGAATAACAGCAACAAGGAGATTTCCACTAATTATGAATATTCTGTCGTATTCTAAATTATTGTTAATTGTGGATTTTTAAAATATCAGATTTACCAGGCACATTTTGATCAATAAAACTGCCTCTTACAAATCTGGTGTGTTTCAGATGGGTTGCACTACAGCTCCCATCATCTCCCCGCCCCCTTTCAGAAGACACACAAGCCCAGCCTTTGGCCAACCTCCTTATGAAGGGAGTTCTGCTAGTATGGAGAAGTTCAGTCCTAGAGCAGAACTCCCTGGAGATGCAGAGAGCCATGCATCAGGTCCCGGTTTTATTCCCCTACCTTTCTCCTTAAATGTTCTCCTTTCGTCCTTACATGGACGGAGAAATTTCAACAGGTAGTGCATGTGTAACAAGCTATACCTGCTGAATAGTTCCCGTCTACACAAATGTAAAGCGACAGGAACCTTGTCCCTTTCCATGTGACAGGGGTGGGGAAACTGTGACTGATTTATCTTTCATCCCTTGGCATGCTGGGGCTCTTGATATCAGCTCACCTACCCTGATCCAGAGCTTGGCATCCTTTCCTGGCTGGACTTGTTGTTGTTGTTTAGTCGTTAAGTCATGTCTGACTCTTCGTGACCCCATGGACCAGAGCACACCAGGCCCTCCTGTCTTCCACTGCCTCCCGGAGTTGGGTCAGATTCTTGTTGGTCGCTTCGATGACACTGTCCAACCATCTCGTCCTCTGTTGTCCCCTTCTCCTCTTGCCTTCACACTTTCCCAACATCAGGGTCTTTTCCAGGGAGTCTTCTCTCCTCATGAGATGGCCAAAGTATTGGAGCCTCAGCTTCAGGATCTGTCCTTCCAGTGAGCACTCAGGGTTGATTTCCTTCAGAATGGATAGGTTTGATCTCCTTGCAGTCCAGGGGACTCTCAAGAGTCTCCTCCAGCACCACAATTCAAAAGCATCAATTCTTCGGCGGTCAGCCTTCTTTATGGTCCAGCTCTCGCTTCCATACATCACTACTGGAAAAACCATAGCTTTGACTATGCGGCCCTTTGTCGGCAAGGTGATGTCTCTGCTTTTTAAGATGCTGTGTAGGTTTGTCATCGCTTTCCTCCCAAGAAGCAGGCGTCTTTTAATTTCGTGGCTGCTGTCACCATCTGCAGTGATCATGGAGCCCAAGAAAGTATACTCTGTCACTGCCTCCATATCTTCCCCTTCTGTTTGCCAGGAGGTGATGGGACCAGTGGCCATGATCTTCATTTTTTTGATGTTGAGCTTCAGACCATTTTTTGCACTCTCCTCTTTCACCCTCATTAAGAGGTTCCTTAATTCCTCCTCACTTTCTGCCATCAGAGTGGTATCATCTGCATATCTGAGGTTGTTGATATTTCTTCCGCCAATCTTAATTCCGGCTTGGGATTCATCCAGTCCTGCCTTTCGCATGATGTATTCTGCATATAAGTTAAATAAGCAGGGAGACAATATACAGCCTTGTCGTACTCCTTTCCCATCAGCTCTCCTACCCTGATCCAGAGCTTGGCATCCTTTCCTGGCTAGACTACGATTCCCAAAATCCCCCAACCACTGTCCCCAGGGCTCCTTAGCCCCCCCTCCCCCATTAGAGGAAAAGCTTTTGTCCTCAACAACAGATTGTTTTTCTGCACTTCTTTAGCAAGGAGTGAAAACATTTGCCAGACTTTGGAGTCATCAGTGGTTTGCCTTGGGGGGGCGTGATTTTTATTTTTTACAGGGAGGGATTAATCAGATGGATTTTGTGACTTTTCTAATTTTGAAGTAGTGTTCCTGTTAGTGCTGAATATATTGTCAGCTGCTTTGCGAAACTAGAATGAGCTCCCTCAGTCTCCAGTCTTTGTGCTGTAGCTGCTCCACCAAACTGCCTTTCATAGAATCATAGAACAATGGAGTTCAAAGGGGCCTGTAAGGCCATCAAGCCCAGCCCCCTGCTCAAAGCAGATCTGACAGAGGGTTGTCCAGTTTCCTCTTGGATGCCTCCAGCGTTGGAGCGCTCACCACCTCCCAAAGTCATGCGTTCCATTGTCGTACTGCTCTAACAGTTAGGAAGTTTTTCCTGATATTCAGCTGAAATCTGGCTTCCTGTAGCTTGAGCCTGTTATTGCGTGTCCTGCACTCTGGAATGATCGAGAACAGATGCTGCCCCTCCTCTGTAGAACTATCAAGTACAGTATTTGAAAAGTGCTACCCTATCTCCCCTCAGTCTTCTTTTCTCAAGGCTAAACATGCCCAGTTCTTTCAGTCCTTCCTCATAGGGTTTGGTTTCCAGATCATCCTTGTTGCCCTCCCTAGAACATAGTGCAGTTAGTCACCATCTTTCTTAAAGTGTGGTGTCCAGAACTGGACACAATACTCAAGATGAGGCCTAACCAGTGCTGAATAGAGGGGGGGACTAGTAGTTCATGAGATTTAGAGACTGTATTTTTGTTATTCCAGCCTAAAAGAGCATTTGCTTTTTTCCAACCACATTACATTCTCTGAGTATGAATCTGTAACTAACTGTGTATCCACCTAATGATTGTTCTATCCAACCCACACCTAGTTAGCTTGCTAATGAGAATGTCATAGAATCGTCATAGGGTTGGAAGGGACCTTGGAGGTCTTCTAGTCCAACCCCCTGACCAAGGCAGAAAACCTCATACCCTCCCAGACAGATGGCTGTCCAGTCTTTTCTTGAAAACCTCCAGCGATGAGGCACCCAGAACATCGGGAGGCAAGCTGTTCCACTGCTTCATGGTTCTCACCGTCAGGAAATTCCTCCTTATTTCCAGGTTTATTATTTTCTGATGAGTTTCCACTCCTTGGTTCTTGTCCTACCCTTCAGACGCAATGGAGAATAAATCGATGCCCTCTTCCTTGTGACAAACCCTTCAGATATTGGAAGACGGCTATCACGTCTCCCCTCAGTCTTCTTTTCATTAAGCTCAACAGACCTCGTTCTTTTAGTCATTCTTCATAGGATTTAGCCTCCAGTCCCCGTTATCATCTTTGTTGTTCTTCTCTGCACCCCCTTCCAGGGCCTCAGCATCTTTTTTGTATTGTGGTGACCAGAACTGGACACAGCACTCCAAGTGCGGCCTCACCCGCGCGGTATAGAGTGGTACTATCGCTTCCCGTGATCTTGATTCCATCCCCTTGTTGATGCAGCCTAGGACGGTGTGGGCTTTCTTGGCAGCTGCAGCACGCTGCTGACTCACCCTTAAGCGGTGGTCCACCAGGACACTTAAATCCCTCTCACAGGTACTACTGTCGAGCCAGGTACCACCTATCCTGTACCTGTGCATCTGGTTTCTCCTGCCTAAGTGCAGGACCTTACTTTTCCCACCACTGAACTGCATCTTATTGGATAGGCCCCAAGGTTCAAGTCTGTCTAGATCCTTCTGAATGTTGAGTCGATCTTCCAAAGTATTAGCAATTCCCCCCAGCTTGGTGTCATCAGCAAATCTGATGAGTGCTCCTTCAATCCCCTCATCCAGGTCATTTATGAAGATGTTGAAGAGCACTGGGCCCAAGACAGAACCTTGAGGGACCCTACTGCACACTTCCCTCCACGTAGATGTGGTTCCATTGAGGACCACATGTTGAGTGCGGTTGGTCAGCCAGCTGCAAATCCATCTGGTAGTTGTTCTGTGTATCTCACTTTGTTCTATCTTACGCAGAAGTAGGTTGTGGTCTACCTTATCCAATGACTTACTGAAGTCTAAGTATACTATATCCACTGCGTTTCCTTGGTCCACTAATTTAGTCACTTTATCAAAGAAGGCAATAAGATTTGTTTGATATGGCCTGTTCTTAACAAACACATGCTGGCTTCTAGTAATCGCCTTGTTATTTTGTTTGTCATGGGGCACTTCATCATGGGGCACTTCGTCAAAAGCTTTGTTCAAGTCAAGATATATTATGTTTACAGCATTCCCACTGTCTACCAGGGAGGTTACCCTATAAAAAAATGAGATCAGATTAGTCTGGCAGGATTTGTTCTTGACAAATCCTTGGTGGCTTCTAGTTATTACTGTAGGGGTTTTTTTTTAGGTGCTTGCATAGTGACTGCTTTATAATCTACTCCAGAATTTTCCCTCGGATTGATGTCAGGCTGAAATCGGTCTGTAATCACCCCCTCCCCATTCATCTCTGCCACACACTTCCCAGAGGGCCTTTGTAAAGTCACAGTTTCTGACCTGCAGTTTGCAACATGGAGAAAATAGCACTGCTGTGCTTTGCAGGATCATTGGAAAGATTAGAAGCTTTGCGGCTGAAGGACAAGCTTTTAACCCTGTGCCATTCAAAGGCACAGGGTTAAAAATAATCATGTGGCACAAAGTCAGTTCGGACTTATGGTGACCCTTTTCCAGGGCTTTCCAGCTAGAGAGTCCTCAGGAGTGGTTTCCCCTTCCCTTCTTCCTGGGGTGCCCTGGGACTTTGTGCAGCTGGCCCAAGGCCACCCAGGCTGGCTTCCTCCCTGGAGGCACAGTGGGGGGATCGAACTCCCAACCTCTGGCTCCACAGCCAGATACCTAAACCACTGAGCTATCCAACACGGGTAGAAGTGTGTTTATTGTTAATGCAAAAATAAAGGCTAGAACAGCTACTCATGGTGCTTCGTAGCCTTGAATCCCCAGAGATTTTTGAATTCCAGCTTCCAGAAGCCCTAGCCAGCATGGCCAATGGCCAGGCACTGTGGGAAGTTCAGAAAATCTGGGGACCCAGAGGTCGGGCACTGTTGTTCCATCTTCTAAGTACCATGTGGGAATTCTGCTTCTCCTGTCATTCTGTGTCCAGGTTTCATGGACTTAACCTGTGTGGAATAGGGGGAGATAAAGAAATGGAGCATCACGTTCCTTTATGGTCCTCCCCCCCCCACCTTTTTTTAAAATACATCTGGCTGATTCCCTGTAAGAGAACCTGACAGCAAAATGGGGTCCATGGGATTTGTTTATTTATTTATTTAAACTATTTTTACTTTGCCTTCCTCCTTAAAAAAAATGACCCAAGGCAGCTTACATCACATAGCATTAAAAGCTGAACGCAATTGATTATTTATATATTAAAGAAGAATTAATAACATATTTAAATGTTGCGTGTGAAAGCTTTATGAAAAACAGATTTAGAAGCAACTAAATATAAATAATTCTGTTTGTCTCCGAGAGAGCCAGTCACTGAGGGAAAGCCTGCCTGTAGAGAAAGGTCTTGGCCTGCTTGTGGAAGGTCAGCAAAGGTGGGGCCAGGCTGGCCTCCAGTGGGAGGGAGTTCCAAAGTCTGGGAGCAGCCACGGAGAAGGCCCTCGCTTGTGCCCCCACCAAGCAGACCTGTGAAGGTGGTGGGAGGGAGAGAAAGGCCTCCTCTGAGGATCTTAACACTCAAGCAGACTCATAAAAGGAGACACAGTCTTTGAGGTAGCCGTTTAGGGCTTTATAGGTTAGAACCATCACTATGACTTGTGCTTGGGTTACACCAGGGCCCTGCATCCAGAGGACAAGAAGGCGTACCTGTGGCTGGGATTCTGATTCCCTCAAGGTTGCTCGGCCGTCCTGTAGATCTGGACAAAACCCCCAGCATGGCTGAAGCTTGGGTGATTTACTTTTTTTGGGGGGGGGGGGGGGAACTATAACTCCCAGCATAGTTGGCTGGGAGATGCTGTAATCTGAAAATGTCAGTTTCCCATGCTCTGGGCAGGTACGGTTGCCAGCATCTGTTACTCTCTGCAACTTTGCCTTTAACATCTGCGGGATGGGGTGGATTATTATTATTTCCTTCCCGCCGCAAACGCGGCTCTCTCGCTGGCCGATCAAACTGGCTCCAAATCTCAGGTCCAGCCAGACACCCCCACTGCCCCTTCGTCCCTAAAACGGGGATTCTAGTCCACGTTCCATCTGATTCCTCCCTTGCTTGCATTTAGGAATCGGAAGCATTTTTTCCAGGCCTGCCTGGAAAACCCTGACGGGGTTGCATGAGCTACCTTGGTAAAGAGCAGCACCCATTTTCTGCTGCCTTTCCTCCTGTTGCCTTCCCCCCCCCCCCCCAAAGTAACTTGACCGGGGCTGTAAAACCAGGGTCACAATCTGTCTGTCTGCAATCCTTCATTCCTGGTCATCTCATAGGGCAGGGAAGTGGAGAGAGAGAAAGGGGGGTCTCCTCTTAGGTAGGGCTGGGAAGAGAGGGTTCCTGTGTCCGGGAGGGGAGTGAGCAAAAGCGGGGGTGGGGTGGGGGGGCGTGGGAGGGGGGACAGGAGAAAGTTTTTGACATTCTCTCCAGCAACTCCTCTCCAAACGCGACCCTATTGGGGGATGCAAATGTTCCATTCCTGCCCCGCAACCAATGACGTCCCGGGCGGGGCGGGGCTTCCCATTGACAGAATAAGCACCTTGGTGTTTACTCTGAGCAGCAATGTGTGCAGCTCCTAGACGGGAGGGGAGGGGAGGGGCCGAGGGTGTCTGGGAGGGGGGAAGAGGAGGAGGAGGAGGAGGAGGAAGAGGAGGGGGCTGTCAGCGAGGTTGGGCTATAAGAGAAGGCAGCAAAGAAGAGAGAGAGAGAGAGAGAGAGGTGGGCGTGAGCAGGCAGGGCTAGGAAAGGGAGCCGTCTCTGGTGGGAGCAAAGAGGGCACCGATCCTTAGATTGCGACCCCTTTCCTTTGCCCGCCCATTCATTCTCTGCTCTCTCTCTCTTTTTTTTTTCTCCCCTTACCCCAAGGGCTGAGCATCTGTGGCGAGAAGGCGTGACTCCTTCGGTCATCTCTGGGCGATGCCGTGCCGGGAAGAGTCCCCGGCCCCGAGCTGACACGCGCACCCCTCTTCTGCCCTCCTGTTGTTTTTGCCAAAAGACTCCGCTCCCCACCGCCTGTCCGTCTGGTGTCTCCGGGAGGCACGCTGGCGACGCTCTCGCACGGCCGTCCGGGTGCCACCGCCGCGCCTGTCAGTTTGCCAGCCAGCGGCTTGAGAGACTGAGTTAAAAGGGGGGCGTGGACGAGGAAGCCGATCTCCCCACCGCTGGCAGCCGGCGAGGCTCACCCGCCCACCCACTGGACCAGCAGCAGCAGCAGCAGCAGCACCCCCTTCCTCCGGCAAATGATGAAAAAATAACCCTGGCTCGGGTGGTTGTGTCTGGGGAGCGTCTTGAGGAGCAGAAGCAAAACCAGCATCCGCAGCATGGTCCAGCAAAGGAACGTGAGGAACCGGGGGACAGAAGCCAAGAGGGAGGTGTGCCCCAGAGATGCTCTGCTCTTGAAAGATGCCAAAGGAGAGCCGGGCTGGTGCAAGACACCCAGCGGGCACATCAAGCGTCCCATGAATGCCTTCATGGTGTGGTCTCAGAATGAGAGGCGGAAGATCATGGACCAGTGGCCGGACATGCACAACGCCGAGATCTCCAAGCGTCTGGGCCGGCGTTGGCAACTCTTGCAGGACTCGGAGAAGATCCCCTTCGTCAAGGAGGCAGAGCGGTTGCGGCTGAAACACATGGCGGACTACCCGGACTACAAGTACCGTCCTAGGAAGAAGGGGAAGATGGGGAGCGCCAAGTCCCGCCCGAGAGTCCCCGTGAAGATCAAGCCCTCCCTTCTCGGCCGCGTGGCCTCCGGCCGAAGGCAGCCGCCCAAGCCAGACGCCGGCTCCAGCGGCCAGGCGGGACGTTCGACGCCCGAACTGGGCGACGACCCCCTGGAAGCCCGACTCTTGGAGGCCGCTTTCGACGACAGCCCCAAAACACCCGGCAAGGAGTTCTGGCACGTGTTGCCGGCAACTGGTGAGAAAGGAGGCTGGGGGCCCCACTCGGAGGATCTGAAAGAGCACGAAGCGGCTGCCTTGACCAAACCCTTCTTGGAACCCGGGAGGTCCTCCGAGCTGTCTTCTCCGGCGTCCACCAGGTCTCCCCCGTCTTCCTTCGCCTCTTCGGACGAAGAGTTGGAAGAAGAGCTTTTGAATTTCCTGCCCAGCCGAGCCCAGCCGAACGTGCCCTGTGGAACTCCGGACTGGTCCCTTTTTGACAAAGACCTTGACCTCTTCCCGTTGGGGACCCCTTCTCACTTCGAGTTCCCGGACTATTGCACCCCGGAGGTGACTGAGATGATAGCCGGAGACTGGCTGATGTCCAGTATTTCGGACTTGGTGTTCACATACTGAGTCCCAGCAGGTAACTTTCTCACTTCTCCGCAATCAGGTTGTATCAGAAAGAAAATAGGAAAAAAGAAAAAAGAAAAGAAAATAATCCCAGCTGTTTACATGCAGGAATCAGGTATATCTCCATTCTCTTGCCTTGGCTGCATTCAGAGGCAAGCTTTTCATCAACCCATCCCCCATCCGGCACACACCCACTTTGCCGGCATCTGCCGCCTTGGCGTTGGTGGTGGGGCTGGGCGTCTCTTCACCTCTTGCCCCCCCCCCACATGCCACAGAGAGCTCCTGGCTTGACGCAGTGTTTATTTACCCATGAAATTTGACTGTCTAATCAGATTTTTCATTGTACCCCGCTCCAGCCGTCTTCCCCCCCTTTGAATCCCCCTCCTCTTTGGTGCAGCTGCTTCCTCGCTGCGCTGCCATCCGTGGCTGAGAGACGCTCTCTTCCTCTCAGCCTCCACCCCACATTTTTCCCTTCCAGGGTCCCCCTTTAAGGCTTCCTCGCTCTTCTTCACCCCGTCCACTTCTGCCCCCCTGGGCAGTGGCTTGATGCTCCATTTGGCTTTGATTTCAATGCCATTTCGAGGCTTGTCTGGGGAGTAGGCTGTCACTTATGGAGGGGGTGGGTGGGTTCCCTTTTCCTTCTCCCTTCTCCCTTCTGTTCCATTTGAAATGGCTCCCAGGAAAGAGAAAAAAAACACACACGCACCAAACGATTCCCATTTCACTGCAACGCATCCCGTTTTATAGACATGCAGAGATCTCTCTCGGCTCGCCAGCTTCCCTGGCACCCAGCGTGGGTAGGGCTTCCGGGTCTTCGTTTCACGAGACTTTGGCGTCGCCAATGCACGGAAACTCATTCCTGTGCCCGGGTGGGCAGCGTTCGCTTTGGGGTGGGTGAAGCAAAGTTGCGCACACGTGGTGCGCACATGGATCCCAGAGACACGCAGGCGCATCCCTCGTGTATACGTGTGGCAGCTTTGCCACTCCCCAGGATCACCACCACCCTTTTTTGGCCGGAGGTGTGCCACCCAGCTGGAAGAAGGGGTCCCTTCCTCTTTGCATGCTCTGTTCAAAGCAGATGCCCGCGCACCATATTGTTAACCTGCTCCCTGCCACTCCCTGAGCTTCCACCTCCTCCGGATTTTCTGCCCCTGGGGTAATGAGATGCCTACAGCCGGATCTCTGCCCTGAAGCCCACTTGGAAACACCTGAGCACTCCACCTGTCCCTCTCAGAAGGCGTGACTTTCACCGAAGGTCAAATCCAGCTGCCTGGGTTGCTCCCGGGAGCAGGGTTGCAGCGTTGTCCGCCCGAGCAGTGGCGCCGAGGATAGGAGATGTCACGGCAGCTGGTTAAGTAGGGAGCAGCCTTGCCCGATGGGTAGGGTCTCCTCCCGTCTGTTCCTGCTGCTGGTTCTCCACCTCCTCCTGCCGGCCACCTCGAGAGGAATCTGGGGTTGCGCCAGTGGGCGCGCCTCCCCAGAGCTGGTTGCCAGCTGTGGATCGTAGATTACAGGCTTGGCGCAACAACCCAGGAGCCCCGATGGAGGAGGCAAAAACGGGTCCCAAAGCCCAGTGAGAAGCTGCAGCCAGGGTAAGAGTCACCTGTTGTGAAGTCTTCCCTTTCGGAAGCAACCGAGGGGGGGTGGCGGTTGAGTACCCTGCGGTCTCGGTTTTTCTGTCCAAAGAGGGAAGGCAGAGAAAGCTGAGTTCCTTTGGTGTGGAACTATTTCCCCAAGATGGAATCAGGGGTTTTTTGACAGTCTCCAGGTAGCATTTGGTTCTTCAATGACCAGGTTCCTTCTATTGCTGCAAAAGAAGGAAAGGTTTTATATTTTTTGGAAAGCTTCCATCGCTGGTTCTCTGCACCCTTCCCATATACGGGCATGCCCAGCCAAAGCCGAAAGGGGATTTTAAATAGATTTCCTCTCCTTCTGCAAAGGGTCTCTAGGAATGGCTTTCAGCAGACCTCACCGTGCCCTTTCTAAGCTGCAATTCCCGGGATTTTCCCGAGAGAACCCAAACGGGTGTTGAAACGGATGTATCTGGACTTCACTTCCCAGAATTCCTCTTCATTGGCTGTGCTGTCTAGGGGCTGGTGGGAGATACAGGCTACCTTTTGCTTTTCTGAGACACTTGTGCTTTGCATCTTATTTAAATAGTATTAATAATGCCTCCCCCAGTTTAAATCTCATGGATGCCATTGCCTCTAGAATAGAGGGAGGGAGGGGGCGGGAGGAGCACCAGCCAAGCCAATCAGCTCTTTGCAGGGGCAGGGCCAAAGTTCAGACTTCGGACTGGGCATGCAAGAGGCGTGGGCACCTGGTTGAGGAACCTGGATGGATCTGCACAAGTTTCTGGCCCTCAATACCCTTTCCCTGGAGAAAGAAGCTGACCTCTTTCTCGGAGTCAGTTCACACACGCTCGAGTCCCTCTCGCCCTCTGAACAATTTTTGTTGGTCTGAAGCCAATCCTTCATGGCCTGTCGCTGTCTCCAGTACAGCATTAAAACTTCTGCACAATTTTAAAGTTGCCGGGGAAGGGAGCGTGCTGCTTGATCTCTTCCGGGTTCTTTAATTTTGTCTTTTGGAAATTGAATTCGCAACGAGGGAGCAAAGTTCAGGGTGGCAAAGGGTAGCTTTCCCAGTAGAGTCATTGCTAACCGTAGTGAGATGTATTATAACAACAACAGTAATAATCTTAGAACTGCAGAGCTGGGAGGGACCCTCCGGGACCCTGTCAAGGAGGCCCAGGGAGGAATCGAACTCCCAACCTCCGAAACCCTAGAGCTATCCAGCAGTTCCTTGGGGCTGAGAAATGCTGCATATGGTAGCCCTGTCTTGGTGCTTAATTGCAGGACCGATTCTCCTACAGCAGGGCTAGGCAAAAAGCTTCTCTGAGGATGCTGTTTGACTCCAACCCCCATCAGTCCTTGTAGCATAGCCAGTGGTGAGGAACACTGGGAGTTGCAGTTGTACAACATCTGGAGGGCCATGCCTCTCCCACCCCTTGCCTTCCAGGTTTTCTCAGAAATGCCGCTTTCTCATAGAGCAGCCTGAGAATGAAATCTGAGTGAGATCCATGGTTTTCAGGGCCGCTTAGAGAACCTCTCCCGTTCCCCCACTCCGCGAAGGCAACGGGGCTGACCTTCTGGTTCCAGCACAAGCCATGCACTCCTGCTGGCCTCCTTCCTTGGCACAGGACGTGCAGCGTGGATTACAGCACGCCCGTGTCACGTGGGCAGTGGTGGCCACAGGAGCTGGCGGGACAGAGGGCTAGGTCGCCAGGTGAGGAGCCCACCCCCCTGTAGTTTGCTATCCGTCTTCCTCCCTTGCATGGTCTCAGATCCAGGCTCTAAATACCACCCTGCAGGTTGAGAGGAGCGCTGGGGGTTACGTGGGCCGTGCCCCACCTGCCCGCCACAGGGGTGGAAGAACCAGCTCTCTTCCCCCCCCCCCCCCCCGCTTTCCTATTGGAACATCAGCGGACAACTACTGGGCTTGATCCGGAAGGCAGGATTCCCCGCTTCATCTCCAGGGCATGTGGAGTTGCATTCTCAGCCGGTTGAGGCATTCTGGGAGGTGAAGTCCAAAAATGGAGTGTTTCCAAGTTCTGGGCCAACACGCCCAAAGGCAGTCCGTAGGCGCAGAGGCTGTAAAGCAGGAAATCGACTGTAAATCACTGGCTTTTCGTAGCTTTTTCTTCTCCTCCTCGCATGTAGGAATGGAGAAATCATACCCCTGGATGGCCGTCCACCCCCACTACCCTGGGCTCGCTGTCCTGCTAGACCTCTCAGCACTGATTGGGATGAACCCTTGTGTGGCTCCTTTTTATTTTTATAGGAGCAGGACAAAGCCCTGGTGGACCCGTTTTTTGCCTCCCACTCTTCATGGGGCCCAGAGCCAACGATGTGAGCTCAGTGCAGGGGAATGCGGCCCCCAGGAGAAGATAGAACTTCCAGGGAGAGGTCAACTGGTGGGAGCCGGCCTTCCTTTCATTGGGTGCTCTCCAAATAAGTTGGGACTACAACTCCCATCTCTTTGTGGGAAGATTCCCGGCTGGAACAGTTGCCTTGGGATTGTCCCTGGCTTTCGCCACGGCTCCCTCTTCAAAGCAGCTGCCCCTGGCTTTCAATGTGCTTTTAATTCCTATCCCTGGGCTTTCTCCGTTCCCGGTTAATTTTAGCCCCAGTAATTTTGCTAATTCTATTTGCTAATCTTAGAAACCGGGCTGTGTTTCCGTATCTGTGGGATCTCCCAGGCTTCGCAGTGGCGCTGGGGGGGGGCAAGCTTTCTGGCTCCTTGAGCCCGTCCGGTCCCTGGTCGTGAGACAAATCCTTGTGATTTTGACAGGGAGGCATCGTCACGGCATGGAAGTCTCCCTTCCCTTTCAGCAGAGTTAGGGCGGCTGGCCAGCCCATGATACCCCAATGCCTTCTAACAGAGCTTTTGGGGAAGTTACTCTTTTAGACTAGGATCCCTTAGGCTGCAAGGCCAGGCAGGATTATCACGTCTCAGCAGTGTCCATTGGCATAGTTCATTCGGACGGCGGGACTTGGATTTTCTCCCTGCCAACTGTCAAAGGGCTATGCTCCTGCTGAAAAGCTCTTCCCTCCGGAGGAAGCTGGTGGGTCTCATTTGAACACCGTTGCCTTATAACCCAACCCCTTCGCCCAGGAGCAATCCACAAGACGGCTCACAATGGATCCATTGATTCTTTATCCTGGCTTCTGTCCAAAGGTGCGGAGGAATGTTCAGGGTGTCTTCTGTGTTGTCCTCACAACAATCCTAGTAGGTAGGGTTAGGGCCAGAGATAGCGATAGGCTCGAGGTCACCCACCGAGGTTCATCTCTGAGCAGGATTTTGAAACTGGGTCTCCCTGATCCCAGTTGAACTCAAGAGGGTGGCGATAGTTGGTTTCCCCAGTTGTCGTGGAAAGGGAATGTCACAATTTTTTACGAGCCAGGAGACAGACTCGAATTCCAGCCGTTTCTCTTCTGTTTTGCATCACAATAAGTGTGCATAAATGGCAGCAGAGCTTGGAGAAGTTACTTTTTAGGGGGACTGCAGCTCTGGAATCTCTCAGCTGGGTTTTAAAAAAATATTAGTATTAGCAGGCATGCAGTGAATTTATGTACTGCCCCTTCAGAGTCCCTTCTCTGCTTTGGCTGGACACCTCACAATAGTTTGAGTGGATCTGGGGAGATGGACTTTCAGATGACAACGTACGAGCTGTTGCCATTATTAAAGCAAAGACTTTGGAGCAGTGTAGTCTTGAGAGAGGAATTAAGACCCATTAACTTTACAAAAGACCTGCTCCTGGTGCTAATCGCTGGAACAGAGGTGTTCCTTGTGAAACAGCTGGTGGCTTTGGGGCGCTCTCTTTGGGAGTGGTCATGATGAGTGCCCCCAGTTTAAAGCCGAACACTTGATCACAGAATTTAAATGCATCCTACCTTGGAGGTGAAATTTTGGTAGGGGTATCAGATTTGAAAAATGAACCCCGTGGATCCTTTTAACCTGTGAAGGGAGGCCAGGGCCAAGCACCTGACCGTGGGAGGAGGAGAAGGAGGTGGAATCTCCTTAAGAAAGGTCTTTTTTAAAAAAAATTAAAAAATCAATGGGTCTTTTAAAAAGTTAATAGGCCTTAATTCAGGTGCTAGCTGGAGGTGATGGGATTTAGAGAAGGCTGAGATAGATGGTTGTGTTGGAGACTCTGCAGAGCGGTCAGTGATCAGAAGAGATGAGCAGAAAGCAGGATTCGGTAGAAGGCACCTTCGGTACATAGATGCGCATCGAAGCTGTTCTACAAAATGCGGCACAAAGGCATCGCTGAATCGTTCCGCCGAAGAGGGGGCCCTCGCCGTGAAGGCCCTGTCATCCTGGTGGAGAACCCAGAGCTGAGTCTACCCCCTGCTCCAGCTCCTGTTGCATGAACTACCCCCCCCCGCCCCCCGTGTTGCAGCTCACCTGGTCAGCTGTGGATCCATTTGTCACTGGGAATGGTGGATGCGAACGACAGCCTTATCGCCCTGCCCCACCCCTCACCCGAACTGCCTTTGTTGTGGCCAGAGTGAAATTCCCGATTTCCGCATTAGGAAACCAATCTCTTGCATCGTTTTCTTCCGGCCGTTAATGTCCAAAACCATGTTCCCCAACCCAGGAGCCCCCTGATCCGGTGGACGTCTGTTTTCCCATTCTCCGCTTAAGGCTTTTGGGTTGGACGGGTTGTCTAAAACTTGAGGTACTGGGGCTAGCATTGCTTTGTAGGTCACACACTCAGACCCGGAAGCCCTGTCCTCTCTCTGCCCTTCGAAACCCGTGTCTACTCACTGTGTTGATGTGTAGGGAATGCGCTCTGCACATGCTTAAAGGTGCTTTTGTCTGTTAACCATGATGTCACAAATCTCAGGGCAAAGCCCTGGCTATGAAATGGACCTCCCGGGGCCCATGCAGGGAAGGCCTCGGGTGCAAAGAGCTTCAGTCTGCAGAAATAGGGTGGGATGGGTTCCCTCCCCCTAAGGGGACCCAGAAACCCAGCTCAGATGGCCCACGGCTAATGCCCGAACGCGCATAAGGACACCTTCTGCGACGCTAGCTCTTCTGACGTCTATGCCAGTGTTTCCGTTGCTGTTCCCCCCAGTTCGCTTTTTGAACTGGTGCGTTTCTCGCCTTGCCCGCAGGGGCCATCTCTCCGTCTGGCCTCAAGTGCTACTCAGAGTTTACAAACTATCAGGCAAAACCTTCCTCAGGACTCGGGACCGGACAGGACCAAACCTGCTCCGGTCTAACACAACCGTGGAGATGGGGCAGGCCTCTCCCAGCCTTGTCCCAGGTTCCTTCTGACTTCCAAGCACAAACTTCACAACGCTTCCTCTCAGAGCTGGAGAAAATATATATATATATATATGTATGTGTATATATGTTACTCCAGGGACTACAAAGCCCAGAATCCCCCCTCCAGCATGACCACCGGGGGAGGCTGGGAGTTGTAGTCTGAAACAATAACTTCCAAGCTCTTACTTCCTCTTGCCCTGACTTTTCTCTCGGAGCAGTTTATAATTTGGGTTTGGGGTGGGTGGGTTTGGGGTGGGGGGTTAGGGTTGTTTCTAACGGGAGAAAAACAAACAAACAACAGTGGTGCTCAGTGGTGAATTCACATGGAAAAATGTGTGCGACATTAGTGCATTAGAGATGTATGGAGACCCCCCCGGTCCTCTTTGGTTCCTTCCACTGTGCATAAGTTTTCCTTTGCATTCCTTGCGCCTGTAATTTGCTTCTGTGCGTGTGCGTGTGTGGGCGTGTGGTTTGTTGGAAACTAAAATAAAATATGTTAATTTTTTGGAAAAAAAAATACTCTTTCTCAGGTACAAACTCCACAGATTGTGGCCAGCAGGGGCGTCTATGGGGGGGACGCCCCACTCCTTTATTCTAAACCTCTCCCAACGCTTGACAGTTTTCTGCAGGTGCCAAGAACAGCAACCAGAATGAAATAAACGAATAATAATAAATAATAAATAATAATCATGTTCTGCCTGCAAAATGGTGCTTTAAGCGCTGTGGATTTCCTTCTTGGTAAATGTCGTGTTAGTGGTGATCATTGTCTTGGAAGAAAATAGGCTTGTAGGAAATGAAAAGTGGGAACGTTAGCGACACCCAGTCCATCCGTGTGGTTATGTGACTAGCTCGGGAAATGGTGAAATGGTGGTTGTAAACCTTGGAATAAAGTGTGTTCTTGGTCTTGAACTCCTCCTGTCTTGGTGTCTTTGTGGCTGATGACGATTTTATTTAGACCTCACCCCTTCTTCCTCCGAAGAGCAGAGGGTCTCCCACTTTGGTCTTATCTTCACAAGAACCCCGTGAAGGAGAGAGGCGTGGGAAGAAGGCAGGCGGGCAAGGAGTCACCGGCCCCAGGTCACCTGTGAGATTTAAGAACAGAGAGACTTGTGGGGCTTTATAAAGACGAAGAGGTTTTATTTGGTGTAAACCGTTCTGGATGGCAGACACACTTCCAAACCTCTTGCCGAGGGGTGCTGGCAGCTCTCGTTCCGAAAAAGAAGCAGGCGATGGCAAGCAAAATCACACGCACCCCACAAATTTGACCAGCGATCTTCGTGGCTTCCTGAATGCAGATTTGAACCCACGCCTCCCCCATTTATTTATTTATTTATTAGATTTATGTACCCCACCCCATTAGTGCATGGACTGTTCTGGGCGGTTTACAGAGAGGTTTGAAACCCATGAAAAGAATATATTCAATAAGAAATTAACAAACAACAGCAGACTTCAGGAGGCATAAATTATAAAACCGAAACACGGAATGCGAGGCAAAATGCACAACTATCAAACAGGAGGTGGGGGGGGGGGGGAAAGGGGTGGAAAAAGATTTTTGCAGGCTGACCGCTACCCTACACCACTTCTCTTCTGTGTCTCCGAGTTCCATTCCCGCTGTTCGTTTGCACAGTCAACAAGCGCAAGAATAAAATGGTTGGGATCAGGTCAGAAGTCTGTATAATTTGTAGCCACACAATTCTTGGTGGAAAAACTCACAAGCGGGACATCGCACAGAGGCCTGGGCCTAACCTTTGCTCCAAGACGTTTTCAGAAACAGGCGAGATTGCCAACTGTTTTACAGGAGATTGTTCCGGTGCCCACTGCCTGCAAGAGGCTTTCCTAGGTAATAAGGACTCACCCGGGGCCTGGAAAAGAATTGCCTTTTAATTTCTGCCGATCAAGCGATCGTGAAAGGCATTGGAAGAGGTTGAAAACTGTTTTTCCTAGTCTTTTTGGTCTCTTGGTACAAAGGTGTCTGTCGCAGTAGGAGATTTAGGGGCAACCTAAATTCAAGAGGCTCCCCCATATAAACACATCAGGCTTGTACCTCTTCGCTCTACCATCTCCTGGAAAGTGGCCTCCTGATGCAAAATCCTCCTGCTAGTTTATCTGTGAGCCTTGTGGCACAGTGGTTAAACTGCAGTACTGCAGTAGCGACTCTGCTCACAACCCAAGTTCAGCCCTGGGCTCAGGTCGCTGGCTCAAGGTTGACTCAGCCTTCCGTCCTGCTAAGGTTGGTAAATTGAGTACCCAGCTCGCTGGAGGGGGGAGGCAATGTGTAGTTTACATAATTAAACTGTAAACACTCAGAAAGTCCTTTAAGCACTAGGAGTGGTATATAAGCAGCACACTTTATCTAGCTCAGCAGTGGTATTTATTAATTAGTCAGATTTATACTCAACTTCCCCCTTCCCCCCATGCCCCAGATGAGCTGAAGGTAATGCACACGGCTTTCGCTGTCCTTTTATCTTTGCAACAACTGAGTGAGTTAGATCAGGCAGAAAAAGAGGGGAGCATCTCTACAAGGTGACTTGGCTAGTTTCATGGCTTGGTGGGGACAATCATTCAGGTCCAGCCCAGCTCTCCAACCACTAGGACCCTCTACCTCTCATTGACATGGGTCAGGATCCACCGGTCTGTGGCCTGGTGTAAGGCACGTTCTCCAGAAGCATGCAAAGGTGTGTTGTGAAAACTGAGACACAAGACCCAGACTGCAGCACTTGGAAAAGTTACTTCTTTTTTGGACTATGCCTCCCAATGGCAACATCGCTTCTTAGGGGGAATTCTGAGAGTTGCAGCCCAAAAAGTAACTTTTCCCATCTTTGCCTGAAAGCATATTTGGATTAAAGGTATTTTGGGGGGGGGGGGGATCTGAACAAGTCTACTCTTCGAGGGCTCCAGAAAAGAAGCCTTTTCTAACCCTTGGTCTTGTTTCGGCCGCCTTCTATATCGTGCCCACCAGTTGTGTTGGGCAGTGTTGGCTCTGGATGATGGGAGTTGTAGTCTAAAACCCTGAGAGGATGCCATGCTGGAGAAAGTGAGGGGCCAAAGAAACCTGTCCATAAAGCACCTGGCTCTCCACCCCTGAACTGGCTCTTCCACTGGCCAAACCCCTTAGCAGACTTCATGTACATTCACTCAGCACCTTGCTGGACTATTCTACTGTACAATAATCCTGCAAGGTAGGCCCCAGTACTACCTAATGCCCTCCACACTCGCCATGGGGTGGGGGGGGGAAGGGGTCTTTAGCGCGAACATTAGCTTGCTTAAAGTCCATGTTTCACTGCAGGTGGAATCAACGGTATGAAAAGACCGAGCCGAACACATATGCCCCATTTAGCCATAGTAAGTTGACCCCGTATTACCTGCCATGGTTCACCCAACAGGATCCTGGGACTTGTAGTTTGGTGAGGTACGTAGCCGTAGTTCAGGGGGACCTACTCGAGCTCCCTAGGGGATCCTTCTAATGACCTCTTCAAAACTATTCCCAAGACGGTGACGAATAGAGCCGTAGTAATTCAACTGATTCTAACCTGCTGTAACTGGGTCGTTAGAGGTACACCAGCAGATTCCTCAGGAGCCACCTGCAGGGAGGTTGGCAAGTCTCGGGGTCCAAGTCCCAAGTCTTCTTCTTGGTCTTGGGTACCAAGTCCCAAGGGTGAGCTCCTATGAAAAACAAGCTTCCCCCCCCCCCAGAAAAAGAGGGGTGGGTGGGTGGATTCCAAGTCACGAGTCGAGTCTAAGTCATTGGGGAGAGAGAGAAACCCGAGTTGAGACCCCCGTGTCAATGAAGACCAACTTGACAGTGAGCCCCATGACTTAAGTCCCCATCTCTGGCCACCTGGGCCTCCCGCCCCCCCACTGGTGCAGGGGTGCCTCCCATTTTGGCCAACTCTGTGGGCAGGCCCTTGAAGCTCTCTCTCTTCCTTTGAATGCCAGCTGCCCATCGGCTCATCCATCCTCCACGAAATGGACGGACCCCCTAAAAAGGAAGCTACGGAGGGCCTTGCCTTTGTAGGAGCTGAGCGGGGCTGTTCACGGCAGGATATTCCGGAGGTCACTCATTCAAAGGGTTGCCATAAGTCAGAGGAGACTTGAGGTGACGTCACAACCAGAACCAGAACTGGAACCAGTCTACACTGGGTTGGGGATTCTGGAATTACGGTGCTCCTGACCCAACCTTGGGCTCAAAAGACTTGGAATTCTATGTGTATGGGGGAACGGGCTGCATCAGTGTCTAGCTGAGGAATCTTGTAGATCCCACAAGTTTGACATCAGTGCGTCAGTACACTGATCGCCAGAAAGCCCATTCTTCATCTCTGTGAAAGGCCCACTCCAGGTTCTAGCCACAGCCATCAGAAAACAAAAGCATCGCCTTTTCAGAGGGTAGCTGTAAGCCCATAGTAGCCGAAAGAATGCAAAGTTCTGTGGCTTTTTGAAGACGGGGACATTTTGAAGATTGTTCCTTCGTAGGGTTGCGCCCTACGTAAGGGACGTGGTGGCGCTGCGGGCTAAACCGCAGAAGCCTCTGTGCTGCAAGGTCAGAAGACCAGCCATCGTAAGATCGAATCCGCGTCACAGTGAGCTCCCGTCGCTTGCCCCAGCTCCTGCCAACCTAGCCGTTCGAAAGCATGTAAAAATGCGAGTCGATAAATAGGTACCACCTTGGTGGGAAGGTAATGGCGTTCCATATCTAGTCGCGCTGGCCACGTGACCACGGAAACTGTCTTCGGACAAAACGCTGGCTCTACGGGTTGGAGACGGGGATGAGCACCGCGCCCTAGAGTCGGACACGACTGGACTAAATGTCAAGGGGAACCTTTACCTTTACCTAGGGTTGCCATCCGTCAGAAGCGACTTGATGGCAGGTAAGGAGAAAGACAGACATTTTATACAGCCATAGAAGGGGGAACATGACATGGGATGGGACTGCAGCCTCATTACAGTCAACCAGTAGTCATGAAAAGTAGTCATTAGCAAGGTCACAGGAAGATGAACAAATGTCCTCGTTACCCAGCAATTGCCCTTGAATTAATCTCACCACCACCACTCAGATCTTTATCGGTCACCCTGAAGGACTGCTAATGACCCTTAAGGACTACTGATTGACCATCAACAGGGTAACCTTTCCACATGTCCATTACATTTCATTCTCGGGGCACATTACTGCACAAATGGCCATCTACTGATCCTGCCCCCCCCCATCTGAAGAAGTGGGGGACCAGCCTGTGAAGCTTCTGCCCGATAAAATTCAACCGTTTTTGTCAAAAGATTTGGCTTCTCCATCACAGCCACCAAGGCAGCCAAATAACCCTGTGCCATTGCTCTGGCCTGTGTGATACAAACATATGGTTAAAAAAAAACACACAACACAGCATTCCTTTTATGGACTACAGTTTCCAGAATCCCCCATTCAGCTTGGCTGGCTGGAGGATTCTGGGAGTTGTAGTAAAAAAAGAGAGAACTTTTAGAATTGGTAGAAGCAAGACTCTTGGATTGACATTAAAAATACTAACAGGATCCGCCTAATGGCTTTGGATTACCATCTTCCACAGGGCAGAGGCTTGGGAGAATCCCTGCCTTGCGCTCCATGTTGCGAAGGACATTATCTGGGTGTGACCCACTGCCTCTTTGTCCAGATGCCCAGCGACTCCCAGACCAAGATGGTCCCTTTGCTCTTGGTGGCCCTGAGGAATCCTTAGGTGGTCCCTTCCCTGCTGCTTCAGCCTTGCTTGCTTAGTTTACAGTATAAAGAAGGAAGGGGTTAGCAGGGTAGCTTTCCTGTCTGCAAAAGAATGTCTTTTTAAGAGGTTACATGAACAAGCCCCCTGTCCTCCAAAAGGCATCCCCAGGAACACTGCATATGCTTAATAGCCAGGAAATCTTGGGGGGATGTTAGAAAAGAGAAATGGAAAATGGGAGGGGATGACGACATAGAGCAATTGCTTACACATACATGTTACGTAAACAATAACACAAAGAAGGTGTGGCTGCCCGGGCACTTCCTCTCTCAATCCCTTTCTCCCATTTTTGGCCATTTCCAGTTTTGTCCATTTTCAGGCTCCGTGGCCTTCAAAAGTTGGACTTTGTACCCCTCAGCCCACAAAAGAGGTCCACTCCTTTATCAGAAAAAAAAAGAGGCTAGAATCCTGTTGGTGTTTGTCAAACTTGCCGCAATTCATTGCCACTGATGAAGTGTTGGGATACATCTTGGTCGTCTGCCTGGTTGTGCGCCCGGTTGTTCGCCCAACTGCACAACCAGGATGTGCTCTGACGCCTTCTCCTTTACTTGCAGCAACTTAAGCAAATCTTACAGGAAAACCGACAGGATTTTGGACAGAATCTTGCATCACCTTTAAGACTCACAAACCTTGAGCTTTTGTTCAGTGGCTTTTGAGTCACAATGCTTGTCTTCTTCATCACAGAAACATGCTGAACAAACTGGGTAGACTTTAAGGTTTCTCAAGGCTGTATGTTTTGGGACAGGGTAACCACCACCAAGGAGGGACGTGGTGCCGCTGCGGGTTAAACCGTAGAAGCCTCTGTGCTGCAAGGTCAGAAGACCAGCAGTTGTAAGATCGAATCCACACGACGGAGTGTCCCAGCTCCTGCCAACCTAGCAGTTCGAAAGCATGTAAAAATGCGAGTTGATAAATAGGTACCACCACGGTGGGAAGGTCACGGCGTTCCATGTCTAGTCACGCTGGCCACGTGACTACAGAAACTGTCTTCGGACAAACGCTGGCTCTACAGCTTGGAAACGGGGATGAGCACTGCACCCTAGAGTCGGACACGACTGGACTAAATGTCAAGGGGAACCTTTACCTAACCACCATCACCCATTTTTGACACCTGATAGTATCCTAAAGGAAGACATGGTTTGCCCCTTAGCACCCAAACGCTTCTTCTAGGGATGACCGTTCTGTTTTTGCAGGGGAGCAGAAGAAGGCCTTACGAATGTTGTGGGCTTCCTGTGTCATCTGATTGGGTTGCTGTGTAAAACTTGACAGCGGCAGACCTTGGCCTTTGCTCCTTCTACATTTTATGGAACTGGGAATGCACTTCCTTAGACAAGGTGACGGCCTCATCGAAAGGGGGATAAATGCCAGACCATCTGTGTTGAGGACGGGAAAGGTTTATTCCTGGTTTTGCACCACCAGGACTTGGGCCAGACGAAGGCCTATGAGTTGCGATGTTGGTGCACTATACCGGCCTATACCCTTTGGGGCTTTGGGAGAGATCTCAAACAGGGGTTTCTTCCCATAGCTAGCTCAGCCCGTGGCAGACAGGGGAGAGGGAGGCAGTAGCTGGTGGGTCTCCATTGCAACATACTCTGTTCATCAGTAGCTCTGTGAACGGTTGGAGTTAATAACATGAGGAAGAAAAAAACATGCACAATCCTGATATAGTATCAGTATGGTATAATATCTATGTGATACCATACCACCACTGGACAAGAAATAAATACCACCAAACAGCTGCACGATAGAATTTGTTAAAAAAAAAAAAAGGAAGCCAAAAATATTTTTGAGGAATTATGTCATATGCAATTAATAATCCATTAATAACTGTTTTGATTCCTCGAATTTCTAGTTTGCTTATTAAGGTTAATAAAGCACAACCATTAGGGATACAAAGACTGTACTTATAAATGGAGATAACATGGCAGTGCTCTGGTTTATTTAATCCTCCCTTTGCAGTTTCATTATCATAAGAGATAAAAGGGATCCATCATCCCATTCAAGTAGCATAATTCTCAAACCAATATTGCTTTTATTTTTATGAGGTTAGATGAAATATATGGGAGGAAATCCCAAATCAAAAGATTTCCACTTCTAATTTATATATATCCTAGAAAATGTATGCCACAGCCGGAGCATCATTCATGGGCTGTGTCAACAGCATCCCGGTGACATCATCAGCATCCCCGGGAGGAAGCTGTCTCCACGGCAACAGGGCGGTGGCACTAGCCTATTGACTCATGACAACAGAGCTGGGCTCCGAAGCCAACAGACAGACACAAGGATCTGGGAAGAACTGACCCGCTTTCCACAGCAGACCACGGGTGGGAATCACCAAGCCCCCTCAAGCCCATCAGCGGATTAAAACTCGGCAGCTGGTGCCTTGTTTGTGTGCCTGATTTCAACAGCCACTCCAGGCAGGAAATGCAGATTGGTGGAGTTCCAAGGCAGTTCACGGTCAGGATGAATTTGTTGTTGTTGTTTAGTCGTTAAGTCGTGTCCGACTCTTCGTGACCCCATGGACCAGAGCACGCCAGGCCCTCCTGTCTTCCACTGCCTCCCGGAGTTGGGTCAAATTCATGTTGGTGGCTTCGATGACACTGTCCAACCATCTCGTCCTCTGTCGTCCCCTTCTCCTCTTGCCTTCACACTTTCCCAACATCAGGGTCTTTTCCAGGGAGTCTTCTCTTCTCATGAGATGGCCAAAGTATTGGAGCCTCAGCTTTCATCTTAACCCTCGGCAAAACTACAAAGCAGCACCAAACACAAAGGCAGGTATTTTTAGCTCTTGCTTCGTGGCTCAAAAGCATCACCAAAACCCTGTCTCGTTTTTTATGTTGCTACCTGCGGCTTTAATTGTCAGAAAAGAAATAAGACTGTTCTTGTCTACATTGGAAGCTTTCAGAAAAAAAAAGACAATGCACATACATACATACATATATGTTGTTGTTTAGTCGTTAAGTCGTGTCCGACTCTTCGTGACCCCATGGACCAGAGCACGCCAGGCCCTCCTGTCTTCCACTGCCTCCTGGAGTTTGGTCAAATTCATATTGGTCGCTTCGATGACACTGTCCAACCATCTCGTCCTCTGTCGTCCCCTTCTCCTCTTGCCTTCACACTTTCCCAACATCAGGGTCTTTTCCAGGGAGTCTTCTCATGAGATGGCCAAAGTATTGGAGCCTCGGCTTCAGGATCTGTCCTTCCAGGGAGCACTCAGGGTTGATTAAGGCCTAATCCTGTAGTTTTGCTAAGTTGAGAGAGAGAGAGATGGAGAGGGAAGAGACAAGCAAAGCTACGCAAGCTCTTGACACTTTGAACTTCAGCCTTGTCTCCAGGGCTCTCCACCGGAAAGGGATTTCCTCCCTCCAGACTCTTCAAGTCAGGACAGAAACAAGCACCACACCTTCCGGGCTGACCAAAAAAAGCTGGGTTTGATATATGAAGGGTGCTTGGAGCACAACAGGATGAGTCACTGCTAACAAGTCTCTAAAGAGGCCCCTCAGAGCCATCTTCTCCTGTTCCAAGCCCCGCTGATGCAAGAAATGCATCAGCAGAAGCTTGCTTGCTTGCTTGCTTCCTCGTCAACGAGACAGATTGGAAATAGGCACTCAAGATTTTAAACAGGAGGCAGGGGAAAGTCTTCCTGACACCAGGGAGCCAATGGCCAAGGCACTCCTCCTGGCCATACTCTTGCTGGCGTCTCTCCCTTCAGCCAGGCCATTCTAGAGGCCGAGGATCAAGGGCTGTGATGGTCCAGGAACAGAGGCCATCGTTTCCCACCCTCTTCCTCCGAGGAAAGCCTAAGCAAGCCTCCTAGCTATGAGAGGAACCCAGCTGTGTCCCGCAGTGTAATGGTAAATTTGAACGTTCAGGGGACTATCGTGACAGTCCCCATAGATAGCTGCTCCCCATAAGGAGAACCCGAAAGTGTAGGCTGCCGGATCGTCTACATCAATTAGAGTTAGACTCTTAATTGGCCATTCAAGACCAAATCACCCTTAAATACTCTGCATTACCACAGGGACAGCTGGAACAATATAGCTTTTGTGAGGATTGCGGTAAGCTCAGAGGGGCCAAGGAAACCTAGAGTCTGGGGTGGATGATGGCAAAGACCCTGCTGATCAGAAAGTCCTAAGGCTTTGACCCAGTGAGCCCTGGCTCACTGGGTCCAGCCCAGGACAGAGGGCTGACCCTAGAGCAGAAGGCTGCCGACATTGCCCCCACCCCAGACAGGATGGTACTCAATCATACAATAATCAATGAAATCATTGATCATTGGCTGCTCTTTAGTGCAGAGCCGGCCCTGCGATTAGTTTCACGGAGGCAGCTGCCTCAGGTGGCGTGGCGTGGGGGTTGTCTGTGCTGTGGGCCTGGCCATTTTGCTAGACGTTTCTAGACACCTGCTCAAGGACCCTCAGAACCAGGTACTGAGGAAACGGCCACCTGAAGAAAGCCAGCCTTCAATGGCTCTGTGGATGCAACCGTGGCCTCTCCCTCTCCCCCCCCTTTTTTTTTTGGAGAGGGGGGGGCAGGTGATGCTGCCTTTGCTCTCCTCCAGGCAGGGGATGCTGTCCCTGGCAGTGTGTCCACCGTCTTTCTCCTGGAGGTGTGCCACAACCTCTGCCCGCCGCCCTCTGCTGCCACCTCCATTCTTCTCTGTCGGTTTGTGCCACCACTGGTGACAGGGGGCGGGCGGTCTTTGCTTCGGGCAGCGGGAGAGCTTACCCCTGCCCGTCTGAGTGGGCACCAGATAACAAGCATGGAGCCCTCTTTCCTCCTCCTGGTTAGCCAGGCGCATGTCTAAAAACAGGTGGAGAAGAGCGACTCTTTTGGATGACCGTTCCCATCATCCCCTAGCCAGCACGGCCACCTTGCAGGGCTGACGGAGCACCGAAGGGCAACGGGATGGAGAGGTTCCCACGGCTCAGCCGCATGGGATCCCATGGTAACGGTGACATGGCGACCTGCTTGGAACCAATCAGATGCCCTCTGGAGAAACGGGGCAGGGTACCAGAGAGAGGTCATGGTCTCTCCGGCTGTTGCTACGACTTCAAAGCCCTTGGCTTCACTCAGGCACCTTGGCAACAAGCCACACCTTCCCTCCCTCCTCACAACAGAAGTATCCTGGCAACAGGGAAACAGCCTCCCTCCCTCCCTCTAGCAACAGCATCCCAGCAACAGAGAGCATCCTGGCCCACCATCAGCTGCACCATCTCCTAGCAACGGAAAGACAGGCTTCAGAGCCATGAACCTGGAGATGAAGCAGCCACCTGGATTGGCCGAATTTTCAGGAAGCTTTCGGTTCACGAGGGGGAATCAGGGCTGATTTCAAACCATCCAGAAACAGCACTGAGGTGCAGATCTTTGTCTGGTGTGTGGTGTGTTCTTCATGTTCTTTCCCCATTGGTGGAATGCGCAAGGAAAGGCTTGGCTTGTTGCTTTCTTTGTTTTCAAACCGTAGACGCCAGCTAGATGGTCTAAGACAATAATACAAACATAAACGAAAACTAAAGCATTGCTCATTCCGGTGTGACTCTGGTGTCTGCAGAAGTGGGTTGGAATAATAATCTGAGAACGACAGGGCTGGAAGGCACCTTATGGATCATGAAGTCCAGCCCCTGTCAAGGAGGCACAGAGTGGGAATCGAACTCCCAACCTCCAACCACTAGGCTATCCAGCAGTTGAATGTGCAAGAAGTGTCCAATGAAATAAATTTGCCAGTCTTGATCGTGCCACATTAATTCTTGTTTTTGTCTGTGTTGTGATTTGTGTGTTGCTGAAACAGACCAGCATGGCTGCCTCTCTGAAAGTGATATAACAAATAACTTGCGATGACCTGTTTGCAACAACTAAAGCATAACTAAGTTGTATTATGGGGTGATTTATCAAGATGTAACTTCACTCCTATTGTGAGCTAACTATAACTTTTAGTTATATTCCTGGAGAGGTCTGATATGGCCATGGTGACACGCGCCTTAGTTACGTCCCAGCTGGATTACTTTAATGTGCTCTATGTGTGAAACTTCAGCAGGTCCAAAATGTAGCAGCCAAATTGCTAACGGGGGCTGGTTATGAGGATCACATAACCGCCCTATTACAGCAGCTCCACTGACTCCTGATCTGTTTCCAGACACCATTCAAAGTGCTGGTTCTAATCTATAAAGCCCTAAATGGCTTGGGCCCAAGCTATCTCAAGGACGGCATCTCCCTTGATGAGCCTGCTTGAGTTATATGATCATCAGGAGAGGCCTTCCTCTCAGTCCCACCAGCCTCACAGGCGCTTATGGTCGGGACCCGGGAGAGGGCCTTCTCTGTGGCTGCTCCCAGACAGTGGAACTCCCTCCCACTGGAGGCCCGCCTGGCCCCATCTTTGCTGACCTTCCACAAGCAGGAAAAAGACCTTTCTCTTCAGGCACGTTTTCGCTCAGTGAATGGTTACCATGTGGGTTTTTTAAAATGGATTGTTATACCTTACTGCATTGAATGTACTTTGGTGTTGCTTTTTTTTTTTAGTATGGTATTTGTTTGATCCTTTTAAGTATTTGTATACTCACTGTGGTTCGCTTTAATATTGTTTTTCAATGGTGTGAGTCACCTTGGGTGCTTTTAAGGAGAAAGCTGGGGTCAAAATATTTTAAATAAATAAATTGTTTTATATTTCATGGGCATGGGGTTTCACCAATGGGTGGAAAAGGAATATCGCATGGTTCAAACACTTGCTTATGCTGGGTTTTGTGTTTTCGCTTGCTCTTTGTTGACCTGACCATGAGATGGATGGGATGAGAGGCGCTTTGTAACCCAGGCCAGTGGCTTTTATGGGACCTTCCAGATGGAGTGCTTGTTTCCCCTCATGTACAGTGGATTTTAGTGATATTTGTCCACCCCTCACATTCTGCTTCTCCTTTCTCCCACAGTGCAATGACTTCCCTTGCTTTTTTGTTCCTCCTTTTGACATGTTTTATTTCAGATTGGTTTTTATTTTAAATCTGTCTTCCATGGGGTGGGGTGGGTCAGAGTTTAGCACTGTGATGCTTCTCGTTGAAGGCCATGTCTCAGTTAACCTCAAGGAAACCTTCAGCTAGCACTCCCCCCCCCCCAAAAAAAAAACCAAAAAACCCAACCCAACCCAACCCAGACTCCACTTGCAGAAAAGATGTTCCAGCAGGGAAGTTCACTTCTTAAATTTCTTTTAATAGGTTTTAAAAACAAAACAAAACAGCTTGATGAAGGAGAGTTGGTTTTCTTAAAAAGAAGTTGCTTCTTAACTGGGTATTTGGATATTAAATCTAGTAAAACACACCTACTTGCAAGCAAGAGACAGAAAGGGATGTGGATCATTAGCTTGATCTAGACAAGACCTAACATCTAAAACAACATCAGGCTTCCTAAGAATGTCTCCAACAGTTGCTACTGATCTTTAATAGTTATCTTGTACCTTCCTAGCTCCTATTAATTCAAGGCCGCCCAAGAGGTGGCCAGGGTGGTGGAGGAGGGGAAAGACATCCTCAACGTAGGAGCTCATCACCCTCTGCTTCCCACTCTGTCACGGCTAGAATATTTTCATTATTTGAAAGAAGTCACTATCAATGAGCAGTAACAGATCCTACAGTATTCCACATGACTGATGTAAGAGAAAACACGTTTAAGATGGAAGTTTTGTGCCATTATTATTTTTTTTTCACATGAAGCAAAGCTTCCACACCTAGAAATATACTTTGGCCCTTCTCTGGGCTGGGAGTAACCCCTGGTCCAACTCTGCGGACACTCAGAAAGAAAGCTGTCTTTGCCTGGAGAAACGGTGGGAGAGCTTCCACATATTTCGTGGTCTCTCCTTTACCTGCCCTGACGCAGGTGTTGATCTTCCACCTTGACATTGCTATTCTTAAGGCCTCTGATCTCCCTCCCTTCCTTCTTCCACCTTGCTTTTCTCCCTCCGATAAAGAGACCTTTTGCCTTTTACTCAAGAGATGAGAGGGTGCCGCCGTGGTGCTTGGCATCTCCAACTTAGGGTGGGATCCGGCGGCTGCAAAGGCGTGCATCCGATCGTGCCAGAAAGGGTTGCTTTAGTGGAAGCCCTCTCCCTTAGAGGGACCTGCTCACCAGCCGGGGAATCACTCCAGCCCAGCTCCAAAATGTAGAAGCCCTACAGCCCCAAAAGGTCCAACTCGGCCACGGATCAGGGTCTGGCTGGAGAACATTTCCCCATATGTTGTGCAATTGCCTGGAAACGGATCGTACCAGACAAGGCGTCCAAATTGTGATATCACACCCTGAGGGTTAGTTAGCTAGAACCAGGACTTCCCGATTCCACATGCATTTCCCTGATAAACACAAGGTTCCTTGTGTGGATGTGATTCTTTTACAAACTGGGTGTCTGTTCGCTCAGGTCATCCTTCCCACTTTCGAAGGGCTGAAGCCACAAAGTAAAGTTTCTCCTGTGCCACGGTGCGCTGGCTCTCCCACACCGTGCACCATCTTTTTGTCTTTTTCTGGTGCTGCCCTGGCTTTACTTCCAGGTGGAATCGTCCCCCAGAGGCAGACTTCTTCAGCTCTTCGCCGGTCAACGCCCGGGGAGAACGAAATCCTTCCTGCGATGTCGCACGGCCAGCTTCTGACGCCCTGAGCGTCTGTTAACAAGATAATTGGATTGTATAGAAGCTGGGTCCATCCGTTTCCAGAGAGAAAGTGACTTTTGCTTCGGCCTGCTTGGTTAAGCTAAGGATGCTCAATGCCCACTCGAGGTGGGCACAGTCTGGTTAATCTCTGTGACTCAGCCAGGAGCAGAAGGAAGGCTTTCGGCTCTTGAACGAGCCGCTTTGCCTCTCCATGGAAAAGGAGAGGCTTCATTTCCGACGGTGACTCAGACGGAGCCAGCACTCCGGCACGGCGCTTGCAAGTCGGCTCTCCTGCCTACCAGCCCTTATCTGCTCTTGCAAAAGGTGAGTCCTTACTCACCTCTACCCTGTGGCTGATTGGTGTAACCTGGCCCCCTTCTGTGGGTACCAGTGGGGGAAAGGATCTTTGATTTCTCACCATCTGGTGCCATCGAAGACCGCTTGCATCTCCCATGACCCAGCAGCAGCCCCGTCTGGTTTTGTCACAGCTGGCACCTGCAGCCATCAACCTGCCAGTTAGAGGTGGAAGGATGCATTAAGAGTCACCCAGCACCCAAACACAGGTAAGGAAGAAAAAGTGGCAGAATAAGCCCAGCTGTACCTCTGCCGGGGTGGCTTTTGCTGCTAGCTATGATTTGCATGTTTGACATCCATGGTCAACAAGGGGGAAGATGCTTTTCAAGAGCTGTGACATTTAAGCAGCCTCGGGAAGGTGGGTGAGAATAAATAGCCAAGCTGTGAGTTTGACTGTGACTCATGTCGAGAGGGAGACCGTGAGCTGCCGGGATCCGGCTTCCAGAGAGATAAGATAACAGGGCATTCAGGGAAGTCAGATTGGGTGCCTTTGAAATGGACTAGGGCTCAGGAGACCCGGGTTCCAATTCCCCCTTGGCCGTGAAGCCTACCAGGTGGTCTTTTGGCAGCCACACTCTTCCAGACTGTAGTGCTTCAACTTTTGAGGGCCGAGCTGGAGCGATTCCCTGGCAGATGGAAACGTCGCTCTAAGAGTGATCACTCCCATTAAAGTGACCCTTTCTGGTGCGATCAGGTCCCCATTTTGTAGAGAGGGTTTTACTTATTTTTTATTCACTTAAAATATTTTCACCCCACTTTTCTCCTTAAAAAGGACCCAAGGCAGCTTACATCCTTGAAAGACAATATTTAAAGCTGAAAACAATGAGTATCCAACGGTGATTTGCATCATTAAAAGATAATATTTAAAGCTAAGCACAATGAGTGTAAAGAGGCAGTTCCCGTCGTTAAAAGACAATATTAAAGCTAAAACAATAAGTGTGCAAATTCTAAAAAGGAACGAACCAATACCTCTCTGAGAGAGGGTAAACACAAGTAGTGCTAAAGACCCAGTCAGAGCAGCGATGCATAGCAATCCATCTAAAAGTTGCTCATGGAGCTAGCCATGTGGCCAGTCACTCATGTAGGCCATCACTCAGGGAAAGCTTGCCTGCTTTTGGAAAGACAGCCAAGAGGAGGCCAGCCTGGCTTCCTGTGGGAGGGAGTTCCAAAGTCTGGGAGCAGCCACGGAGAAAACCCTCTCCGGCATCCCCATCAGAAACACCTATGAAGGTGGCAGGACCCAGAGAAATGCCTCTCCTGGCCATCTTAACACCCAAGCCGGCTCATAGTGGAAGACACGGTCTTTGACATGGCTTGGACCTAGCTATCTAACCACTCCTCCCTGTAGCCAATGCTATACTTGAAATAGAGCCTCCACCCTCCATGCATCACATGTTCTAGGCTCTGGGTCTCGACGTCTAGATCAGTGAGTCCTCCCAACTTTGGGCAACCCAGGTGTTCTCGAACTGCAACTCCCAGAAACTCCGGCCTGCACAGCTAGTGGTGGAGGCTTCTGGGAATTGCAGTCCAAGAACACCTGGGTGACCCAAGGTCGAGAACTACCGCTCTAGAGCAAAAGGGAAAACTTGGCCATATCAAGACAGGACTCCTGTATCTGTAAATCATGGTGTGGCATGCCATGCACGTCCCGTCGGCCGATCTCCCCTTTTCTACCTGGTGATTAAAGGTGAAGGAGACCTGCCTTCTTTTGCCTGTGGCCACCCTACACAAGGACTGCTAGCCGGTCCCAAAGACACAAACCTCCTCCTTCCATGGCTCTCCTTTTGCTTTCACTTTATTTGTAAGCGGTATAATATCCTGCCTTTTCTCCAGTGATGTCAAGGCACCATGAACGGCTCACTCCCTCGCCCCTGGATCCTCACAACAGCCCTTTTTGAGCTAGACCTGTCGTCCAGAAGAGCATGGTTGTGGAAGATCACTTGTTAAGCTTCGTGACCAAAGTTAGGGGGTGGGTGGGACTGGATCCCAGGTCTTCTGAGCACTGGTCCAGCTCTCTAACCACTTCAAACCACTGGCAGTCTTGACTTTTATTCCCCTCTCTTGATATTTCGATTTTATTTTTCTATAGATCAAAGAAGGACCTCCCATGGCTAGCAGTAAGCACTACTGCTAGTGCTACTTCTACTGGTAGTACTACTAATAGTAACAACAACAACAACTCTGTCTCCCAGGAGCAGGCATGTTCTTATTGAAGCATCCGAACAATTTGGGCACGAGATGGCACCCCTTCCTTTCTAAACAAGGCAAACTGCTTGACACCCCTAGTCCAGGCCTTGTCTCCCTGCCTCTCCCTGTCGTCCCGTCCCCCCCACAACAACCCGACATCCTTTTCAGGCAGCCCTTGCCTTCCTTCTCAGGATGCTGAGGGAATGGCTGCCTTTCCACCCATCCTCCCTGGTCCCTGTGTGAGGCGGTTTCCATGGCAATGGCCAATCAGGGAGGTGGGATGCTGCCAGCCCATGGCCAAGCCAGGCAGGCAGGCTCAATGGATGGGTGTGGTAAAGGGAGCAGAAGGGAAGCCAGGGGGAGGGGAGGGGGCTGCGCACGGTTGCAAGGGGAGGGGGTGGGTGGGAGTTATGGCAGGCCAGCAGGAGGCAACGCTGCTCTCTGGCCATGCGGTTAGAGCTGGACGGCCAAGGGGCTGTTTCTCTCTCCTCTTGGTCTGAGAGGTTTAACAAAACGTCCCTAGCCCAAGTGTTATGCTGGAGTATTGGGGGGGGGGGGGGAGAGAGAGATGGGGGGGGAGGAAGAGAGAGCCAATATCTTCCTGGAAAGCCCATTTATATCTCCCGTCCCTTCCTTTTTTATCCTGCCTGGCTCACCCTCTGAGCAGGGAGGTCTCTGAGCGAGAGAGAGACGCCAAAGGTCCTGGGTACCGGGGCTGGAGAGATGCTCACAGGGAGTGCAGAGAAAAGGAAGGACAGGAAGAACAGGTGAAAAGGAGGCAGAGAGATCCTTTCCTCCCGTCTCTTACCATCCCAAGGCCTTCCTGGTGGGAATCGCTGATCCACAGTGGGAAGGACTGCCTCGGAAAGTGAAACAAGTAAAACCAAATAAAAAGCACTGTTAAGAAGCTCTCTGTGGTTGAAGGGGTTTAAACAGAGGGTGGGTGGCTATATTTATTTATAAATATATTTATAATGTATTTATAAAGCGCTGGATCCCTGAATTGACAGGGGTTGGCTGGATGCTCCTTGGACTTTGGTCTAACTCTACAATTTCTGTAATTCATAATGCTAGAGCCTGGGGTCATCCACTAAAGCCGAATGATGGGAGGTGGAGGACAGATAAACTGAATAGTGGTGTGCATCAATGTATTGGTTGCTGTGGACCATGGGTAGGAGGGTGGCCTTACATTCATGCCCTACTGGTGAACTCCCCCCTCTCCCACAACCGATTGGTCCTATTGCAAACAGAATGTGGGAAGAGAAAAAGAGGAGGAAGGGGACCTTTGGCCTAATCCAGTGCAGCTCTTCTCATGCTCTTTCACCGCTGGCCTCCCTTGAGATAAATCAATAATAGCCTCTTCCAATATAAAGCCGCTTCATGAACCCGGCGACCGTTGGTGTTCAAACCAGGTGCTCTGCCCATTGAACGAAGGACCCCCATACCAACTGCGTCTCCAATCCAAGAAACGATATTCCCAGCCGGTCCCGGAAACTTCAGTGTTCTTGGGGAGATCAGTATAGCCTGAGCACCAGATGTTTAGAATTTCATGCAGAGAGAGTTCTCTTGCAGAATTTTGAATTTCTAGTAAAATGCCCTGTGCTATGCAGAAGAAGTACAGAGGTCCACAGAGGAGGGAATAGTTACAAGTTCCCCAGATATTCCACCCCTTTCTCATTTAACTGGCACTTAACTCACTCAAGAACATTTATAGGAGAAAGAATAAAAAGGTTTCATTACTTACAGTTGTGAACAGATCAACAGCAAAACTTAACAAACACTGACTTCATTCATTCATTCATTCATTCATTCATTCATTCATTCATTCATTTTCTATACTGCCCATCTGGCTATCAATGCCACTTTGAGCAGTTCACAACATGATAAAACAAACAACACTGTAAGAAACATTAAACATAATAATTATACAAAAAACAAAATGAAACATCCCAATCCACATACACCAAACACAACGTCAAAACAGCTAAAACTAAAGGTCCGGTTTCTGGTCTTCTCTTTCCGGGTCTCTCTTGGGGCCACTGCTCTCAACCGCCCGGCCTGGAAAGACTGAGTAGGTTGGGAAGATCTTACTAGAAGAAGGTGTTCTGTCAGGTATCAAGGTCCCAAACCCTTTAGGGCTAAAGAGAGGGAAAGGCTCTCTGAGCAGAGAGGCGGGGCTGTCTTTGAATTCTGAAGCAGGAAGGAACGATTGGTTAGTGCTGGATAGACTGACAGCCACCCAGCCCAGAAAGGTCCCTCCCAGCCACAGAAACCACATATACAAGTCGATAGGCAATACCATTCCTGTCTCCTCTTCCCATGAATTGGGGTTCAAGATCATGGCCATTCTACTTGTCTAACGTTGTGCTGGCGTGTTGCGGTCTGTGTTCCACCCAGATCCAATGCCCACAACGGACGAGCCTTTGTGCGGTTGCCGCCGGGGCCCCAACGTGGAGCAAGGGAAGTGGTATGGCGTCCGTTCCTATTTGCATCTTTTCTATGAGGACTGCACTGGAGCCAGTCTGGATGATGACCTCGAGGAGTCCCCACCCGGTCCGGCCAGTCCTGGATGGACCTCCATCCTTTGGAAGGTGAGCATATGAACTCTGGAATCTGATACGAGATTGCACTGATTTCTGGAACTGTGGAGCGAGTTTCTCTGAGCACGAGCAGAGTTCCTTTCCCCCATTAGGAGCATCCCGAAGAGGCTTCTGAAGAGGTGCCTCTGAGCATGTTTGGGCTTTTTGAAGCAGAAGGATGTTTTATTCTGGCCTTCCACCAAGCCTTGTTAGTCCAGGTGACTAAGAAGCAAGCTTTTTTCCCTCCTCCCAGCATTGCAGATGGGTGGGTTACTGTGATCTCTGTCCTTCTTTCAGGCAGGCCAACGGAAACGTGCCTCAACATGGTGCGTTGAAACCTTCTGGAAGCCTGGTGGCCTCAAGATAACATCTACTATGTCTCCCATCAGCCACCATGGCCAATATGGTGATGGGAGTTGTAGTCTAAAGCATCTGGGAGGGACCTGGGACATTTTTTGGGGTGTGGGAGAGTAATGTAAGAAAAAAAAAACACTTTGTAGCACTGTGTTGAAAAGTGTGCTCTGTTAGATCCATGGTAGAGGGATGCTTTGGGGGGGGGGGGGCTGCAATTGAACCCATGACCTCAAGGGGAGGTGGTGGTGAGCGCTCCAACACTGGAGGCCTTCAAGAGAAATTTAGACCACCACCTGTCAGATCTGCTTTGATTTGGATTCCTGCCTTGAGCAGGGGGTTGGACTTGATGGCCTTATTAGGCCCCTTCCAACTTCATGATTCTATTCTAGAGATTCTCGGTTTGATCCTGCCCTTCTCTCCTTATGTTTTTTAATCGGTGCATGCTCTGAAGCAGGCCTGGGCAAACTCTGAGGCTCTGGGAGCCATTTCTAACTCCTCCACGTTCCAAATGCCAGAGGTTGACACAACCCTACAACTCCCATCCGACAGCATCATCCCTTCGGAAAGGAAAAATGGACCAAAGCTGCTGATCGGAGTAGAAACAAAGCTGTAGCAGAGGGAATCCCGTGGCGCCACCGTTGGGAGTACTGGCCTGGGAGCCGGGGGATCTCCAGGTTCTGGCCCCTGCTGAACCATGAAACTCTGCGGGTGACTTTACGGCCGTCCTTCTCAGCCTGGCCCAGATTCCAGGGACTGCTGTGAGGGTCAAGCGGAGGTGGAAGGGAGCCAACTGGGCAGCCTTTGGCTGAGTGGCAGGAGCCCATATGGAATCCAAGAGAAATCATTCCTCAGAATCTGAGCTAAGAAGTAGTTATGGGGAGAGGAAACCAGAGTCTGGGAGTCTGGCAGAGGGAGGGAGCGAGCAGGAGTCAGGGAAAAAGGTGAGGGCCAGAGGGATGCAAAGGGACGGGATGACACCAGAAACTCTGGGGGAGCCCAAGCAGCCTCCCCCTGGTCCAGCCAGGTCCCGCCGCCGGTCTTTGGGATGACTCTGGCGCCACCTGCAGACCACGACCGGGGTATCCTTTCAAGCTGGAAACCTCCCAGTGTAATGCTTGCACTAATGGGGCAGTATATAAATCAAATAAATAATAATAATAATAATAATAGTAGAACTGCAGATGGTGACAGCACTGCAGAGGGTGACAGCAGCCACGAAATTAAAAGACGCCTGCTTCTTGGGAGGAAAGCGATGACAAACCTAGACAGCATCTTAAAAAGCAGAGACATCACCTTGCCGACAAAGGTCCGCATAGTCAAAGCTATGGTTTTTCCAATAGCGATGTATGGAAGTGAGAGCTGGACCGTAAAGAAGGCTGACCGCCGAAGAATTGATGCTTTTGAATTGTGGTGTTGGAGGAGACTCTTGAGAGTCCCCTGGACTGCAAGGAGAACAAACCTATCCATTTTGAAGGAAATCAACCCTGAGTGCTCCCTGGAAGGACAGATCCTGAAGCGGAGGCTCCAATACTTTGGCCATCTCATGAGAAGAGAAGACTCCCTGGAAAAGACCCTGATGTTGGGAAAGTGTGAGGGCAAGAGGAGAAGGGGACGACAGAGGATGAGATGGTTGGACAGTGTCACCGAAGCTACCAACATGAATTTGACCCAACTCCAGGAGGCAGTGGAAGACAGGAGGGCCTGGCGTGCTCTGGTCCATGGGGTCACAAAGAGTCGGACACGACTTAACGACTAAACAACAACAAAAGTAGAACTGCACAGCCGGAAGGGACCTCATGGATCATTGAGCCCAGTCCCTGTCAAGGAGGCACAGTGCGAAATTGAAATCCCAGCCTCTGGCTCTGTGGCCAGAGACCTAAACCACTGAGCTTTCTAGCCGCTCTTCAATAAATAAATATCTTAGTGCTAGCCAGAAGGAGCGCTTGGCTCCAGAGGTCACATCCTGCCGGGCCACCTGCAAGAACACACTTTGAGCTCTCAGGCTGTGGCTGGCGCTACCCAGTTGGGGTGCCCAGAGAGGTTCACTGCCCTATGGGTCAAGCTTGGGTTGTGTGATATGGGCCCACAGAAGAATGGGGAGGACTCCGGCCACATCCACCTGCCAGAATCCCTCTGGAGAGCTGGGGAAAGTTACATTTTGGAACCACAGTTCCACAAGTCCTTTGGCCAGCATGGGCAACGGATAGGTTTGGAGTGCAGATAGCCAAGAGTTGCTTGAAACAGAGATGGAGGCGAAAGTGCCGGCCCTAATATTAGATATAAGGAGGCGGGCCACATCTGGCATCCGGTTGGGGATGTTCTGAAAGGGAAGCGCATGGTTGTTCTGCTTGTGGATTTACAGCTGGAGATGAAGAAAAAATGCCTGTGGCATTTTGGGCCTCGTAGTCACGGCCCAGCTTGACTTGAGTACGAGGAGGCGCCAAGGGGTGCTCTCCCTCACGCAGCTCAAGGTCTTTGGCGGCCCACGGTTCACCTGGAAGAATTTGTCCTAACCTCTGTTATGTTAGGGAAATCACTTGGTCCAGATCATTTGGTCTGTTGAGGGGTAGAAGGGTTCCTCTGTCGAGGGAAAGCACTCTGCACGTTCTCAGATATCATCTTGTTCTTTTCGTGCCTTCACATGTGACACGTCCCTTTGCTGAAATCTAGCAGGGCTGAAAATAGATTCCATTTCTTGGATTCCATTTCTAGGAGCTGTCGTTCAAAACCCTAAATACGGAACGCTTCTCCTCTTTACCCTTATTGTTTGGCCCTAATGAGCCAGCGTGGGCCCGTTTGTTCGATTTTCAGAGCAGTGCTAAGGAGATCTACTCAAGTGTAAGACAGTTTTTGCTGCTTATTTGCTTTTAATGCTTTAATCGTTTTAATGAGTGTCCATTTTAATTGTTTTTTTAAATGTTCAACTTATTATGTTTTTAATTGTATTCTTTTCATATTCGTGAGCCGCCTTGGGTCCCCTTCTCGGGAGAAAGGCTGCCAATAAATAAAACAAACAAATCAAATAATAAATAAATTTAAGACCCACTGAAGTCACTGGATCTTGCCCCTCATCAGTAGGATTAGGACTGAAGCCCTATTTACATGGATGTTTTGCTCTCACAGAAGGGCCCATGTTGGACTCCAGTCTTGCCATAAAACATACAGCGTTTGTACTCTTGTCTCCCTTTTTGCTGACTCCACTCAAAGTGCCTTAACTTAACTGAACAACATCAAAGTGCACTGAGGTGCGTAGGCAAGCGAGTTTTCTTGCTGTCCTGAAAGTGATGGAGAGTGGGTGCATGTTCTGTTTGTTGTGAATGCTTCGGTGGCCCCTCTCTGTGCCATCCAAGCCACCCTGTTAAACCACTTGGCAGACAAATCATGCTGCATTTAACCTGAAAGTCATTCTTAACAGCCTCCTTTCCACTTTAAGGTCAGTTTCTCGGCGGGGAGCCTGCTGTTACTTATCGGAGCAGCCGCCCTGGCCACAGGATCCCTCCTCCCCCGCAAACTGGAAAGGATCGGAGAAGCCGAGTTCCTGGTCCTGGATCAAGAGGCGGCGGAGTACAACCACGCCCTGGGGGTCTGCCGCGCGGTGGGCCTGGTGCTGTGTGCCGTCGCGGCTGCTCTGTTGGTCACCTGCCTCCTCTCCTCTGGGCTGAGCAAAATGAGCCAAGGGGGCCAGAGGGGTGAGGAAGAGGGTGAGAAGGAGGACCAGCTTTCTCCCATCCTGGCGCGAGAGACGCCCTCCAGGCGATGGGGCACCCTCCTTGCCGGACCACCGGTGCCCTTCCGAGCATCCTGGGTGCAGCGTATCCAGCCGAGCCGAGACCCTTAACGCCAGGCATCCCGAGGGAACCCTTCGAGAACACCCAGACCTCTTTCTTTTCCTTTTGGGTCTTGGCAGGCGTCAGGCGTGAAAGCAGAGCTGCGACAAAATTTACTTTTTTTGAATCACAAGAGGGGAACCGATCAGGCTGGCTGGGGGGGGGGGGGGGGGTTGGGAGCTGGAGTCTGAAAAAGTGGCTTCCCCAAGCTCTGGTGTCCATCCAGGACAGCTATCTTTCAAGCAATCATCTCCTAGTGGAGTGGCCAGAATTGATCCTTGTGGAATCCTGATGAATGAAGAAGAAAAGAGTCACCCACTTCACCAGCCTGTCTGTTGGGTGGATCTGAGGAAAGGCTCAGCTGGACAACTGGCAACTCACCCTCTCATGTGGGATCAGAGTCTCTTTCCTGGGTAGCCCCGTTTCCAGCAGACATCGCTGGTAACTCACGGGTAGGGCCATCCATGGTGGCTTTATCTGAAGGTTGCTGGTAGCCTGTGTTGGAAAAGGGAGGTTCTCTTCTGATCTTTCCTGGATAAGACTCCCACAGTCACCTGCCAAAAAAACAGCTTGTGAAACAGACTCATTTTTTGCAATTCTTCTTGTTTGGGGTCACCTGAGAGCCAAAGGGGCAAAGCAGGGAGGGGGAAATGGATTTACGGATGTGATCTCAAACTGTGGTTATGCGCTGTCAAATCGTTTCTGAGTCATGGTGTCCCTGTGTATTAATGGTGACAAGGGAAAAATCCCAATGCATTTGAAATGTGGTACTGGAGGAGAGCTCTGCAGATATTCTGGACGGCCAAGAAAGACGAACAAGTGGGTCCTAGATCAAATCAAGCCTGATCTATCTCTGGAGGCAAAAATGTTGGAACCATGGCTGTCCTACTTTGGGCACATCAAGAGAAGGCAGGATTTTCTGGAAAAGACTATATAATGCTGGGAAAGGTGGAAGGCAGCAGGAAAAGAGGAAGGTCAAATACGAGATGGACTAACTCCCTAAAGGAAGCCACAAGCCTGAGTTTACAAGACCTGAGCAGGGTCGTTTAGGATAGGATCCCTTATTCATAGGGTCACCATAAATTGGAGGTGGCTTGACGGCACATAACAACAAACAAATTAATGAATACCCAGTGTGGTGCAATGGATAGAGTGACAGAGTAGGGTTCTAGCTGATTTTCTTTCTTTCCGTCTGCTTTTCCTAGAAAAGCTTTCTGTTTGGTGTGACACGGAGCTTGTCACAGCTCCACCGGACAGAAGCTGCAAGTCTACAGCGGCCGTAGGACAAGCAGAAACTCAACCGGCAAAGCGTCCATGGCACCAGACTTCCTCTCTGCTCTAGAAATGCCTACACCAGTTGAATTCCTGCCTGTTGTCCAGCCGTGGGCCCCAGTCGCCAGGTCTAATATCTTCAGCTGAAGAAGTGCAGACAGAAACCAGGGCCCGACAACGGTCTCCTTCCTTTCGGGTCCCGTAGAGTTCAAGAGCAGTGAACCTGCTAGGGAAGAATCCTGGGTTTTATTCACTTGGCATTGCTGAAGCTTCTGGTCCTTTCATCCTCCTTTTAAAATTTTAAAATTCCATTCCACAATCTACTTATATAGCACCTCTTCACTTCCTCTTTGAGCTGTCAGCTAACCATAATTTCATCCCCTGCGTCAGCTGACAGAACAGAAGGATGCAAATAGACAGTGTGTGGGTGTCTTTGTGAAATCATTATTCTTTTCTGACTTTCTGTAAGATGCAGTGTTGTTTTTTTTTAAAAAAAAACAGCCCTTAAAGAGAGTAGAGAGATGTTCAGAGACATTCTTGACTCACCTTGATCTAGCTGGTTTCCTACACACACACACACACACGGGGTGGAACTGTGCTCAGAATTCTACATCTTTTAATGTTCAAGGGGGTAGAAGTAAAAACAGGAGCCTTGTGGCAAACATGTTTTATCTGGTGCAAATTTTCACAAATTGTTAGCCTAAGGCCTTCAGGAACACCTTTTAAAAACACACTCGTACACAGTTTTGCTGCTGGAAGAGAAAAGCAAGTCAGGCAGCTGTTGAGGAAAGACACTCTCTGCTTGACATCAGAAATGAGACCGGAAAAGGCAAAAAAAACACCACAAAAGTTGGTTTTGGAAGACCTCAGTCTTTCAGGATATTCCATCCGTGTTCTGAAAGTAGTTATTGTGTGTGTGTGGGGGGGGGGGGGAGAGTTACAAAAGGAGCCTTGACTTCGGAGACAGAGGAAGTGGCCTACGTCCATAAATTTCAGTACGCATCTAAAGGTTTCAATAAAGACCAAGGCTTTTGGCTCACTATACAAATAAATAAATTGGTTTTCTTTGCAGTCTTTGTTTTTCCTTTGGGAAAACTCTGACCTCAGAATCAAATGTGGAATCAGACTCAGAAGAACAAGCCACTTGCTAAAATCATGTTCTCTGCAAATCACCCACAACCTGGTAGTCAATATGTGCTAGCTAATCACTTTACCTACTGCCTGGATGTTTATGTAATTAACAGGCTGAAAGTTCATTACTGTGTTACCGACACTTTGCAAATTTTGCAACCTGTGAACTGCTTCCGTCTTCTCTTCTCTTCTTCTTCACTGCCACAGCCACATATCCAGTGGCTATAGACCTGTGGCTAAACGTTTCACTCCTTCTGTCTGAGGAAGGGGACTGTAACCGATAAAAGCTCACAGTGAAATAAATTTCCTGGTCCTCAAGGTGTCACAAGACTTTTGTTTCTATTTTGTTTCTGTCGTATCTGCTTGAGGTGGTAACCCAAACTAGATCTATCCGGGAACAGATCCGATCTGCAGATTTCCTTCCAGCTTCAACACATCTTCACTAGGGGGAGCTTTACCCCGAATCCTAGAGGAGGGACGAATGAGTAGCAGAAGCTAACTTTGGCCCTGGTCACAGGAGGAAAAGGTTTTCTACTTCTTCCCATACTTTCTATACCTCTGTTGTACTGAATTGTGGTCATGTGGTTTATATCCTGGGACAAACGTCCCAAGAACTTTTAACAATACCGATTTATTTCCTCCTATTTGAATTGTTACGGCCGGCTACACCACGGTACCGGTTCTGGCCAAGGACCTTTGGACTTGATATCTAAGATTAACTTTCCTGGCAAAATCTAACTTTCGGAGTTTACGTTCTTCACTGGTACAAACCTGATGAAGTGGTGTTTTTTTGTCCACAAAAGTTCGTGTATCGTATGACGATATTTGTAGTGGTCTATAAAGGTATTGTCTATTTTTTTGCATCAGCTTTCAATAGTTTTTTTTAGTATTTCTGCAGACTGAGAGATTTTCCCCAAACCTGACACTAACTGCCTCTTGCACATGAATAATGAAGGCATTTTGGCTGCATATGGGCCAGAACCAGAGCTTGGGAATTTGATTCCCTCTTTTTGGCTACAACTCCCAGAATCCTTAGCTAGCTAACTGGCGATTCTGGGATTTGTAGTACAAACAGTGTCATGTCCAAGCCCTGATAGGGACCCACATATTTGGGTCCCTTATTATTATAGATCACCTTTCCCTAACATGGGCCCCCTCTGGATGGGTTGAATGACAGTTCCCATTAGCCCCTGCCAGAATGTTCACAGGTGGCCCATGCTGACCAAGGTAACGGATGTTGTAATCCAGCACAGCTGGCAAGCATAGGTTGGAGGGCTAGCTGGTGTTTCTAATACTGATCAGCAGCTATTTTATCTTTGTACGTGGTGTTTCTCCAGCACTAAAAAGGACCAGTGGAAACGGATTAACAATATTGCCTCTTTCGTTCCATGAAAGGTTGTGTTATCCCTGGACTGGATCACTACGATCATTTACAAACAAGGTGAGCTTCCCAGATTGCAGGAACTCTCCTTCCCACGAAGATGGTGCAAACATCACGGGACAGGGGAAGAAGAAAAATGTTCCCCAAAATCTGGCCCCCCGCAGTTGTGAGGTCCCCTGCTCCTGTCCCCCAGTGGAACCAGTGGCCTTGGGGGTCTCACACCAACAATTCCATCAGTTCCAGGTTGCTGGAGAGTTTGCTTTCTATGGGATCGGATGCTTTCCACGGCAGTTCCCCCTGTCACTTCCCTCCCACACCTCAAGGGACTGCGTTTCCTCCACTGGTTCCCTGGGAACAATAAATTCTTTACCGGCCTCCGTTTCCATCACTGAGGCCAGTGGAGTCTTTGCAATAAACAAGCACAAGGCTTGGTGCCTTTCAATGGGGCCCCGCAGAGGCAGTGGGAAAGTGCTGGCTGTGCTCTCAGCCAGCCTCCTCTTCCTCCTCGCGCACTGGCATTTGCTCTACCCGCACCTTAGTTGAACGGTGGTGGGCGCCATGGGACCCACAGAGCGTCTGGGATGCCACAGAACTAATGGAGCTGGGTTTTTTTTTCAGGAACATCCCTCTTCCTTGGCCTCAGCCCCTAGTCACAGGGCTGCTGCTGGCGGGTTCTTGCCAGGGGTCATCATCCTGCTCCCAAGCCAGCTCCCCTGTAGCTCAGAGGAAGGGCACCATGCATGAAGTTCTGATGAGACCTTTGAAGCATCGCCCATTTAGACTGGGCATCTTCCTTTCTGCGGCGAGAACTGCCAGAATTCCTCACGCCGGACGTCCAAAAAGGTTCAGGAAAGGGTTTCCAAGCTGTGGCCCAAACCCACCCAGGGTCTGGATGCCAGCTGCAGCGGGATGTCCCGGATCCGGCCCTGTATCTATCTGCTCCTCTTCCTCGTTGTTGTAATACTGAATTTCATTCATATCCGCCCTTCTTCACGGAGCCCAGACGGGCTAACAGTTCACATCAAAACACAAAAAGCGACAAATATCTAAATGCACAAAATTGCGCCCACCCAAAAGGATGACAAAAAATGGAAAACCACAGATTATAAGTGCTATTTTTACTGCTAAACATACGGTGAAGACAAAAACATGAAAGAAAAGCAGAATATCACAGCTCTAAATCAATAATATTCTTACATGCTATGACGTGGCAACCTCTAACAGAGTATGGGGGGGATGTGATATGTTCGGGGAGTGGTTTTTCCACTGACACACACACAGAGTGAATTTCCTTTGCCATGCAGGGATTTGAACCCAAGTCTTCTGGGTCTGAATCCTAGCCTGACACTCTAACGTCCGTACACCAACCATTCTCGACCTTTTTTTCGGCCACAGCCATAAACACAACACGAAATAAATTTAGGCTGAATCGGGGTTGCATACGTTGCATAACGAACCTCAGAAGGTGGTGTGTGAAGAACGATTGCCAGGCTTGCCCCCCCCTTCAAAGGTGCCAGGGTTCCCCCCCCCCCCCGGGGGGCCAAAGGGCCTCCATTGAGAATGGCTGCTCAGCTCACGGCAAGGAGGGTCACCGCTGGTGCCCCTAAGCAGGCTGCCTGGCTTCTCTCTATGCCTCCCCCCCCCCCGAGGAGACCCGCTGGAAGGTGCACCCCCCCAGGCCTCAGGTGGGTGCAGATGTGGGATGGCAGACCCCGGATGAAGAGGAGGAGGGCATGTCAGGAAGGTCCCAGCTGGGGGGGGGGGAGGCAGGAGCAGAGGCTAGTGGGCATTTGCAGGGAGGAAAGGGGGGAAGGAGGAGGAAGAGGAGGAGGAAGGAGGCTAGAGAGCGACAGAGGCAGAGATGGAACCGCACACACTGGGGTCCACCAAAGTGGAAGGATGGGAGGCTTGGCACGAAGTGGCTGAGGAGCGTGACCCTCGCCTGTGCGCGCAGGGAGACACGGACTCTACGTAGGTGAAGAACCGGGACGAGGGTCTGAGCGGAGGTCTCTGCTGCCGAGGGGAGGAGGCATGGAGGAGGGGGAGCCATCCGGGGTCCCCCAAGTTCAGCTCCATCGCACCACCAGCCCTTGGAGACCCTGGCATCAGGCAGGGCCCCGGGGCCTCATCCTGACCCAGCGGAGGTGCTGGAGACACCAGGGGCAAAAGGAGTAGTAGGAGTAGGAGGAGCAGAACCGCCCAGAGGGGCCAGGGAAGCATTTGGGTCTTATCCAGCAGCCGGCAGGACAAGCTTTCATCGCAGGGTGTTGGGGAGACAGAGACCGAACCCAGTCCCGGCCACCACACACAGAGACTGCAGGCATTTGGACCCCGGGGAGGGCAACGTGGGCTCAGGCACAGATGGACCAGCTAGGGGGGGCTACCGGTGGCAACTCAGCCTCCCGAAGGACTTCTGGGTCCTTCGGGAGACTGACGGGTGCCTCTTCTTTGCTTGCACCACAACCCCTGATGCTAATAAAAAAATCAGGTCGGAGTAACTCTGGCAGAGACCGTGGCTTGAGGGAGCGGTGCCTGCTCCCCCAACGTTAGGCAGGGGCAGCAGCCCACAAATGCACACCTCAAGCACTATCGTCTTAGAACGGCAGAGCTGGAAGGGACCCTAAAGGCCATCCAGTCCAGCCCCTGTCAAGGAGCCCCAGCGGGGAATCGAACTCCCAGCCTCTGGCTCCATAGCCGGATACACCTCTGAGCTATCCAGCAGTTCACAGCTCAGATAAGTACTTATTAGTATGTGAAAGCTTACAGGGCTGGGCCTTAGCAACCTTACGCCCTGCAGGTGTTTGGAAGAGCCATGGGGGTCTGTGCCGTCCATGTTCAGAGATTATGGGAACGGAAGAGCAATGGCCACCCTACGGCTGTGTCCAACGGTCAGCTACCTCCTCCACAGGAATGCAAGGGGCAGCAAAGCCCACATACTACGAGCGTGGAAGTCGTGTGGATTTCCATACACTGCAAGGGGACAACAACAACAACAACAACAATAATAATAATAATGTGCGCTCTATACCAGAGCGCATTCCAATAGTCAAAAACAGTTAAAATACAACCATAACATAACATAATAACAATGATAAAAACGTACAGTGAGCAATTATCATTCAATAAGACAACAATCAAAATAACTATAATAACAATATAATGATTAAAATACAGTAATTCTATCCCAATAATTGCCTATTTCCATGGTCAGCCCCTATGGTTCCAGGTTGAACAAGTAAGTTTTTAGGTCTCGTTTGAATTTGTCCAACTCTGGTTCCACGCCAAGGTATTGCGGAAGGGAATATCATAATTTTGGGGCCAGATGAGAAAATGCTCTTAAGTCTGGAGTTAGCCACCTTGGTCCAAACCAATGGTGAAGGGTGATCGTCGAGTGTCCCTTTCTCATCCTTGCATTAGCATCCAGGTAGCAGGAAGCTGGACAACGAAAAAAATAGGTGTTGGGGGGGGGGCGAGGATCACTTCTTATGAAATGTGATGTTGGAACAGGGCTTTAGGGAGACTTCGGACTTCCTGGAAAGATGGGATCTAACGCTCATTAGAAGTGATCGTGACTTCTGCTGAGGCTCTTGTACTTTGCGCAGATGGTGAGAAGACAAGACAGATAGGAAAAGACAGCGATGCTGGGAAAAACAGGAGGTAGCAGGAGAAGAGGAAGTCTGAACGTGAGATGGATTGACTCAATAAAGAAAATCACAGCTCTTCATTAGCAGAGTTTGAATAGGGCTGCAAACCATGGGATCCCTTGAGAAGGAAGTGGATTTTAACCCACAAAAACTCACCCGAAAACAAACCTGTTTGGCTTAAAGGTGTCAAAAGACTCTGTTTTGTTTTTAGCAGGGTTGCCATCAGTTGGACGTGGCTTGGTGACACATGACTCACCCAGCCGAGGGGGCAGCTTGTGGTCATCTATCTGGGACAACCCACACTTGTAAAATGCTCTTTTATGCCCTTGGGGTTCAAAGTGAAGAAATCTAGCAACTGCTTTGAGCTGAAACTCTGCTATTCCCCACAGGATTGCCCTGTTTACAGAGACTGGCGGAAGTGTTGCCTTCTCTCTGAATTTTCCCACAGGAAAGGAAAAGTTTGGACAACATCTTCCACAGCTTGTTAAAAACACCACCATCCCCAATTTTCTCTGGATTTTTTAAAAATTAAAGACACACTCTATTTATTAATAAAACAACCGTTTAATTCCTCATTGCAAAAGGTTTCAGTAGAACAATTAACTGTTGGTCTGATCCTTCAAAGTGGTTTGCATATTCCAACAGTGGAAAAGATGCTTCTAACTCCAGAATATCATTGTGTGGGACGCAGTTTATAATTCTTCTGTGCCATCAGAAGAATCCTACGAATTAATAACTTCCAAAAGAACCTGTCGTTAACACCACCTGTAGCACTTCTTCTACCAGCTTGGAAAGTTACTTTTTAGAAATTAGGCTTCCCAGTTCTAACCCCACTCCAAAGCAGACAGTTATAGTTGCAGTTTTTTAAAAAGAAAAAGTAACCCTGGACTCTCTTGTTCTTCAAACACGACAATAAAATTTTCTAATTACCACCTTAAAAAAACAAACAGGATGCTACAAACATCTGGCTTGTGGTACAAAATAAAAATAATTAAAAAAATCAGAGTTACACTACAGTCCTAGTGTTACAGCCCTATTAGTTGTTATAACTACTTGTTATTTATAACTAATAATTCCAAAACGCATGGCTCTTCCAAAACGCTGCCCTTATTTATCAATTCCATTTACACCCTGCCTTTCCCCACTTTCCCCCAAGGAGATAAAGGTAGGAGGTAAATGGGTCTCCGTCTCACCCTTTCATCCTCACAATAATACCCTCCCCCCCAAATCATTTTAACACTTTATTCACACAGAGTTTCAAACTTTGACAACGGGTCCCTGGTTTCCCTGGGCAGCATCTTGGCTGGGACGTTCTGGGACTGAAAAAAGGAACTTGACCATTCTCTTACCTGCCTGCATGGATGCATAGTTACAACAAAAACCCAGATTATTTTGACACCTTTAAGTCTAACAGGTTGACTTTATTTTTATTTTTTTGGTGGGTTAAAATCTACTTTCTCTAAGGCAGCTCACACTGAAATAAATCTGCTAGTCCTCAAGGTGCCACAGCATGTCGGTTCTGGTTTTGTTGTTGTTTTCATGTGCCGGATCAGGATGTGTTCGGACCTCTGATAGCCCTAACAGGGTTTTCCAGGTATGTGCGATCTTTAAGGTGTGGTTTTTACCAGGGCCACCCCAACCCCCTGTGAGTTTCCATGGTCAAGTGGAGATTTGAACCCAGGTCTCCTGAGTCCCAAAGGGACGTGGTGGCGCAGCGGGTTAAACCGCAGAAGCCTCTGTGCTGCAAGGTCAGAAGACCAGCCGTCGTAAGATCGAATCCACGCGGCGGAGTGAGCTCCCGTCGCTCGTCCCAGCTCCTGCCAACCTAGCAGTCCGAAAGCATGTGAAAATGCGAGTCGATAAATAGGTACCACCTCGGTGGGAAGGTCACGGCGTTCCGTGTCTAGTCGCACTGGCCACGTGACCACGGAAACGGTCCGGACAAACGCTGGCTCTACGGCTTGGAGACGGGGATGAGCACCGCGCCCTAGAGTCGGACACGACTGGACTAAATGTCAAGGGGAACCTTTACCTTTACCTCTGAGTCCCATCCATTACTCTTTCCACTACGCCGCACTGAGCACACACATCCCCACCGGTTGTGTTCTACCTGCTGAAGCAGACTGCAGGGTGAACTCACTGACAAATCTCTGCCGGTCCAGCACGCGAGCAGGCAGTTCTCCCTGTAAAGCCAGCCCTCGCTTGGTCCCTGCCTGATCCCGGGATATGCAAACAGACCTTACACTCCCCAGGAAAGGGTCCCATTTCAACACGGGTGGCGATGAATGGGGTCAGGGCCACCATGGCCAGACCCACCGCTGGCCCACGTTGGCCACATCCTGTTCGCTGTTCTGAGACAAGAGGAGGGGTGTGTGTGTGTGTGGAGAGGTGAGTCAGGGCTTCGTGGCAGGGTTCAAACACCTCCAGGGGAAAGAGAGTTCAGTTGGTGGAGGGCAAAGAGGAGCTCACGGCTTCACCTGGTGAAAGGCCAGGAGAGCAAACCAGCATGTTATCGCTGAATTGCAAGGAAAAAGAAAAGAAAGCGGAAAGAGAAACCGCCGGCTTTTGCATTGGACAGCCATAAGTAGAACCCGGAACTTGGAAAATAAAAGTTTTATTCGACCTGAGTGCTCGTGGATTGTGTCCCCTTGTTTTGTGCATCTAAAGACAGTCATGGAAGGTTACACCGGATAAAACTCATTCATCTTTAAGGTACCGCAACACTCAAAGAATCATATCTGGCAAAGTGAGCCATCACCCATAAAAACCTCCATCATGAAAGTGATACAAGACTCACTTCCTGGTCTGCTCTTAACAGACTGACATCCGCTTCTCCCAAAAGTTACATATCCAAAGTCTGGTTGTTTAAGGATCTTTATAAACATGTTTGTAAAATGAGATCTTTTATACTCCGCACAGCCAAAATCCTGTTGCTTAGCCTAGTAAATCTCATTTACTCTAGTGAAATTTACGATGACATTTGGTGGATCAGCTCCTGCTATGGATTCACGGGGGCCTGCTCCAAGCAGGACTCACTTTAGCATAGTAAGTCACCGTTAGAGTAGGCCCATTGAAATCAATGGGAGTTATGGAGGAGCTGGTTCATCCACTTCTCATTGATTCAACAGACCTGCTCCAGGGTAGTTGACTACGCTCAGCCACAGGATTTGGGCCAACATGAAAGTGACAGACAATCAGCCTCAAAGAAGAGAAGAGGGTGGCCAAACTTTTTTTCTCTTTTTAACCAGCTTTGGCTTCTGTACTTCCAACAGCAGATACTAGCATGTGATACATGGCTTATTGTTTGGAAGCAAAATGCTGTCTCCTGCAGAACTGGATTTTCTTTGTGCTGTTAAAGGCGCTGAGGGGCAGGATATGGCCCTCCCCTTTCTTTGTCGATTGCCAAGGAGGAAGCGCAGTGTGTTTTGGAAAGAGAAACTACTGCTCATAATCTTGATTTAGGGCCAAATCTGTGAGGCAGAAGTGTTCAGAGATTCCAGCTTTGTAAAATACCAGCAGCTATGCTGGATTGGCAGTGACCTGGGGGAGGTTGGGGGCTCATATCATCTGCCAATCTGTCCCTTCTAACAACAGCCCACCCCCCCGGGGGCTTGTTGTGTCCCTGTTGCCTGACATCCCAAGATAGACTGCTCCAGAAACTGGGGGTTCATTTAGCTTTCACAACGAAGCATTCTGAATCGGGGCTTGGAGAAGTTGGCTGGCTAGGGGACTCTGGGAATTTGTTGTTGTTGTTTAGTCATTAAGTCGTGTCCGACTCTTCGTGACCCCATGGACCAGAGCACGCCAGGCCCTCCTGTCTTCCACTGCCTCCCGGAGTTGGGTCAAAGTCATGTTGGTCGCTTCGGTGACACTGTCCAGCCATCTCGTCCTCTGTCGTCCCCTTCTCCTCTTGCCTTCACACTTTCCCAACATCAGGGTCTTTTCCAGGGAGTCTTCTCTTCTCATGAGATGGCCAAAGTATTGGAGCCTCAGCTTCAGGATCTGTCCTTCCAGGGAGCACTCAGGGTTGATTTCCTTCAGAACGGATAGGTTTGTTCTCCTTGCAGTCCAGGGGACTCTCAAGAGTCTCCTCCAGCACCACAGTTCAAAAGCATCCATTCTTCGGCGGTCATTAACCCCCCAAAAAACCCGGAAGGGCAGATCCCACAGGGCATACCGCTGGCATTTGGGACTGCTTGTAGCATGGTATGGTGGGAGCTTTTTCCTGGTGATCACACGGCATAGGGGGATTAGGGCTCCAGCCTGGCCCCAATCTGTGCCCAAGCAAGACCTTTCTGGTCGAGCCATACGGCGACTGCTTTTTGGGGCCGGGCCGGAGTGATTCCCCAGCAGGCAGAAGGGTTGCTTTAAGGGAGTTGGCTCCCTGCAAAGTGAACCTTTCTGGTGTGACCAAGCATTCACCTTTCTCATGGACGGATTGCACCCTAAATTTCCCAAACCCTTCTGTTAGGAGCCTCCCTACACAGGGGTTGGCCTCATTAAGGCAAATCCTTTCCTAGGAAGTAGATTTGCAAGTCCATGTGTTTTGAACTGTTCTGCAGTAAGGGGAGATGTTCAGTGACACAGCTCCGCTCTTTTCTCCTAGGGAATTACAAGAAGTTGCAGGTGCCTCGTGGGATACCCAGTGTGGTGCAGCAGACAGAGTGATGGGCTAGGGACTCAGGAGACCAGGGTTCGAATCCCCTGCTCGGCCACAGAAACTCACTGGGAGAGTGGAGCTGGTAAAACCACTCCTTAAATAACTCGCCTAGCTCGAAAGCTCTCTTAGGGTCGCTGCTATACATCAGTTCAGACCTGACAGCCCCTACAGCCAACAGGGAAGGGCCTCATCCTTTCCACTCTGGTGCATCCTCTCTGCTTGAGACCTAGATGTTTTGCTGACCCAAATCCTGGGGGGGTTAGACAGGAAAAAGTCTGCCCATCTCAGAACGGGGAGTGTCTCCTCTAAGAATTTTGAAAAGGTCACTTCCTGGGCTGCGCTCTTGACCCCAAGCCATGTGGGAAAAAGCCAGCCGGCCTGGCTGGGCTTTTCTAAAGCGGATGTCAGGCTGTGTGGGAGAGGGAGAACTTCCTTTAGCAATTGGGGGGGGGGGGCCTTACGGTGAAGGAAAGGGCTTTCCTGTTCCCTTGCCCCACCATCTCAGGTTGCCAAATGCGCCACAGAAGCAGGCCCCTCTGCTCTTTAACACTTGCACCGAAGGGGAGTTAAGCAGGTGTTCCTGTTGCCAACTCTTTTCCTGCACAGCGCAGCTCTGCCTTGAACAGCAGATGACTCCGGGTGAGATCAGAGGGCGATGCAGGCTTGTGTCTGAGTATGATGGAAAGCGTTGTTTGGCTGGGAGCGATCTCCCTCAAAGCGACCCCAGCTCCCTCCTTCCTCCTCCTTCTCCAGGGTCAGATTTCCCCCTTTCCTCCAGAATAAGGGGCAGAAATGCCAAAGCAAAAAAGCAAAGCGTGCTGCTTCCAGACCGCCCCATAGCGCTTCAAGCACTCTCTGGGCGGTTTACAAGTTAATTATGCAGGCTACACATTGCCCCCCCCCCCCCCAACGAGCTGGGTCCTCATTTTACCGACATCGGAAGGATGGAAGGCTGAGTCAACCTTGAGCAGCAACCTGGGATTGAACCCTGGGTCGTGGGCACAGTTTTGGCTGCAGGACAGCCATTTTAACCACTGCGCCACGAGGCTCTTCCACCTTTCCCACCCTATCAGTAATCACGCCTGAGGCTGCCCAGAAGGTGCCCCAACGCACGTGCACACACACACACACACACTCCCTGGCCAGTGGCATTTGACCGCCTGGAGCTGTTGTTTGTGAGGGCAGGCTGGGCTTCTTATATAAGCCTGGGCTGATGCAACTCCGGATGCCGCTCTCCTGAGAAACCAGTCCTCAGCGTTTCAAAGAAGGGCGGCAGAGCCCAGAAAGAGCAGCTGCCAGGGAAACGCTGGAATCGGAGCCTCCTTTGGCCCCTCTTCCTTCTCTAGGAAGGCTGCCAGGGCCAGGAGGCACAGCTGGCTCACCTGAAAGGAGCCCCGGTCCTGAAGGAAACTTTAGAGGCGCTCACAGCATCCCTTCCAGAGCCTCACGCCAGCCCTGCGAGGGAGATTCCCAAGGCTTTCAGGGGGAAATCTCTGCTTCCCATGATCCAGAATCGAGCCACTGTGTTTTGACATTTTCCCCCTAGGCTATCAGGGTGGAAAGGCTATCCAGGCCGGCTGCCTTGGTCACACAGGCGGGGCGGTGGATCATGGCCACCATCCTGTGTACACTTTCCCAGAAGCAAGCAGGAGTCTGAACGCAGTGGGATTTCTCGGCACAGCCAGGGTCTCTTTCTTGCTCTTTCAAAAGTGCTTCCTTCCTCTTTTCTCTCCTCTCTCTGGCTGTGGACGGGTTGCATTGCCTATCACAAGAACCTTGGCAGGATCCAGCCAAAAGCCTAGGTAGTAGCCCAGCGTACTGTTCCCCCATCAAGGCCAACCGCCCTTCTCCCTTCTCCTTGGGCAGAGCTGGCCCTGGCATTGAACTCCATGCAAGCCAAGGCCCTGGACCCATGACCTGCGATGTGCTTTAGTAAAGGAGAGCTTGTTCTTCTGAGCATGGGCAGAGGGTCCTTCTTGCGCCACCAAAGAAGGCCGGCCAGCTTCATGGTTCCAGAGCTTTTTTGGATTGCGGGCAGGGTGAGATCATGATACCTCTCGTTTTCAAAAAATCTGAACATGGTCTAGCATCCTCCTGCAAGCTGGACCCCAATTCGGAGGTGATCTTTGGAAGCCATCCAATGCTCCCACCCTCTGGCCTCCATTTCCCTGGCAAACCGTCAGAGCTACATCCTGGCTGGATTCCAGCCGCCGCAAGAGCTGCTGATCTGATCTGCTGGCCAACGGCCTTAGTTCCCTTCCTCCTGCTCTTGGCCAGGATGTCCAAACAGAAGCCACAACGCTGGAGTCGGAGAGGCAGGAAGGAGATTGAATCCTCCCTAGTGGCTTCCCCTTCCTCACCCCCACCACCTTAAAGGCCCCCCGAAGATCAACACACTCACCACCAGGATAAGAGTCTGGTTGCTGCCCCTCTGCATGATTCCCTGCTCGCATGCAATTCACCTCCTTCTGAGCACCGCTTCAGGAGGTCACCTTTTCCTGGCTGCACATCTATGTGGTGTCATTAAGGCTATGTTTTGGCTGTGGATTCTGGACGTTGTAGTCCCAAACAGTAACTTCCTCCTGGTCTGCTATTGGGCAGCGTTCCCAGAGAGCACGGGATCCTGCCACATTTCCTTGAGCACAAAATGCTGTTTTCAGTCCGGCTGACGTTGGAATTTAGCCTTTAATCAAGGATAATGCTGTGTGCCAGGCAAGGAGACACTTTTCTGTTGGCGATCTGTCATTGAGTGGTTTTAAAAAGAGTTAACCTCTATTTTGTTTGCTTGTTTTTTTTATTGGAAACTATAATAATCACCTTTGAACTGCAGAACTGGAAGGGACCCTATGGAGCATCGAGTCCAGCCCCTCTCATGGAGGCAATATTTAATATTTCCAATGTTTTTCTTTTTAAGGGTACTTTAAAAAATGTACTGTAAGCCACTTTGGGTCCCAGTTTCTGGGAGAAAACCAGGGCAGAGGTCAAATGAAGAAATAAATTAAAATGCCCATGGCCAGGTGAAGTGGGAAAAGCACACCTATAAAAAAAATTAAGCACGTTCTCCCTGACTTTCCCCACCACTTCATCAATCCCATTTTTCTGCTTTTTACAGCCAAGGATGTCTGCAGAAATGTTTCTGAGGGGCGGGTGCAAAGCTACACACACAGTGGCACGTTGGCACCCTTCCCAGGCACAACATGTGCCACTGAATAGAGAATATCTGTCTACATTCCTTCTAATAATAAGTGTCTAAGCAGGATATTAAACTAAGGGTACCCACCTGGGATCTTCCCCAGGTAACTGGCCGATGGACACAGAGGCCAGGTAACGCCACAGGCCCTTCCTTTTCTCCCTCCTGGATCACCCACCGTTCACCTTCTGCAGATGGCCCTATGGCATTCTGGGATCATGTGGGAGACAGGAAAATTCCTCTCTCTCTCTCTCTCTAGAAATTGTTTTTATATTTGTGATTTTATATGTTCACATTACAGTATAAATTTATTCAATACATTTCTCCACCTAGTTTTTGGTGAGCAAAGCAACTGATTAAGGCAGCATTAAAAAAACATACTGCCAGGAAGAGATGCCATTCCTGCACAGAGAGCCAGGTGGCCTTGAATGGAAGCAAGCAGGCAATAAATAATCATGCCATGTTGCCAGTGAAGGCGGCTTTCCCACCCCGGGGTCCCCCCAGATGTACTTGAAGACAAGCCCCATTCCTAGCTAGGGGGCAAGCCTCTCTGGGGGCAGGCCCAGTAAGGGGAGGCTTTGCTGAGGGGAGCAGATTTGGGATGCAGGAGGAAATTGGGAGCCAAGTGTCGAGCAGAAGAACCAAGGGGAGAGAGGATCCGCCAGAATGTCCTCTCGCCCACACTGCAAGGAACGGGGGCTCTGTGTGAACATACGTAGATGTGGCATCCTCACAATGACAGATTACTGTTGTTCCTCTTGTGCTGCTTAATGGGGTTTTGCAGATGAGTATGGGCATGAGCACACTCCTGTCCTGCAGGGAGTCCTGGACCCTTTGTGCCCGGCAGGAGAGGAAGCTGAACATGTTCCATATGCGTTGTCTCCAACGCATTTTTGGGATCACCTGGCAGGACAAAGTTCCAAATAGAGTAGTCCTAGAACGAGCTGGAATTTTTAGCATGTATACATTACTGAAACAGCGACGTCTACGTTGGCTCGGGCATGTCGTGAGAATGGCTGATGGTCGGATTCCAAAAGATCTCCTGTATGGAGAATGAGTGCAGGGAAATCGCCCCAGAGAGAGACCACAGCTGCAATACAAGGAGATCTGCAAGCGGGATCTGAAGGCCTTAGGAATGGACCTCAACAGATGGGAAACCTTGACGTCTGAGCGTTCAGCCTGGAGGCAGGTGGTGCAGCATGGCTTCTCCCAATTTGAAGAGACCCTTGTCCAGCAGGCTGAGGCAAAGAGGCAGTCCCGAAACCAGCAAAACCAGGGAGCTGGACAGGGGACAGATTGTATTTGTCTTCAGTGTGGAAGGGATGGTCACTCTCGAATTGGCCTTCTCAGTCACACTAGACGCTGTTCCGAGACCTCTATTCAGAGCACGTGACCATCGTCTCTCGAGACTGAAGGATGCCTACAGAAGATGGGCCAGTAGTGTGCGCCACACAGGTCGGGCAACCCAAAGGGGCAGGGCAGCGTGACGTGCCAGCTGGATTTCCCCCAAAAAACCCACAGCTTGTTAACTCGGTGATCTAGTGGGATGCTTGGTGTGACTCCCAGAATGCATGGCTTGCATTTCTATCGTTGCTTTTTTTTAAAAAATTATTATAAACTACAACATAAAATACATAAACCAAAATACAAATCAATTGTGTTCCCCACCACCCTAGTTGGGACCTCTTGCAATAGTCTTCTTCTTCCGTTGTCTTTATTCTTATTCTTCCTTTATTGTCCTCTTCTCCAGAACTGCATTGATTCTTGATTTGGAGCTTTCCCTTTTCCTCTTGTTAGCACATATTCAATAAATCTGCCCCATATATCATAAAAATTATTATTTTTATCTCTCCTTTCTTGACCTTTAAATTACAAGTTAATTTATCATTTATAGCAATATTCCATATTTCATTATACCATTCTTCCATTTGAAATTCAAGTTTTGATTTCCAATTCCTGGCTATTATTAATCTGACTGTTGTTTATAAATTGGTAATCAACTCTTTAGTCATCATATCCTATTCCACATTTACGAATATTGATAACAAAGCTATCTCAGGATTAAATTCTACATCTCTTTCACATATATCAGTTAATTCCTCAAAGATTAATTTCCAAAATCTTTGTACTTTTTCACATTCCCACCACATATGAAAGTATGTACCAATTTCCTTCTCACATTTCTTTTTTTTTTTTTTTTATTTTATTAAGCAGAAATACAGAATACAAAATATAAAATATCAAAAAACGAAAAGGAATAAAAAAAATAGCCCAAAATAAGCCCTCCCCTCCCCCCTTCAGAGGACAAGAAATTCCAACCTCCTTTGAGTCCCAGATTCCCCAGGTTTCCAGTGAGCCTTGAAAAAGATAATGAACATAAAACATTTTACCCTAAATTTTTGTCTTTTCCTGAGCCCAAACATATATTAAATTCCAACTTTGTTTCACATAGTCTCTTGGTTGTTCACGTAGTGCTTCTGAAAGTGCATCTAATTCTGCAATATCCAACAGTTTCTTTAGGAGCTCCTCCATCGTGGGTGTTTCTTCACTTTTCCATTTTTGGGCCCAGAGTAACCTAGCAGCTACAAGTATATACATTACACAATATTTGATTTTCTTATCAGTGATTTCCGACACAATATTTAACAGTGCTATTTCAGGCTTAAAATTTAATTTCTGTTGAATGATTTCTTTTATTATTTCCCACACCTGCATCCAATATCTCTTGACTTTTTCGCATGTCCACCACATATGATAATAGGTTCCTGCTTTTTTTTTACACTTCCAACAAACATTGCTATTACCCTCTGACATTTTTGCCAACCTTACAGGGGTATAGTGCCATCTATAAAACATTTTGAGGATATTTTCTCTTAAGTTTACCGGCTTAATCATTTTATGGGATTCTTTCCACATCAATGTCCAATCATCAATATCAATATTGTAACCGAAATTGCTTGCCCATTTTATCATTGTCTCCTTTACCCTCTCATCCTCCATCTCATATTCCAATAGGTATGTATACATTTTTTTAATTATTTTCTCATCAGTATAGATCCACAGTTTATCCACTTGAACTTCACCCTCAAAGAAACCCACAATTTTGTCTTTTTTATATCTTGATTCCAATTTGTTCATTGACCACCAATCTGTTGCCACCCCCAGTACCTCTAGTTCTTGCTTATTTTTTATGTTTTGTTCTTTGTTAAGCAATTCTTTATATGTTAGCAGTGCCCCTTTCTGGTTCAATACTTTCAGAGTAAATGCTTCTATAGGCGCTACCCATATTGGAATTTTCTTGTAGGTTTGTATTTGAAATTTTTGCCACACTAGGTATAAAGCCTTCCTCACAATGTGTTCCATAAAGTGTGATTGCTCCTTATATTTTCCATACCACACATATGCATGCCAACCCATTCTTAAATCATGCCCCTCCAATTTCAGTAATCTTTGATTTACAAGAGTTATCCATTCCTTTATCCACGTCATAGCACAAGCCTTATAGTATAATAGCCAATTCGGTATGCCTAAACCCCCCCTTTCTTTCAAATCCTGTAACAACCTGAGTTTTATTCTTGGTTTTTTAGTCTTCCAAACAAATTTCACAATCAGACGATCTAAATCCTTGAAATATTTGAAGTTTAGTAATATTGGCAGATTTTGAAAAAGGAATAGAAGTTTTGGTAATATCATCATTTTTATCGTTGAGATTCTTCCCATCAGAGATAATTGCAGCTTACTCCATTCTTCCAAATCTTTCTGGATTTCCTTCTGCATTCTCAAATAATTCTCTTTCATTAGGTTGCTTGGTTTTTTGGTAATAATAACTCCTAGATATTTAATTTTCTGTACTGCTTCAAAATTGGTTTCTGTCACTAATTTTTCCACATCTTCTTTCTTTATGTTTTTAGTCATAAATTTTGTTTTTTGATAGTTTATTTTAAGGCCTGCCACTTGTCCATAATCTTCTATTAGTCTCAAAAGCGCCTCCAGATTTCCATGAGGATTTTCAAGTATTATTACCAAATCATCTGCATACGCTTGTATCTTAAATTCTTCACCTCTAATTTTTAGTCCTTTAACTCTCTCATTGGCCCTTATCTGCCTGTTTAGAATTTCCAAAGTTAATATAAATAAAAGGGGGGATAACGGACATCCCTGTCTTGTGCCTTGTTCAATCAGTATGCTCTCCGTTAAATTACCGTTGACTTTAATCCTAGCTTCCTGCTTGGAGTATATTGCCTTAATTGTTTGTAGGAAGTTTCCTTCCACTCCCATCTTCTTTAGCTGTAACAACATAAACTCCCAGTTGACATTATCAAAGGCTTTCTCTGCATCTAAAAAAATTAACATCATCTGCTTTTCTGGGTGCAATTCATAATATTCTAAAATATCTATTATTGTCCTTATGTTTGATGATAGTTTCCTTTTAGGAATGAAGCCTGTTTGATCTTTATTTATTATTTCTCCCAGTATTTCCTTTAATCTTGATGCCCAGATGGTTGTAAAGATCTTGTAGTCAACATTTAAGAGAGAGATTGGTCTATAGTTCTTAATTTTATTTTTCTCCGTTCCCTCCTTATGTATTAAAGTAATATGTGCCTCTTTCCATGAGTTTGGAATTTCCCCCTTAGACTCAATATCTTCGGTTAACTTTTTAAATTGAGGAGTTAAGACTTCTTCAAACGCCTTATAATATTCAGCTGGTAATCCATCTGGGCCCGGAGATTTCCCACTTTTCTGTTTTTTCCATGCCTCCTCAATCTCGTACATTGTGATTGGGTTATTTAATTTCTCAAGTTGTTGTGAATTAAACCTCCAGGCTGTAATTTTATTCAGATATTCCATTTGCTTCTCCTGTTCTACTTCTCTTTTTTTATAAAGACCAGCATAGAACTTTTGAATTTCTTTTTCAATCTCCTTTTGCTTGTATATTTCCTTCTCTTGTCTATCCAGTATTTCCGTGATTCTTGTTTTCTCTCTCTCTCTTTTTATTCTATATGCTAACCATCTTCCTGGCTTATTTGCATTTTCAAAGAAGTTTTGCCTTGCTGATCTGATTTTTTTCTCCATCTCTTCTTGTTCTAATAGGTTGATTTTATGTTGTAAGATATTTATCTTATTTAATAAATTCTTGTTAGATGGTGACTTTTTTAGTTCCATTTCCTCTTTTTTTAAAGACATTATTAGAGTATGGAATTGTTTGTTTCTCTCCTTTTTTCTTTGTGTATTGTATTCTATCGCATAACCACGAAAAAAAGCTTTTGCAGCATCCCAAATCACTGTCATTGCTGTGTCCTGGGGTTTATTTATTTGAAAATAAAATTTTAACTCCTTTTTGATTTTGTTCAGGAAGGCTTCTTCTCTCAATAAGTAGCTATTCAGCCTCCATGTGCCTCTTCTTGATGTTTGTCCTAAAATCATCCATAATGGGTTATGGTCTGCATATGTATTTGGTAATATTTCAATTTCTTCCACTTGATGCGTAATTTCCGCTGAGATCCAGCAGTTGTCTATTCGTGACCAGGAGTTGTGTCTGTTTGAGTAGAATGTATAATCTCTTCTTTGGGGATATCTAGTTCTCCATATATCGATTAAACTCAATTCTTCTGCCATTTCCAGGAACACCTTAGGTATCACGTTTCTTGTTCTTTTCCTCGCGTTTCCATTGCTCGTTGATGTGTCTTTTTCTTTATTTACTATTGCATTAAAGTCTCCCATGATACATATTTTCTGTTCTGCCTTTAAAGTTAATTGATTCTTCAATTGAGAATAAAATTTATGTTGAGATTCATTTGGTGCATATATGTTCACCAGTAGTATTTCTTCTCCCTCATAAGAAATTTTCACCATCAATGATCTCCCATCCTCTGAGGCAAATACCAAATTTGGGTTCAAATCTTTCTTGATATACATGGCTACTCCTTTCTTTTTTTGTTGATTTGAAGCTATAAAGGTTTTCCCTAATTTAGAATTTTCTAAAAGTTTTTTATCCTTTTCTTTTATGTGTGTTTCTTGGATAAATATGATGTCCGCCTTTGCTTTAAAAAGTTTGTTAAATATTTTTTTCCTCTTCTGGGGTGAATTAAGCCCCTTTACATTCACTGAAAGGAGTTTTATTTGTTCAGACATCTACGCGGTTTTTACTACCCAATTTATCTCTTTGTTCCTTGCTCCTGGTTCTTCTTGCTGGTGGTGACATCCTTGATCTTTCTTCCTTTTCTGCTTGTTGTTTTCCATCTTCTCCTTGTTCTTCTTCTGAGTCTTCTCTCAAAAATTTCAGATCTTCTTCTGTCAGTTTCAGTTTCTGTTTCATTTCTATCAGGAAGTTTCTAGCTTTCATTTTACTATTCAGGTTATATCTTCTTGCCTCCCAATTGAAAAACACTCCTTCCGGGACCTGCCATGAAAATGGAATTTTCCTGTCAATTAATATTTTGGTGAGAAAGTGGTATTCTTGTCTTTTCTTCCGCATACTCCAGGGCACCTGTTTTAGTATATTTATTTTGGTGTCCTTAATCACCAGATCTTTTTCTCTATTAACTTTAAGGATCTTCTCTTTCACTGCTCTCCTTAGAAATTTAATGTGGATCTCCTTCGGTAGTTTGTTCCGCCTGGTGAAAGCATTTCCTTGGCGGTAAATCTGTTCAATAGATTGTTCCAACTCCTGTTGCCCTATCCCAGTTTGCTTGGCCAATTCTTCAGAGATCAACGTTAACAAATCCTGTTCAGTCTCTCCCTGCATCTCTTCCACATTCCAATTTCCTTCTCACATTTCCAACAGATATTCAGATAATTAGAGTTTATTTTATTCAATTTTATCGGTGTCAAATGCATCTTAAACTTAGTTTAATTTTTTTTCTTTTATTCTCACCGACATAAATCGTAAAACCCTCGTTTTCCATATTTTCATCCATTTTTCACCACTTATTCTTTTTCCTAATTCTTGTTCCCACACTAGCTTCAATCCTTAATTCTCGATCTTTTCTTCTTCTAAATCTAACAGGAGTCTATAAATTTTATTTACTACACCCTTCACTGACTCATTCATTTGAATATCTTCATATGATAATAGAAATTGTTCATACTTTGTACATTCTTGACCTTTGTTATACTTCTTTACCCATTCATTAGTCCATCTTTCTAATTGCATATAATTCAACCATGATATATTCTTATTTTGAAAAATTTGTTTCATTTGATCTTTCGATCTAATTTTATCCAACCAATCTTTTAATCTACTCACTTTTATTCTTTAAATAGATTTTCATATTGGCAGGAAAATTCTCTGTCCATTCTTGATTAAGATTGATGTAATGGGTTTCATAACATAAAAAAAAAACTAAGATCATGGCCACTGGTCCCATCACCTCCTGGCAAATAGAAGGGGAAGATATGGAGGCAGTGACAGATTTTACTTTCCTGGGCTCCATGATCACTGCAGATGGTGACAGCAGCCACGAAATTAAAAGACGCCTGCTTCTTGGGAGGAAAGCGATGACAAACCTAGACAGCATCTTAAAAAGCAGAGATATCACCTTGCCGACAAAGGTCCGCATAGTCAAAGCTATGGTTTTTCCAGTAGCGATGTGTGGAAGTGAGAGCTGGACCATAAAGAAGGCTGACAGCCGAAGAATTGATGCTTTTGAATTGTGGTGCTGGAGGAGACTCTTGAGAGTCCCCTGGACTTCAAGGAGAACAAACCTATCCATTTTGAAGGAAATCAACCCTGAGTGTTCACTGGAAGGACAGATCCTGAAGCTGAGGCTCCAGTACTTTGGCCATCTCATGAGAAGAGAAGACTCCCTGGAAAAGACCCTGATGTTGGGAAAGGGTGAGGGCAAGAGGACAAGGGGACGACAGAGGACGAGATGGCTGGACAGTGTCACCGAAGTGACCAACATGACTTTGACCCAACTCCGGGAGGCAGTGGAAGACAGGAGGGCCTGGCGTGCTCTGGTCCATGGGGTCACGAAGAGTCGGACACGACTTAACGACTAAACAACAACAACAATGGGTTTCATCATTTTTTTCTCACTGGATGGATTCATTGCTTAAATCCTGATAAATCTGTATGGAGGTTGACCTGTAAATGAGTAGTTCCGGTTTTGTCTTGGTGACCTTCAGAAAATGTTCTTTTTTAACATAATTGAATAATTTCAATATTATAGGTCTCTTATTTCTGGGGCTTCTAACGAAATGAATTCTCTCTATCTCTTCTTCAGACACATGCTGAGAGTTCATTATAGAATTTATCCAGGTCACCACTTCTTGTTTAAGGTCAGCTCCCTTTTGTAGCTCAAAGTTCATTATTTTGATGTTGTGACGTCATGAACGGTCTTCCAAATAAATCATTTTCTTTGGCAAATCATCCACCTTCTCTTGTTGTATCTTTAACTTCCCTGCAGTCTGTTTTGATAATCTTCCATTTGTCTTACTCTAGCCTGCATGCTTGCATTCAGCTCTTGCATCTCCCTCCGGATTGCTTTCATGTCCTTCCTCATCTGTTGAAAGTGTCTCATTATGTCGTCCAGTTTAGAAAGCACTTGGTCCAGTTTTTTATCTATCCGGCATGGTATATCCTCTTTCACACAAGCTATTAATTCATCCATCTGTTTTTCCATGTTTGCTTCCATAGAACTGCTCAGAGAGGTGACTCCTCCCTCCTCCTTTCCAGCAACTTCTTGAGCCTCTTTAGAAGCGGAGGATTCTGCCTTTAGTCGTCTAAGACAGTGGTCCCCAACCTTGGGCCTCCAGATGTTCTTGGACTGCAACTCCCAGAAGCCTTCACCACCACCTCTGCTGGCCCGGATTTCTGGGAGTTGAAGTCCAAGAACGTCTGGAGGCCCAAGGTTGGGGACCACTGGTCTAAGAGGTTCAAGACTACGGTCTGATGGTTTAGTCTCCGACGGTTCCCGTATCCAGCAAGGAGTTTTCGAACTCTTCAAACTCTTATCTTTTTCCCTTCTCATAAGCAGAACGAAAGATTCCTAACATAGAGAAGCAAAATAGTTTTTTTTTACAGTCCATTAACTATTCAGCAACTTTCCCTGGCGTTCTTCCGAGTGAAAACGAAAGTACATTCCACAGAGAAGCAGCGAAGCTTTTACAGTTTAAAAAGCACTTCTATCTCTGCTTGAACTTTTCTCAAAGGATTTTAAGCAGATTTACTCACATTTCAAGAAGGGAGAAAGGCATTGAGCAACTTAATGACATTCAGCAGGGCGAAGAGACACTCAGCTGTGCATCCCTTCCGGAGGGGGAAGTGACCTCTCGCGTGTCTATCTTTGCAAGAATGACAATAATTTGTGTTTGTTGACGTTCTGCAGATGCCGTATTGGAACCCCATGAACTCTGACCGTTGGGTTCAGAAGCCATATTAAGTCTAAACGAAGATTAAACATGATTAACTATCCCAGGTGAATAAGCCTCTCAGGATGTAGACCGCTGGTCTCTTGGCAACATGACGATGTAACAGCTGGAGTGGAAAAAATTGGGTGGAATTTTCCCATTAGCATTTCTGGGAAGGAGAACTTTACCGTTGTGTAACGAAGGGTGTGCATCGTAATCAGCAAAGGAATTTGCACTTACAGGCTGTAGTGGGCAGCTCTTAATTTGACACAGCAGGAAGGAAAGTGGTTCATTTCCAAAGCCCTGGCACTCCACTAAGGGTCTTGTATCTCTGATCACCATGTATGGGTGTGAAAGCTGGACAGTTAAGAGAGCTGGCGGGGGAAAATTTGATTTGTTTGCAACATGGTGCTGGAGCAGAGCTTTGCCGATACCCTGGACGGCCAGAAAGACAAACAAGTGGGTCCTAGATCAACTCAAGCCTGAACTTTCTTTGGAGGCAAAAATGATGAAACTGAGTCTGCCCCGCTTTGGGCACATCATGAGAAGGCAGGATTCTCTGGAAAAGACAATCATGCTGGGAAAAGTGGAAGGCAACAGGAAAAGAGGAAGACCAAGAAAGAGATGGACAGACTCCCTTAAAGAACCCACAGGCATGAGTGTACAAGAGCTGGGCAGGGCTGTGGAAGAGAGGACATTTTGGAGAAAGCTCATTCATGAAGTCACCCTAAGTCAAAGGTGACTTGACAGGGCACAGCCACAGGATATGGGCAAAACCAACCTCTCCTGCACAGCCAATTATCTTCATGCCTGTTGGGACAATGGATCTCATCCTCTCTATTGTGTGTGGATCTGGGTTTTATAGCAAAATGTAACAAACCTGGGAAATGTTCCTTTTGTTTAAGACTACAATGGCCAGCCAGCATAACTAGGGGGAGTTATAATCCGAACAAGTAAATGTTCCAAATACCGTAATATAAAAATCACCAGGTTCAGTCATGTCCTTTGGCATAACCTAAACCTGAAGACAGGAGGGCCTGGCGTGCTCTGGTCCATGGGGTCACGAAGAGTCGGACACGACTAAACGACTAAACAACAAAACAAAACCTGATATTAGGGACGTGGTGGCGCTGCGGGTTAAACCGCAGAAGCCTCTGTGCTGCAAGGTCAGAAGACCAGCCGTCATAAGATCGAATCCACGTGACGGAGTGAGCTCCCGTCGCTTGTCCCAGCTCCTGCCAACCTAGCCGTTCGAAAGCATGTAAAAATGCGAGTCGATAAATAGATACCACCTCGGTGGGAAGGTCACGCCATTCCGTGTCTAGTCGCGCTGGCCACGTGACCACGGAAACTGTCTACGGACAAACGCTGGCTCTATGGCTTGGAGACGGGGATGAGCACTGCGCCCTAGAGTCGGACACGACTGGACTAAATGTCAAGGGGAACCTTTACCAAACCTGATATTAGATCAGGGAGGAGGGCTGCTCCAACAGGCAGCTAAGAAGGTGCTATGTAGGGGTTTTAACTATTTCTTAAGCTTCTCCTTGCTTATTTTGCTCCTTCCAACGCGTGCCTCTCTGGGGAACTGAAACTGCTTCCTAAGCACAGACTTGCAAACTTTCCATCTGTATAAACCCAGCTTGGGGTTCTGTTTCTTGATCTCAGTCTGTATGATGGAGCCACAGGAACCATGTGCAACGTACGAATGGATGTCGTCTTCCTCAAAGCAAAATTCGTAAGATGTCTCACAAGGCAACACTTTAAGGTTGGACAGATGAACATAAACACCGATTCTGAACTAGGCTTCTCTGGAAAGGACTTCCAAGATCGGACCCTGCGATCAGATAAACCTTAATTGAAAGGTTTATCTGAATTAATCTGGCCAAGTGTCCTCTGAAGAATACCTTTTGGATGGAGTTTGGCACCTTGTGTCCGAATGCCAGGCTTCTGAAGGTCCTTGAGCAGAGCAGAGCAGGAAGAGAATTCTCAGGCTGTGCCCAAATCGGCCAAATCCTTCCGGAATGGTGTGCTGGCACCTGCTGACATGCTATGAGCAAATGCGTAAGGCCCACCGACACACGAGGCAGCCCGCTGCCATCCGCTGTCACTCCTTTTTCTGGCTTTCGTGCTTCTCATCAACTTTCCGTTAGGGCTTTCTTCAGAGAATAAAGCATGTTGTTCAAAGATGCAGCCGGTCACCCCAACGGTAGTAATTTTAACTGTTCCCCAATTTCCATGGCATGTCCAGATGGGCAAAAGGATTGCAGGAAATGAGCCTGGGAAGGCACGCTTCATCCCAAAGGCACCTGATCTCATCTTTCCTGCCCTGCAGCACCAAGTATTTGAAAACTCTTGAAAATGGCATCTCTGGGTTTCCTAGGGAAGAAGACCTTGCCTGTTCCTTCCTCACTGCAGCTTTACCTCTGGACATTACTCCCTTGTTTTAAAACTGATCACAGGGCTAACGAACAGCTTCTGATGAGCAGATACATAAATTATTTGCATAGGAGGCTCCATAGCATTCAGCTCCACCTCCTGCAGCAAAGCCAGTTTCAAAATAACCAAAGCTTCCTAATAATAATCATGTGCCATCAAGTCGATTCTGACTTATGATGACTCTTTTCAGGGTGTTCCGGGTACAGAATACTCAGACGCGGTTTACTTCTTTCAATCTAAGGGCACCCTGGGAGCACCGTGCAGCCGACCCAAGGCCACCCAGGCTGGCTCTTCTCGCCGAAGGCCCAGTGAGGGAATCGAACTCTCAGCCTCTGGCTCATCTGCCAGAGACCTAAACCACTGAGCTCTCCATCCAGCCACAAGCCTTCTAGAGAGATTTTTTAAACAGCAAGGAAAGTTGATAGAGAGGCACCCTTGAGCCACCTGATCAGTGGGATAACTACTAACGAAAATAAACAGCGTTGAAGCCGTCTGGGAAAGCCCTCAGTCAAATCTGACACAACTGGGGTCTGATCACACAACCTCCCTTAGTCCAGTTCATTCTAGTATCCCTTTTTAAGCCCTCTCACTTACAGGTAAGATCCAGAGCTTTATATCTATCCACAAAACATGATGAAGTGGTGTTTTGATTCACGAAAGCTTGTGTATGATGATTTTAAAGTGGTCTATGAAAGCATTGCCAACTCGTGCATTTGTATTTTGTTTTTTGCTTTGAGCACAAGGCTTCCCTTTTTTTCAAAGAAATAAATGGTCTCGCCTGCTTGAATTACATAGGATCACGCTTCTGCCTAGTCCCTCATTTGAGGTTGCAACCCCTACTGTGGCTTCCTTAGAAGGGGAATCCCTCCTACCATAACCGCTCCACAGAAGGTTCAATATGCAAGGAAAGAGAGAAAGCAATCGAGGAGCAAACCCTGAGGTCTTCCTGCCGTGTCCTCATCCTGCATTACTGAGTGGGCCAAACGGACCCAACTCTTCTTTCCTCCGTTAGAGCAAGACAGGCAGGACTCCTCACGTGGCACCAGCTCTTGTGCCGTCAGTGGTTTGGTGTAGTTAAAAAAAAAAAAAAAAAGGCGGGGAGGTCATGCAGGGTTATACAAGGTTGATCCCCAGACGGTGAGGGGCCCACACTGGCCAGAAGTACGAATCACTGTGATGAAAGTGGAGGTGAACAGGCGGGGAAGGAAGGAAGGAAGGAAGGAAGGAAGGAAGGAAGGAAGGAAGAAGGAAGGAAGGAAGGAAAAGAGAGAGGCGAAAGAAAGGGAAGGAAGGAAGGAGCTGATGATGGAAGGAAGGAAGGAAGGAAAAGAGAGAGGCGAAAGGAAGGAAGGAAGGAAGGAAGGAAGGAAGGAAGGAAGGAAGGAAGGACTGACTGACCTCTGCTTTCCAGGGATTAGAGAGGCCAGGACACAATGCAAGAGTGAATCCAACTGCAGGATTTTGCTGCAGTGCAGCTGGTGTGTGCTTGTTGTTCTTGCCCTTTCAACCTACTGTGAAAACTGACACCTTGACCACAGGAGACCAGACACCCTTGGCTGGGCAGGGGAGTGCAGCCCTTGGATCATGATCAGAAAAGTCAAACATTGCGTGGCTGTGCTGCAGCAGCAGGAACTGGGAGGTAACCCCTGTGCGGACTCCCTCCTTTCCAAGTGCTTGAAGGAAAGGCATAGAAACCCAACTCAACAGCAGAGTCCCCCCGTGAACACCGAGAGTGGAGGGGTGTTGGATCTAGAGGCTGTAGGTGTGTCATTGCTTCCTAGTTTGAAGAGGGGAAGCAGACCTCGTCACACAGCAGAAAAGCCAACACTTGACCCTGTTCTGAACATGTCGCCGTGCACAACTTTCCAGCGTCCTTAGGGCAGATGTCAAGCCGTTCCCATTTCCTGCCCAGTTCACCCCCCTCCCCAGATTGTCTCCTGAAGCCAGAGCCAGCCCTACCATTAGGCGGAGAAAGGAGACCGCACCAGGAAGTGGGAGCTGGGGAGCAGCAGGACAACCGCCTGAGCCTTTGTCCCCGGGGGCTCCCCTCTCTTGAAGGACCCAGCCGTCACACGGCCTATCCTTGGCCACTTCCGTTCTGTCTCTGGGTGCAGAGTACAGGATGGGTGGGGGTGCGTTCATTGATTCGGGCAGCAGCATTTCCTGGCCAGGACTTCCAGCAGCCTGACATGATATTTTCGCTCCATGAGCACACCTCACCTCATCTGCTCTTGAAAGCTAAGCACAGCGTGTGTGGTGGGCGGGGGTAGGGGGTTTATTCTAGAATAAGCCACCGGGAATGGCAACGCTCCCAAGGCAGAAACCCTAACCCACAACCCTAGAGAGCCAGAGCTGAGAAAACTAGGCTAGGTGCACCAATGGTTCTACTCAGTTTAAAGCAGCTTCATACCTTCCCGTGACACCAAACACAGGAATTAAAGACTCTTGCGGTTTGGACTCAGTAAAGCTTCAGGTCTGGGCGATGCTATATTCTAGGAATAAATGGCTAGAGGAGCAAAACTCCCTGCTGCCTTTGGGTACACTGCGGATTTAGAAGCACAAGAGAAGGAAGGGCTTTTCACCAGAAACCCTGCTTATGGGTGACATTTTGCTTTCTAAGCCTATTTAAAAACTGAACCAGTCTTTGAACAGACCAGATTGTATCTGAGGCCTCCACCCCTGTTGAGTGAGGGATTTTCTATATGCACATGTACGGCCTCCCTGAACCCTCTCTCAAACCACCTATCTTCTCAGTCATTTGATGACCAAGATGTACTCATTTTGGAGTACATCTACAGGGGTGGAGGCCTTAGATACAATCTGTCTCCTCTTTATCCTGCTGCCCTTTCACCCGTTCCCCAGAAAGATTAGGACCACACACACCAGAAAGACCACTGTTAATGACTGTTAACGATCCATGACAATGGGTGGAGAAGGACTGCAGAAGTGAGATTATCCCTCACCCCCCAGTCCTTTGTCCTTCTAATGAGCCTATTCAGACCAGGAGGAAGTGAAACTAATGTGGAGGATATATCAGGAATGTCCTACCAACTCTCCTCAGATTGAAGAAGCTACTTGGGTGAGTGGCGAAACGTTTCAACCTAATAAGAAAGAAGTCCGGTTGCCATGACTCAACTTCCAGATAACCGCACTTGGATGACTGAGAATCTTCACAGATATTTATTGAACAAACTTTGCATTCCACCTAAATTATCACCTACTGTATCATCTGCATATCAGATGTTGTTAATAACCTTTCCATTGACAATAATACCATTATTTGAGTCACAAGGGCTTTTCTAAGGATGCTCCCAAAGCAGAACTTGGAAAGCAATGTTGACAGTACACATCCTGGTTATACCTCTTTGTATTTCTACATTCTCTGTCATTTGATCTCCAACTTTCACTGCAGCTTCTTGTTGCTTGGACGGGATATCATTCCATTATATGAACATCTCTTAATCAAGATTTATTTATTTTTACTAACCAGTGCATTGGCTTGCTGTGCTAGACTTCGTCCAAGGCTGCCATAAAGCCACCCATGTTTATGTCAAGAGCATTTATTTCCCAAGTACACATTGACTGAATACGGCTTCCCGGCTTCCCAAACCTTCTCTCAATCCAAACTTTTCGTCTTCTGCCTCTTCTTCGCGTTAATTGGAAACACTACCAGGTATTAATCATTAAGAGTAACTTAAGCAAATGGCTTATTGAATTTAACATCCTGGAATCGCTAAAAGCAGTGGCACCTGGGGGCGGTTATGTAATAAACGTTGCTCTCTGCCAAATTTCTGAAATGATCCCTCTTCTGTACGAACGCATCCTGTTTCTCTTTAGAACGACCGTGGCTGCAGGCAAATGTATGCAGACGGGAACAAGAGGTGAACGGCTTTCATTGCCTAAAGCCCATACGTACCAGGAACAGAAGTTTCATTTTGGTCAGGTTAACAGCTCAGCCGTTCCACTTTGCCAGCTCTGTGGGTGGTGAAGCGGTGTAGGAAGGACTTCTTTGAAGCCACAAAGGGAGGATTTCATAATCTAGGCTGGGCGTTGGGTCAGCCGATCCTCAGCCAGAAACCTGCAACCTGTGAAGTCATTATGCAACTCGGTGCAATAGCCCAAGTGCCACGGTCTCTGACCTGTCAGCAGGAAGTAGAGTTTAGGTGAAATCCCTCAGAGGAACTACACCTCCCAATGCCACCGGCTGGGCTTGCCAGTGTCAGCCCCAAGAAAGTAACTTTCCAAACTCTGATTCCAATCTACACATCGCAGACTCGGTTTGGGTTGCTCTAGGCTAGTGGTTCTCTAAATGGGGTCCCCAGATGTTCTTGGACTGCCATTCCCAGAATCCTTCACCACTTGCTGCACCTGCCAGGATTTCTGGGAGTTGCAGTCCAAGAACATCTGGGGGGGCCAGTTTGAAAACCACTGTGAGTGTAGGTCAGTGGTTCCCAACCTTAGGTCCCCAGATGTTCTTGGACGAGAACTCCCAGAAATCGTGGCCAGCAAAGCTAATGGTGAAGGCTTCTGGGAGTTTTTCCTGATATATTCAGCCTAAATCTGGCTTCTTGTAACTTGAGCCCTCTGTTGCTTGTCCTGCACTCTGGGATGACTGAGAACAGATCTTGCCCCTCCTCTGAATGACAGCCTTTCAAATATTTGAAAAGTGCTATCATATCATATCATGTTGGGAAAGTGTGAGGGCAAGAGGAGAAGGGGACGACAGAGGACGAGAGGGTTGGACAGTGTCATCGAAGCGACCAACATGAATTTGACCCAACTCCGGGAGGCAGTGGAAGACAGGAGGGCCTGGCGTGCTCTGGTCCATGGGGTCACGAAGAGTTGGACACGACTTAACGACTAAACAACAACAAAAATCATATCACCCCTCCATCTTCTTTTCTCAAGGCTAAACAGGCCCAATTCTTTCAGCCTTTCCTCCTAAGGCTTGGTTTCCAGCCCCCTGATCATCCTTCTCGCCCTCCTCTGAATTTGTTCCAATCTGTCAGCATCCTTTTTGAAGTGTGCTGTCCAGAAGTGGACATAATACTCAAGGTGAGGTCTCACCAGTGCTGAATAGAGGGGGGACTAGCACCTCGCGGCATTTGGAAACTATACTTCTATTAATGCAGCCTAAAATAGCATTTGCCTTTTTTGCAGCCACATCACACGGTTGGCTCATATTCGGCTTGCCATCTATGACAATTCTAAGATCCTTCTCCTTCGTCGTTTCTAGAGTAATTCAGGAGACATGGGTTCGAATCCTAGTTTGGCCACAGAAACTCACCATGGGGTGGTGACGGTAACCCACACCTCCAACATCACCGTTTCCAAAACTCTGTTAGGTTTGACTCTGTGGACGGCACATGACATAAGAGCGAAACCAACACTTATGTAAATCCAGTTCATTCAGTGGGTCTCCTTGAGTTGATCCAAGCAGTCGGATACTGCCCTAAGAGGTGCTGGAGCTCAAAACTGCTCGGACCTCCCCTCTCTTTCTAGCCTTCTTCCCCATCCCCCAGCGTGGAGGGCCTGATCCAGCAGAGGGCCGAAGGGGGGGGGGAGGGCAAGGCTTGAACCGGGTTCCGGGGGGGGGCTCCTCTTGGATCGGGGCCGTGGGGCGCCTGCCGTCCCTGGACGGAGCTCCGGCCCCTCTCTTCCGAAGGGCAAAAACAAAACCCTCGGCTGCCCATGGGCGCGTCTGAGCGCCAGGCTGGGGACTCGATCCCCCTATCCGGCCGCTCTGGCGCAACCGGGTTGCAATCCTTCCCCCCCCCCCCACGCGTTCCCTCCCTCCCTCCCTCCTTCTTTGCGAGCGGGGCCCGATCCGCCCGGGAAGGTGCGCGAAGCTGCCGGCGATTGCAAGGCGGCGGGGCTCGTGGCATCATCAACATCATCATCATCATCGGCAGCGGGCGGGAGGGCGGAGCGCCCGCCTGGTGCAATCCGCGCGGGCTGCCGCATCAGCCGTCCGGAGGCGGAGAGAGGGAGGGAGGGAGGGAGGGCGGAGCGGGCCGGGAAGCCAGCCGGGCGGGCGGCGCAGTTGGCGGCTGGCGGCTCCCACCGGCGCCCGGGTTACATCATCCGCCGACGGAGCTCAGACAAAGGCGCACCGGAGGCTGCGCCGAGCCGGGCCATTCTCGCCTCCTCCGGGCTGGGGATGGTGGAGCGTCGCTGCACCTGAAACCCCCGGGCGCGCAGGATTCGGCCCCTCTCCACCGCGCCCTCGCTCCCTCCCTCCCGGCTGGGATCCAGTTCTCCGAAGTCGGATCGCCCTCCTTGGGCGCCGGGGGTTCAGGATCCCGCGCAGGAGCCCCTCCGGACGAGGACGAGAAGACCCTCTGCAGGATCTGGCCGGGTCGTCTCGTTTGGGCCAAAGGTACGGGGGGGGGGGGCGAAGAAGTGGCATAAGGTTGGGGGGGGGCCTTAAGGGCTGGGCCCCCACCTCCATTTGGGGACCGCGTTTGGCTGCGCTCGAGGGGGTGGCGGGTTCCTGACCCCCCTGGAAGCCGAAAGAAAGGAGAATCTGAGCCGCAGAGGATGCGGGGGACCCCCTTCGTGCCTCCGCAGGCGTTTTGCCCCTAGCTGTCCTCCCCCCCCCCCCCACACAGGGAGCTTTTGAAAACGCAGGGGCAGCAGCAAGGAATGAGGAGCAGGTCTTTTGTACCATGAACGGCTCTTGATGGCCCGTTGAGATACTTTTGCGCAGCCGCAGGGACGGCTGGGGACAACCTGCAGCTCCTGGAAGAACTCCTTTCTTTTGCAGCTGCTGGGAGGATGGCTGTTCAGCGGGGGGGGGGGGGGGGGGCAGAAGGTCTCATGGCCCCTCCGACTCAGAAACTCAAAGGTCCTTCCTTCAACCCTGCCGACCCGGGTTCCCCTCCACGATTGGTTTTGAGTCCAGGAAACTGTGAGCAGGAAAGAATGGTTAGCCCTGAGGACCCCACAAGACTCTCTCCCTTCCCCTCAGCTGGCTTTGCTGCCGGAGACTAAAGCAACTCCCCTTCTGTGCGTGCTCAGAGGTGCCCTTGTCATCCAGAATTTGTTTCCTGCAGCAACAAGAGGTGGCAGCCTATCTGGGCGCACACGCACACACAGAGGTGCCTGGGCTTTCAAATGGGCAAGGCGGGTGGGCAGAAGGCACCCGTTCCGGGCACGTTGGCATTCCCCCTGTCCGGTTGAAACCTGGCACTGCTGATGCCCTTGGTGTTGGCTGGGGGGGGGGGGGGAGGGGAGAGGGATGATCCTCCCTCTCTCTTGCCCAGCAGTGCCTTTGGGGGAGGAGAGGGTGGCCCCGTCTCTTCAAGGCCAGGTGGAGAGGCTGGCGTGCCTCTCCCTCCGGGCATTTCTGCCTCAGAGCTCCGTGGAAGGGCTGTGGGGACGTGCCCGTGGATGGCGCTCCGTGGGTGACGCTGGTCCGCAGAGGGTCTCCCCCACAGAGTGTTCACACTCTCTTGCCCACCTTGCCGGAGGAAGCGGCCGTGGCTTCCTCCGGCGAGGTGGGCAGGGGAGGTGTGACTTCTTTCGTGCTGTGGTGCAGGACTACATCTCCCATCATCCCTCAATCAGGGACTGTAGTCCCAGGTGTGGAAGGCTGAACCGTTGACTGGAGGCGTTTCTCTTGCTGGCCGGATTCTACACACAGAGGAGAGCAGCAGCTATCTGGTCCTGGAGCAACTGTGTGTGTGTGTGTGTGTGCGTGCTCATGCGTGTGTGCCCTGGGCACCGAAATATAAGGGTCCCTGAAATCTAGAGCTGACTGTAATGATAAATGTTAGGAAAAGAAATAGCAGCACCTCCCAGCGCTGTCTCTTTTCCTTTTCTTGGGAAGCGTAAGCTTTATTTTGGGTGGGTGGGACCTTCTCTTCCCCCTTTCTCATGGAGGGGGGTCCTATCTGTGCCTCCCCGTGGGGTGGGAGGGAAAGAAACAGTGCCCCTCGCCCCCCAGTGCCCAGCTGGTCGGTTACCGCTCTGCAGCTGTCAAAGGGCTGATAAAATCCCAGGCACATCCATCACTCAGCTTCCCATCCTCACCCTAGTGACTAGCGGATGAATGTGCAAACTTCCTTGGCTGGAAGCCGTTGCGGTCGGAGGTGAGGTGAGGCGAGGAGATCCGGAGGCCCTGCCCACGGGAGGCTGGCCCCCACGGTGGTTGCGTCACAGGCTTTGCTCGTGGTCCCTCCGTGGGATAGTTGGGGGCTGCAGGACAGAGAAAGGGGGACCTGGGTGAAATGAGAGGTGTCCCATTTTGTATGCCTAATAGAACGGAAGAGTGAGGGGTGTTCGGAGAAGTATCAGGCCGTAGAATCGTGTGTCTAACATCTCTGCTGGATAACTCAATAGTTGAGGTCTCTGAGCCAGAGGTTGGGAGTTCGATTCCCCCCCACTGGGCCTACTTGACAAGGGCTGGACTTGATGATCTCCGGGATCCCTTCCAGCCTCTGCAGTTCTAAGATGACGACGACGAGGATCTGCATTGTTTATTACTAGATGTCTCATGATCGGGGCAGGGGGCACTCCCCTCCAAAACTTTGGTGTGAGAGGCCCCCCCACGTTGCAATCCATGAGCTGTCCCTGTCGTTGCTGGGTTCTTCTCTCTGGTCACCTGTGGGTGATTCTGAACTCGCCACAGCTGACCGGAGGAGTGAATGTTTATTAAACTTTCATTCAGCACCATGTTGTTGTGTGGAGCACTGTGGCAGATTAATTTTTGAGATTTTCCCATGGAGGTGGTAACGTCTAAACTGGCCTTGAGGGACCGCTCAGACAGATCCCGGCCGGAGACCGCTGGCTTTAGTAAAGAGCAATGAGAGGAAAAGATGGCATCCGCACAGGCTCCGTGGTGCATGCAGAGGGGTGTACGTGAATAAGAGGTGTGCACCTCCAGTGGTCCAGAAGGCCACTGGAGGTGCACCCCTGGCACTTGCCATGGGTTGCATCAGGCCATGGAGTGGCCCAAAGGAGGAGAAAAAAAGCAAAGCAAAAAAGGACTTTCAGTTTTGGTTTGGTTTGCTCTGGCACAGGATTGAACTTTCTGGCCTATTTAAAGTAGTAAACAAGGAAGTGAATTCTGCTGCTGGTGAATTCCAGGAAAAGAAAACCATTTTCCTGGTAGGTAGGTAGGTAGGTAGGTAGGTAGGTAGGTAGGTAGGTAGGTAGGTAGGTAGGTAGGTAGGTAGGTAGGTAGGTAGGTAGGTAGGTAGGTAGGTTTGTGAGTGGGGTGGAGCCACCCTGTGCCTGACTCTGATTTAAACTGCTACTTGAAGGACGTCCTGGTAGTCTAGGTGTGTTTGCTGCTGGAAACTGGAGTGTGGAGCTGAGGAAGTGGAAAGGGAGGGGGTCACAGTAGAAAAGTCGTTGGCAGTTCAGGAAGCCCACCCTAGTATTTCTCCACTGAAACTTGCTTTTTGCTGAATCCGCTTCCTCTCTGAAAATGGCCAGGATGGAGAAGATGAGGGGGGGAGAAGCCTTCCTTTCATTGTGATGTGTTATATGAGGATAGCACGGCCCGCCCGACCTTACAGGTCTGTTGTAAAGATGTAAGGAGATTAATGGATTGCAAAACACGGCAGGCCGTTAAGAAGGCGTGCGCTGTCTCACTGCTGAGTTGCTGATCATGTCCATGGATGATTAGGAAGAGAAAAGAGAGAACCTACAAGCAGGGATCAAAACCATGGTGAGAGAACTGTCCCATTTTCCACTTACAACCAGGGCTTATGTGGGCTTAGGGTCATCACTGCTGAGCCCCAGAACTCAGAACTATTATTTCTTTCTCTGTGTGTGTGTGTGTGTGTGTTAAAGCACAACTCATGAATCAGTAATATGAATGGGAAGTAGCAAGAAAGAAGGTTGCCAGAAGGGTTCTCCCTTTGTCCTCAAGCACTGGGCAGGTTCCCCGGGTCAGCCAGCACAGGGAGAACCATGCCACCAGGCTTGCTGTGTGTTTGCATCATCCCGACTCTGTTTGCTGGTGGCACTTTGATCGCAGGAGACGCCTCCCTTGGATTGTGGCCATCGCCAGGAGCTCTTTGGCATCGTTCAGATCCCGGCGGCTGAGGGGCCCCGGGCACCAGCATTCGAAACGGAGGGCCCTGCTGCACCCTCTCCCAAGGCAGGTGTTTGTTGCCAGCTGTTTACAGCGTAAACTTGCTTGCTTTTTCAAGGCAGCGCCCTCTGGGCACTGTGCACGTGCGTTGGGAAACGCCACCTCGGCAGGGTCATTGTCTCCTGCGTTGATATGGGATTTGGAGAGGATTTGGCCTGCTTTACTGACCAACGGATGCGTTAGGTGACGTTTGAGCTTTTGCAAACCCCGGTACAGATTTCCTACCATGCCATGGCAGGGGAGAGGCACAGGGAACAGAGAGTAGATGTGCTCCTAGCACATGGATCCTTTCAGAATGGGCTCCTTTCCTGCCTTTCACACGTTCTTCCTTAGGCCGGAGGGATCCGGGACCGCAAGGGTGAGCGTCAAAGGGCAGAGCAAAACTCTGGAAAGTTTCTCTTTGGGACCACCCCTCCCACAATCCCCAGCTAGCTGGTTGGGGGAAGGTGGGTGATGGAGTGCAGAAACATAACGTTTCCAGTTTCTGAAACCAGTGCTTTCTATAGCATGGAAGCTCTGAGTTATGTCAGTACTCAAGATGCAGGAAGCTGGCAATGTTGGTAGGTCTCCATCTGAGCCCTTAAAGTACCAAATGGAGGGATGGGTGACACCCTTTTCTCTTTTTCCAGTATTCCCTAGTCCTCCCCACCCCATCATTGCTTTACCATCTGTTTGGCAGTGGGACTTACACTGCAGGAGTTTAAACCACTGGAGACTGCACACCATGTTGCAAAATAGATAAATAGTGGTCTACACTGACTTTCTTCACCTGTTCCATCACTAAAAACTAACTTCAGCACGGGCGGAGTAAAGACTGCCTGGTGGGTCTCTGTTTTTTCCACCAAGCTGGGAGCTCCTGCACCCAGACAAGATGGATGCAGCTTGGAATTCACTGCTGGGGTGCAGTGGGGCGCTTATCTCACATCTAAGGTGGTGGATCCGAAATTTCTAACTTCCTGGTTCTCAGTGAGTTTATCTCGGGTAAAACCTAACACCAATGATGAGACCCACTTCTTGATCTCCAGCAGCCCCTCCACCCCATTATATCCTGAAACAACAAGAAGACAACAGGGAATTAAGATCAGCTTTTTCCTACAACCCCACCCCACCCCATTTCTGACACCTGACTTGGTGAAGACAGCATATACTTGGAAGCTTGACCAGTTTTGGGGGGGCTTTTTGGTGGGTCAATGTACCCTGGGAGAAAAGCCAGGCTGGGTGGCCTTGGGCCAGCTGCACAGTCCCAGGGTGACCACAGAAGAAGGGAAGGGGGAAACCACTTCTGAGGACTTTCTATCTAGAAAACTCCGAAAAGGGTCACCATAAGTCAGAATGGACTAGATGGCGCATGATTATTATTTATTGCAAAGGTATTGCCTTGGTATGGAATTCAGAGTTTATTTTCGGCCCCGTGGCTATCTTTGCTTTTTGGAGTTCCCCTGAAGTGGTTGCTATGTGGGGGGCAGCTTCTGTGGAGGGTTGGAGGCAAACTCCGATGGTTCCCTTGAGACAGGCCGGATTCGGTGATCTCTGGAAGACCCATGTGAGTCTCCAGACACCTACACGACCATCTCTCCGTTACCTGCCGTGAAGCTGCTGTGGCTCAGCCCCTGATTCAGCCCTCTGACACACACATCTCCTGAGGGACACACCCTCTGCGGGGTCATGCTTGACTGTACATGCAGAGGAGAGACGCCGTGGTTCTCCCATGCCATGGGCATCATCCGCAAGAGGAGGAAAAGGCATAAGCACAAAGCATTGCCAATCATTTCCTCTTGTATTTTGGAAGGCCACCGCTTGTGAGGCCCAGCATGGCATCGGTTTTTCCACATAAGCCACGATGGGCTGATGGAACTCATTGCCTCAGGACGCAGGGGTGACTCAGTAAAGGGGTTGCGGGAACGTCTTGGTTCTGAAGAGTGGCAGAAGAAGGGTGGAAACCTTGACAGACTTCCCTTCCATTAAAATGTGTGTGTGTGTGATAAAAAGTTTCTACATTTTTGTATGTTCACACTCATTGCAATGCACATATAGACAAGAAACGTTGGTATTGGACTTGATGTGTGGGTGGAAATGAATGCATGTTGCGTTGCCATCGACCTTCTCTCATGCTTCACGGAAGCCAATTGCTGCATGTCTTTGGCTAGCCATGTTTGCAGGGAGACTTTTCAGGCTGGGAGTCCCTTGAAGAAGACAGTTGCTTTGAATGGGTAGCATCCTGAATCTTCCTGGTCGTTCTCGCCTTTGAATTGCTGCTCTAATTTTGGAAGGCTATGGCACTTTAAAATTGATATATTTTTTTAATGGCACAGAACTTATCCGTGTGAGCTACTTGGATAACCTGTCTTCTTCTCTTTGGTTAGCTTGTAAAAATTAAAATTAGCTGATAAAATAAGGGAAGGCGCACATCAGAGTGCAACTACAGAGGGGTTGGCTGTTTGGATCTTCTTGGACTATAACTCCTATCAACCCTTAGTGCTGGGTATGAGGGCAATGGCTGATGGGAACTGTAGTTGAACCCCATGTGGAAGGCCACACCTTCCGAGCCCAGTCCTGGAGCTCTTAAAGCAGGGGCTAAACTGGGAAGGGTGGGACTGGCAAGGAGCTCGGCTAGATGATCTTCAGAGTCCCCGCACAGGGTTCTGCACACGGATCCTTGAGACTCCTGGAATGACAGAAGCAAGAGAACAGCCTCCGGTTTCTGTGTCCCCATCCTCATTTTTCCGATATGCTATATAGCCGCTTGCCGTACCCTTGAGGAATTGCAGAATGGCTAGGGAAGTGGATCGGGACCGGGCGTCCTTGGTCCTCCCGGTCTCTCAGGCTGGGCCCCTTCACTGTTCAGCCTGAGCCTCCATGTTTACGCCACCCTTTCCTCTTCCCTCTTTTTCTAGATGAGCCTCCTTGTCCAGAAGCTCCCAGTGGGAGCCACTCCGGGGAAGAAACGGCTAGACTTCGACGAGGCCACTGGGACAGACGCTCCGGTGCACAAGCGCCCTCGCCTGGACCCGCCACCGGGACTGACGCCTTGCCTTCAGCCCCTGCCTGTCTCTCCATCCCCCTCGAACCAGGACCTGCAGGTCTCCCAGATTGGCCCCTACATCCTTTTGGAAGCCACTGCAGCTGGCAGATGCTCTCGGGCCATAAACAGGCACACTGGGAGAGAATACACCTGCAAGGTAGGCCAGCTCAGGTCCACCTAGCCGCTTTCTTGACCTGTTTGCCGCTCGCTTCGGCTATTATTTTAACAGGACTTTCAATAATAATAATAATAACAGTTGTCTCTGAAGCAAAGCTGGTGGCTGTAGAATCGGAAAAGTCTTGCAGCTTACACTGCGAGTCTAGATTTGCCACCTACATCCAGAGTTGCAGAACGGGCCAGAAGCCCAATGTTGCAAAACTACTTCTTTGAACTTGCTTTCCTTTATAGTTTCCAAAGGGATATAGCTCTCTTTCTTTGATTTTCCTGCAATAGACTAGGAGTCCTGTTTATTATGAAGAGGACAAGAAAAAGAGAGGAGTGGGGGAAAGAAAAGCAAAAATATTGCAAATACTTTAAAGACTTTAACAGATTTTGGTGTGAACCTTTGCGGGTCGAAATCCACTTCTTTAGAGACACTAGCACAAAAACACGTTTTCTCTGTTCATGCAAATCTCCACAACCGAGTGAGGTGAATTCGGCTTTCAGAAGAATGCCAAGAGTGGTTAGAGGAAGGTCAGTGTCTCTCTGTTGTCCCACCTGATTCGGGGGATACACAGGTAGAGAGCCCTCCCTTGTCTGAAGAAGTGGATTTTGATCTAAAAAAGCTCACACGGTAATGAATCTGCCAGTCTTTAAAGTTCTACAATATTTTGCTTTTCTCTTCCTTTCTCTTTTTCCTTCCTTTAATTTTGCCAGCCTATGAACTCTGTGGCAAGCGAAGAGTCTTGTGTTACCCTAAGGACTAGCAGGTTTCATTGGGCATTTTGAGAGCATCCTTTCGCATTTCCCCATGCTTGTATAAATCTGTCTCCTGAATCTTTAATGGCTACATTGGAAGGAGTGTGTTTTAGTCTGTGAAGCAGACACTGAACAGAAGTTGTTAGTCTTTAAGGTAACACAGCATTCTTTGTCGTTCTCTGATGAAGTCATCATTAACATTGCTTCCAAATGTGACATTGTGCTGACACCTGCCGGCTGAACATGGAATTTCATGTGCCCTTTAAGGTAACAAAGCTTAAAATTGCTAAAGGAACCTTCCCAGCCTCTAAAACAATTGGAGACACGTCACAATCTCTATTGGTTTAACAGAAATTTGGTGTGAACTTTTGTGGGTCAAAAGTTAATTAGTTAATTACTATTGATCCTTAGAAATCCATTTGTTGATGCTGGGGGATGGATTTTAATTATTTGGCCAAAACCCTGTTGTGCAGCTAATGTGCGCTGGCGCATTTCAAAATTGGTTGCGCCAGGGATGCGCAATTGATTCCGCAACTGAAGGGCACAATTCCTTCCTGCCAGGTGTAGCGCATGGCACATTTATGCGGGCATAACTTTGCCTGCTGTGTTATTGTTAATTAACTAGTTGCTATTTTTAAAAGAAAATACGTAATCCCTCCCCGAAACTACAAACCCCATGATTCTCTAGTATGAAACTATTTAAAGTGGCATCAAAGTGACAGAACTGTGTAGTGTGGACACTTGCATATTTGTATTGGGACTGGCAGCCGTTTTGTGAATAGACAAGACATAGCTTGGGGAAGAATTTGCTACCCCTTGATTCCTTAATATTCTCAACAGTGAATTTATAAATCTGTTGTGTCCCTCATTTCAGTGGCAACAGCAATTTCCTTTCCTCTAGCCAAGGAGTCCACAATATTTTAATTCATTATTTGGGGGTTGGTGGTTGAAAAGCTTTAAAGCCATTTTAATATATTTCTTTTTAAATGAAACAATCTAAGGATGCAATGGATTTAGTTAATGACAAATGTAGTGAATTATATTTATAAGTTCCCTGCAACATTTTAATGCTAATGCATTAAGTTTCTTAAACAATCTGGCATCAAACCTTTCGTGTGCCTATGCAGCCAAGTTCCCCAATTTTTGGACTACCATGCCCATGTGGCAGCCGTTCTGTGATGGCCACCCTGATGCCTTCCCAGCTGGTCCAAACAGGTCGATGGCACTTGGAATAATCTTTCTGTCTCCTTTGGCTCATGCTTCCCCTTCTTCATCTGGTCCATTTCCAGGTCTACGCAGCCAAGAGCTACGCCGAGGTGATGGCTCCTTATGGGGTCGTCCCAGCGCATCCCAACATTGCCCGCCTGGCTGAAGTCATCATCGGGGACCAGAACGTTTACATCTTCTACCAGTCTGCCAAAGACGACATGCACAATTACGTGCGCCGGCGCAGGCGCCTGCCAGAGCCAGAGGCTGCCGCTCTTTTCCAACAGATGGCAGGCGCTGTCGCCCACTGTCACCAGCACGGGGTTGTCCTGCGGGACCTCAAGCTGAGGAAGTTTATCTTCACAGATGGAGAACGGTGAGAGGCCGAGAAGGCGCCTTAACTCCCCCTCCGTAGGTCGGAACTCTTGTGCTACTCATTGGCTCTCCCTGGCTTGGTTCTGGCACCGTTTGCTTAGTTGCACGGTCTGTTATCCTCATCGGTTTACATCGCGGCATGACTTACGAACCATGCTTGTCCCAGCAGAACCAGCAAGGTCCTTGCCCCTGAGGAGCTTACAGTCACAATATCATCACTGGGAGAGGCACCAGTCAGAGAGAAGGAAGGTGTCCATGGGGACAAGGGGAGGAGGAGAAGGTGTGTTGTGCAGGAGTGAGCAAGCCACCTTGCGCCAGCCTTTGGCTCTTTTTGTGCCTTTGACACAGGGAGAAAAGCAGGGAGGGAATCTAGAGGTAACGTAGAAGGCAAGCCTCAGCAGACTGGGCCAGGATCTGGCCCTCTAGCAGACCAGTAACGCTTGGGACCCCAAGTAAATTCCCCACCCCCTATTTAAACAAACAGATCACATCAGGAGAAAGGCAACCCATTCATAAAACAGACAAATAAATGAATGAATAAGTAGCACAGCAGGCATGAGACACCTTCTCAAGGGGATTAATCTCATGCTGACCATTGGCCCGTCTGCAGGATTCTTTTTTAAGCACCACGTTCTAGTTTATTGTTTTCTTTTGTTCAGAGACGGGAAGGTGTACAACTCTGGTGTACAACTTCTGGACTACCCCATGGATATGCAGGCTGAGGAATTCTGGAAATTATATTCCGGATAAGTAGTATTTTGTGTCTCTAGAGTTGCTCATTTCTATTCCCCTTTTCACTTTTAAAATAATTCTTCATTATGTCAATGAATACATCCCTGGAGCAGGAATCTACAGCCTTCTTACACAAAACTTCACTTCATATCTGTAGACAGTATCTTTAATCTAAAATGAATACTGGTTTGATTTACTAAACTAGTACTTTCTAGACCATAGTTTAGAATTTAAACTGAATACTCCCAAAAGACACAATGCTGGGAATATATTCTTAATGTAAAAAAAAAAAAAATGCATACACTCTTATACAAGTCACTTTTAAAAATTACTTAAAATCTATGTGGATTGTATTATTTTCATCCACTGTATTTTTAAAAAATTAAAACTAAGAATTAACACAGGGAATGATTCTGGATGGTGCTGGTGACTAAGAGTATAGTGCTGAGGCTGTGAGTTATAGCAGGTTGAATAATGAAGAGCAAATAACCGGTGTTTCTTTTTGTTTAAAAAAAATTGTGGCAGAGTTAATGGACCATAGGTTTCAGAGCTAGGAAAAAAATTATTTTTTTGGACTGAACTTCCCAGAATCCCTTGGACCATGCTGGCGACGTATTCTGGTATTCTGTGTGCTAAAAGATAATTTTTCGATCATTGATTTCTCTTAAAATGTTTCTGGAGTCTTACACGCCTTCTCAAACATTTCATTAATGAATGAATGGGGGTTGGGAGTGGAGGGGAAAATCCCGATTCTGCAAAAATTAAGAGGCCTCAGTTATGATGCTGCAACCCAGCAGATCTGTTCAGAAATCTGCTTGTATGCCTTGTGACTGCAGAATTTGTGGCTTCTGGTTGCGGAATTAGATAGACTTCTGCACCAGGCTGCTGCTACTCGTACGACTTGGCCGTCCGCCCCCACTAACCTTCAGCTCTTGGCTTCCCTCCTGTTTTGCACAGGTCCAAGCTGCTGTTGGAAAACCTGGAGGACTCGTGTGTGCTGAGTGGTCCCGATGATTCCTTGCAGGACAAGCACGGCTGCCCGGCTTACGTGGGACCGGAAATCCTCAGCTCCAAGCCCTCCTATTCGGGAAAGGCAGCCGACGTCTGGAGCTTGGGCGTGACGCTCTACACCATGCTGGTGGGGTGCTACCCTTTCCAAGACACCAAGCCGGTCTCGCTGTTTGGCAAGATCCGCCGAGCGCGCTTTGCCGTTCCCGAGGCCCTCTCGCCCAAGGCGCGCTGCCTCATCCGTTGCCTCCTGAGGAGAGACCCCGCCGAGAGGCTGATGGCTAGCGAAATCCTGTTGCATCCGTGGCTGACCACTGGGGGCGTCCCAGAGGGCTCGTGGGGGGTCCCTTCGGGAGACCAGGGGCCGGTCCAGGTGGTACCAGAAGCAGAGCACTGGAGGGCCGCGGAAGACGAGGAGGAGGAAGTGGAAGAAGTGGAGGGTCTCTACGGCTGAGCCGGGACACAGGACCAAGATGGCCAAGGAAGTGGAGCGGGGATTCTGTCTTGACCTGACCTGCCTTGTACAGCTGAGCAGGGTGGTGGGGTCCTCTCCTGCCTTTGATCATCCAGCTAGGACTGGTCTTTGAGTGCCTTTGACCCGGACAAGAGTCCTCTTCACCAGCAACTGGCAAAGAAGGTGCTTTTCCATTGGAATCAGGGAAGGAGGGAGTCAGCCTCTCTCTCTCAGGGAAGCCTGTTCACATGTGCCAAAGAACCGTTTCTGAACCCGCCAGCAAACTCCCTGGCGCTCAGGAAGCAGAGGGCTTCCACCCACCGTTGCTTCTTCGTTGAACACCAGGAAGGACCTCCTACCATTAAGAGCTGTTTGATAGTGGCGGGCACTACCTCAGAAGCTGCTGGCCCCCTCTTTTCCTGGGGGCTTTTAAGCTTTCCGGCATCAGCAAACGGCCGGATTAGATGGTCCTCGGGGATCCCTCCGGACACAATGGTTTTGGGAGCCGTTGGCTTCTGGGCGAAGGAGCTGACCCACACGAAATGTCCAGAACAGGAACAGGGATCCACCTGAGATCCCGGGAAGGAGGGGGTGCAGGTGGCGAAAGCCGGAATGCGAATCCTCCCCTTTTGAAGGACTGTGTTGTGGGATCCACTGTCTTTTCTCAAGGCGGTGGACTCTGAATCAGGGGTTTGGACCAAACGGTTGCAAAGAGGAACTCCTGTCACGCCCCAACATCCGTGGGTCAGGGTTCACCAGAGAACGTGTTTCCTTGTGCTGACGCCCAGCCAAAACCCAGGCGGCATGCTCGGGTGGGAGTCTTGCCGTGAAGGGGAAATGGGGGGTAGGGGGCGGGAGGGGGAAAAAGGCTAAGCTGGCCTTCTGGGGTCTTCCCCCCCCTTTTTTTTTCATGATATCAACAAAATGTGTGGCCTTAAATCTTTTCCTCGTAGCTTTGGGGGCATTTCAGAACTTACGAAAGCTTTCCCCCCCCCCCCCAACTACACCACCCAGAATCCCTCAGCCAACATAAATGCCCAGTTTTATTTTTTTAATGATAGAACCTCTGATTCCTGCCCTGTCCAAAACGGAGGCTCGTGTGAATGAGGTCCTTTGACTTCGTTTTTCTGCTTGCGTTTATCTTCTAGCTTGACGTGGTTTGGGCTCGGGGTGGGGTGGGGTGTTTGTGCCAATGGCCCCCCTATTGGGCGGTGGCCCCCCTCCTCTGCCTTGTGCCTTCCTTGCTTTTCCGTGGCTAGTGGAACGGGGATCCCAGGGGGACTGGAACTCATTTCCCAAAAGCCTCCTCCGCTGGGAGGATCTATCCCTTTTCCCATCTCTTTCAGGAACTCCCACCATGTTCTGTGGCATTGCTCAACCTCGTTGATTTAAATCCCTATCCCACGACTGTATTACCTGGTGTTTTGAATGGGGGGGGAGGGGGCTGGTTTTAACAACAGAGGATGCGAAGATGTGACAGGAAGGAAGAGAGGTGGCTGTTTCAGCCTAAGGCGGCATTGCTACCGTGACACCAGACAAACGCCTTCTCCAGATGTGCCCCCTTGGGCACTGGCTTCTTTGTGGGCTGTTCCTCTTTGAGCTGTGACCCCGTGGGTGGTGGGTTGGGGACCACCCCCTGTTCCCCCCTCCAGCTCCAAATTCGGTGCTAAAAAGACGGAGGGGCGTTGCTGCTGATTTGGCTGTGGCAGGGGAGTCCACCTATTGGTTGCGGGGGGGGGGGGGGATTCTGGGATGTTGCCCCTTGCCGGGCTGGTGGGGAGGGGGCCGGATTCTGCTGCTGGCCATGTTTACAGAAGGTTTTAGCAGCTGATGATGGATTCTCCCACCGCCCAGGGGGAGACCCTAAGGGCTACCTGGAGGGTTCTGGTAGTATCATGTGGGGGGATACTGGGAGTTATAGTAGGAAAAGTAACTTTTCCCAGCCAAGTTATAGAGCGACACTGGTTTCCGGGTCATACTCTTTCCTTTGGGAATTGCAGCTCTGGCATCTGTATCAGAGCTCTTTGACAACCTGGCCCAACTACAACTCCCAGGATTCTTTTGGAGAGAGCTGGAGAGCTGAACCCTAACAAACCGTGGGCAGCTCTTCCCTTCAGGCTGCGCTTGGTTTGCACCTTGGGGGAGACGCTGTGGGAGATGAACATCTACCACAGCAGGCCGGCCCGTGTGGCAAAAAGTCCCGCTTCGGAGTCGGCTCTCCCGCTGGGGCGAGCATTCAAGAATGTGGATGGAACATGGGACTCGGAACTTCTGGGGTGCGCCAAGAAGAAAGAGTAGCCGCTCTGCGCCAGTGTGTCTCTCTGTTTCCCATTAAAAATAAAATCAAAACAGAAAACAAGCCCTTTAAAAAAGTCTCTTTTAAGTTCAGAAGCAGATCTGGAGATGTCCTGTTTTAAACCCGGCCTCCCAGGGTCCCCCTGCCAGCTTGTGTTCCAAGCACATCGGGAAGGTTTGTAGGAAATCCATGTGCCTTTTCAGACTCAACCAAAAAGTGAAGTAACATAAGGGGCCATGGCTCTCACCCCCCCTTAAAAAAAGAAAAGAAAGTGGTTTTGTTTATCATCATCATCATTATATTCTCTCTGTCTCTTGGAAAATAAAAATATACTGATTTGCTGTCAGAGCATCGTGGCTGCTAAGTGTGTTCTTGGGATTTGAACCATAACAGCGGTTTGGGCAGCTAACTTTCCGGGAAGGGTGTGGTGTGGCTGTTTTTGACAACCATCAGAAGGCTGAAATAAAGACCGGTATCATCTCTGTCTCTCTTTACTGACTGCAGGTCTCCAGGGCCTCAGGAAGAGAAAAGGTTTTATTCTCTCTCTTGTGGTGGTGGTGGTGGGTACTGATTTTGGCCATCGGGGCCAGCTGCCTTTCTAGAACCGGATAGATGCTCAGCCCCCAAACCTTCCCCTGGTGTCATCTGGCCTCCTCCAGAACTTGGAAACCAATGGCTTTCTGGAGAAGAGAAAAGGAAAACAATTTTGAAGCTCTGCTCCCATCCACAACCTGCTTTTGCATTTTCTCCACGTGGAAAGAATCACTAGAGTTCTAGACCATTGCGCTGCATCAATCACGGTTCTTGTGTCAGTCACCATCTGTGTCTCTGATCACACTTGCGAACATGAACTGGGTGGGGAGGTTCCAGTTGGGAAAGCATTCCGCAGTCATCTCTGATCATTGATCGGTGATAACAAGGCAACCCGCTTGCAACCGCGGTGCAGCTTTTTTACTCGTCTAACTGGAGATGTCACAGACTGCATTTCAGGGCTGACAGGTTGCAAAAAAATGTGTTCCTAGTTAGAGGCTTTCCTCTTTCTCTTCTGGCACTTTTTAAAAGTACCACACCCTGCTTTACTCAGACTTATCAGTAAGGTTTAGGAATGGGGTTTTCAGAATGTTTTTTGTGTGTGCTGTAAATCTTATACCATAATTCTCCATTTTGGAAGTTCTACCTGACAAACGGAGACCTACAGACACTTAAATGTGGCTCACCTGGAGACAAGGCCTAACTGGGAAAACTTCAAGACTTAGCATAGGCCTAGCTTCCTGTGTGGAAATGAAGCTGGCCCACTGCTAGTTGGGAGCTTCCTTTTTGCACAGGAAGCTAGGCCAGCGCTAGGCCTATTCTAGGGCAACAAGGCCTTCCCAGCTAGGCCTTTTCTCCAGGTGAGCCACATTTAGGTGTCTGTAGGTGTGAATCACGTATCTTATGCCTTATTTGGATTTGTCTCGGTGCACAATATAAAAACGGGGTTATAGATGTTCAGACTTTATTTTTAGCCTAAACCCTGGCACCTGTCCTCAATTCAAGGAATTAAAAGTAAGGAGTGGAATTTTCATGGGTTTCTCTTGGTAGAGAAACTGCCACAAAGCCCCTGGTTTATATACTTGCTTTCAAATTCTGTGCAAATAATTGCTGCATTCTAGCAATGACGTGTGTTATGCATGGAGCTTGGATAGGTTACCTTTTTGTACTACTATTCCCAGAATCCCCCAGTTAGCATAACTCTGCTTCTGCCTGCAACATCTTGGGTCTGCTGCCTCCCAGGTGTGCTGAGTTGCAACCATGCAGCCCAGGAGATTCTGGGACTTAGGGTCCAATGCATCTGGTGGGCGCCTGGGCGGGAAAACTAGAATATCCACAGTTCTGCAGATGGGCTGGAACCTCTGTTCCTCCTTGTGGCTTGCTGAGCCCACAGAGACACCCCAAAACAGCTGCTCCCAACCAAGGTTCTGGTGAGTTGATTATTAATAACACCATTCATTTTCTGCCCTGCAAAACTGGAGGAGGGAGTTTGTAATCAAATTAAAGACGATCGGCTGCTCCATGCAACAGGAGACCGTACGAAAGGTCACTGGAGCTATTCAAGGGTCAGATGGGGCAGAGAGATGGCGCTTGAGCAACTGAAGGCAGCAGCAACTCATTTCCAAGGCCCAGAAGCAGAGGAAAGTCTGCTGACCTTGTGTCTCCTTATTTATTGTTTGTTTGTTTGTTTGTTTGTTACTTTAATTTATATACCACCCTATTAGTGTCGAAGCACTATTCTGGACGGTTTACAAAGGAATAAAAACTTCAACAAAAACATTAAAATGTGACACCAATGGCAGAAATGTGGCAAAAGCATTAAAAAAAAACTAGTGGTACCCAACAAATTATCACAAAAAGCAGAACTGGATGCAAAATGAAACAGTGAAGTCTACGCTGGCTTGGGCATGTCGTGAGAATGGCTGACGGTCGGATTCCAAAAGATCTCCTGTATGGAGAATGAGTGCAGGGAAAGCGCCCCAGAGGGAGACCCCAGCTGCCATACAAGGATCTCTGCAAGCGGGATCTGAAGGCCTTAGGAATGGACCTCCACAGATGGGAAACCTTGACATCTGAGCGTTCAGCCTGGAGGCAGGCGGTGCATCACGGCCTCTCCCAATTTGAAGAGACCCTTGTCCAGCAGGCCGAGGCCCAGAGGCAGTCCCAAAACCAGCCAAACCAGGGAGCTGGACAGGGGACAGATTGTATTTGTCTTCAGTGTGGAAGGGATGGTCACTCTCGAACTGGCCTTCTCAGCCACATGAGACGCTGTTCCAAGTCCTCCATACAGAGCACATTACCATAGTCTCTCGAGACTGAAGGATGCCTAATCTAAAGCTCCTCTAGTGACCAAGCACTCTCTGGGTGGCTAACAGCAATTAAAAAATCTCATCACCAACATAGGAATACAGATATAACACGGAACCAGCTAACATGCGCTGGATTATGGAGAAAGCCAGAGAGTTCCAGAAAAACATCTACTTATGCTTCATTGACTACGCAAAAGCCTTTGACTGTGTGGACCACAACAAACTATGGCAAGTTCTTAAAGAACTGGGAGTGCCTGACCACCTTATCCAGCTCCTGAGAAATCTATACGTGGGACAGGAAGCAACAGTTAGAACTGGATATGGAACAACTGATTGGTTCAAAATGGGGAAAGGAGTACGACCAGGCTGTATATTGTCTCCCTGCTTATTTAACTTATATGCAGAATACATCATGCGAAAGGCTGGCCTGGATGAATCCCAAACCGGAATTAAGATTGCCGGAAGAAATATCAACAACCTCAGATATGCAGATGATACCACTCTGATGGCAGAAAGTGAGGAGAAATTAAAGAACCTCTTAATGAGAGTGAAAGAGGAGAGCGCAAAAAATGGTCTGAAGCTCAACCTCAAAAAAACTAAGATCATGGCCACTGGTCCCATCACCTCCTGGCAAATAGAAGGGGAAGATATGGAGGCAGTGACAGAGTTTACCTTCCTGGGCTCCACGATCACTGCAGATGGTGACAGCAGCCACGAAATTAAAAGACGCCTGCTTCTTGGGAGGAAAGCGATGACAAACCTAGACAGCATCTTAAAAAGCAGAGACATCACCTTGCCGACAAAGGTCCGCATAGTCAAAGCTATGGTTTTTCCAGTAGCGATGTATGGAAGTGAGAGCTGGACCATAAAGAAGGCTGACCACCAAAGAATGGATGCTTTTGAATTGTGGTGCTGGAGGAGACTCTTGAGAGTCCCCTGGACTGCAAAGAGAACAAACCTATCCGTTCTGAAGGAAATCAACCCTGAGTGCTCACTGGAAGGACAGATCCTGAAGCTGAGGCTCCAATACTTTGGCCATCTCATGAGAAGAGAAGACTCCCTGGAAAAGACCCTGATGTTGGGAAAGTGTGAGGGCAAGAGGAGGAGGGGACGACGGAGGATGAGATGGATGGACAGTGTCATCGAAGCCACCAACATGAATTTGACCAAACTCCGGGAGGCAGTGGAAGACAGGAGGGCCTGGCGTGCTCTGGTCCATGGGGTCACGAAGAGTCGGACACGACTTAATGACTAAACAACAACAACAACAACTCTGAGAAATGGATTTTTAATTTAATTTAATTTCAAATTGCGCAACGCTCAGATACAAAGAAAGAAAGGGGGAGCCCCCAAATATCTGAGTGCTGCATTTATATATATATATTTTGCCTTTCTGAGTCACCTCCTTCCCCGTTGAGTTCCTCGTTTAGCCATCCACCTTTCCCCCATGGAGGAAAGGCGGACGGAGGTACACAGCGCCCGCCGACTTTCCCATTTTTCTCCTCCTAACAACCCTGCGAGGTAGGTCAGTCTGCCCAGACTCTCCCCAGGGGGTGGGTAGGTGGGGGGTGGGAAAGGGAAAGGCCGAAGGGTCCTTCCCCAGCCTGGGGCGGCGCGGGACGGAGCGCCTCCCACCGGCCCCTCCCTCGCTCGCTCCCTCCCTCCCTCTAGGGAGGGGGAAATCCGGGCCCGTGACGTCACGGGGGATTCCCTCGGCCCCCTCCGGGGCAGCCACGTGCTCGGCTCCGCCGGGACCTGCCCGCCGCTCCGCCTCCCGCCTCCGCCTCCGCGGCGGGCCAACTTCGCTTTCGCTTTCGGGGCTCCGGAGCCGCGCCTGGAGGTCAGGTCGGGGCCGGGGCCGGGGCTAGGGGGGCTCCCCCCAACCTCATCGTGCCTCTCCGGGGGTGGGGGGGAGACTCTGTGCGTGCGTGCGTTGGGAGGCGCTCCAGCCGGCGGGCGGCCCCTCGACTTCCGAGGAAACGGGCTCAACGCGGCGCTGTCCCCGGGAGCCCCCCCCCGGGGGGGGGGCTTGACGCGCAGGGACGCCCCTTCCTCCGCCTTCGAGGGGGCTCCCCGATTCCCTCCCAGGCTGGAAGCGGAGGATGGGGGCTTCTTTCCGGCCGGAGTCCAAATTCTCTTCCTCCCCCCCCCCCCCCAGGGCCGCCGCCTTTAGTAAACTGCTTAATCTGGGCGGGGATCGCCTCTCCCCCCCCCTTTCAGCCTCCCGCGTTGCTTCTCCTTCCCTTCGCCCCGATCCAGCCAGGCTGAACCTCCCCTTCTTCTCCCTCCCTCCCTCCCCGCCCCCCCAAAGCCAACCCCTCCCCCCTCTGCCTGGGCTCGGGCTGCAATTCGGAACATCCCGCCGGGGGGGCGGGGTGGGGGAGCCCCATTGAGTCCCCTGGGGTGACCTCCGGGTAAACACGGGCAGGAGCCCCACCACCACCACCGGCGATCGTTTCCATTGGGGAGGGGGGACAGAGCCCCTCTGCGCTGGTGGGGCTCTGCAGCGCGCGCGGTTTTGGGGGTCCGAAGTACGGGAGGGACATCGACCTGTGTGTGTGTGTGTAGGGGGGGGGGGCTTCCCTTACCCTGCAGCAGAGCTCAGGGGTTGATCTGGAGCCAGAGGTTGGGGGTTCGAATCCCCCGCTGGACGTCCTTGGCAGGGGCTGGACCAGAGGATCCAAAGGGTCTCCTTCTGGCGATGCAGTTCCAAGATGGTGATGATGATTCAACCACACCAGGCACAGTCCATCTAAACTATAAAAACATTGACTGGTATTCTGTAACAGATGCAAGTTTTAACCAAAAACCTTAGTCTCTGTTAAATATTGGCGCAGCGTGTACGCTGTTGCTAATATTGCTGTTCTTTGTAGCTCTGTTGGTGGTGTGATTTCTGTGATGATGATGATGATGATGATTCTACAGCATGGGAGGAAGGGGCAATGAACCGCCACCTCTTTTGCAAACCCATTTCCTTCCAATGAAAGATAGGGATGGCCACCAAGGTGGCCAGCTTCAAGAGAGGCCTGATGAGCGCCTTCAAGGTCAGGATCCCTGGGTGGCTTGTCCAGCGCCAGGAGGCGGTTGCGCGGGACGGGCGCTGCTCTCCTTGGGTATCCCCGGCAGGCTTCTTGCGCGGGAAGGTTGCTTATTTATGAATTGGGTTTGTTTCTCTGGGCCAAGGAGATGTCGGAGTTTGGCAAAGTTATCTATCTATCTATCTATCTATCTATCTATCTATCTATCTATCTATCTATCTATCTATCTATCTATCTATCTATCTATCTATCTATCTATCTATCTATCTATCTGTCTATCCTGTTTCCCCTAAAATAAGACCTAACCTGAAAATAAGCCCTAGTAGGATTTTTCAGGATGCTCGTAATATAAGCCCTACCCCCAAAATAAGCCCCAGTTCAGGGAAACCCCGCCCTCCACCCTTCTGCAGCCACCAGAAGAAGAGGACATGACTGTAAAATAAAACATCCCCTGAATATAAGTTGGGTCAAAGTAATGTTGGTCGCTTCGATGACACTGTCCAGCCATCTCGTCCTCTGTTGTCCCCTTCTCCTCTTGCCTTCACACTTTCCCAACATCAGGGTCTTTTCCAGGGAGTCTTCTCTTCTCATGAGATGGCCAAAGGATTGGAGCCTCCGCTTCAGGATCTGTCCTTCCAGTGAGCACTCAGGGTTGATTTCCTTCAGAATGGATAGGTTTGTTCTCCTTGCAGTCCAGGGGACTCTCAAGAGTCTCCTCCAGCACCACAATTCAAAAGCATCAATTCTTCGGCGGTCAGCCTTCTTTAGGGTCCAGCTCTCACTTCCATACATCGCTACTGGAAAAACCATAGCTTTGACTATGCGGACCTTTGTCGGCAAGGTGATGTCTCTGCTTTTTAAGATGCTGTCTAGGTTTGTCATCGCTTTCCTCCCAAGAAGCAGGGGTCTTTTAATTTCGTGGCTGCTTTTACCATCTGCAGTGATCATGGAGCCCAAGAAAGTAAAATCTGTCCCTGCCTCCATATATTCCCCTTCTATTTGCCAGGAGGTGATGGGACCAGTGGACATGATTTTAGTTTTTTTGATGTTGAGCTTCAGACCATTTTTTGCGCTCTCCTCTTTCACCCTCAGGGACGTGGTGGCGCTGCGGGTTAAACCGCAGCAGCCTCTGTGCTGCAAGGTCAGACCAGCAGTCGTAAGATCGAATTCACGCGAGGGAGTGAGCTCCCGTTGCTTGTCCCAGCTCCTGCCAACCTAGCAGTTCGAAAGCATGCAAATGCAAGTAGTTAAATAGGTACCACCTCGGTGGGAAGGTAACGGCATTCCATGTCTAGTCGCGCTGGCCACGTGACCACGGAAACTGTCTTCGGAGAAACGCTGGCTGTATGGCTTGGAAACGGGGATGAGCACCGCGCCCTAGAGTTGGACACGACTGGACTAAATGTCAAGGGGAACCTTTACCTTTACCTTTCACCCTCATTAAGAGGTTCTTTAATTCCTCCTCACTTTCTGCCATCAGAGTGGTATCATCTGCATATCTGAGGTTGTTGATATTTCTTCCGTCAATCTTAGTTCCGGCTTGGAATTCATCCAGTCCTGCCTTTCGCATGATGTATTCTGCATATAAGTTAAATAAGCAGGGGGACAATATACAGCCTTGTCGTACTCCTTTCCCAATTTGGAACCAATCAGTTGTTCCATATCCAGTTCTAACTGTTGCTTCCTGTCCCACATATAGATTTCTCAGGAGACAGATAAAGTGGTCAGGCACTCCCATTTCTTTAAGAACTTGCCATAGTTTGCTGTGGTCCACACAGTCAAAGGCTTTTGAGTAGTCAATGAAGCATAAGTAGATGTTTTTCTGGAACTCTCTGGCTTTCTCCATAATCCAGTGCATGTTAGCAATTTGGTCTCTAGTTCCTCTGCCCCTCCGAAATCCAGCTTGTACTTCTGGGAGTTCTCGGTCCACATACTGCTGAAGCCTACCTTGTAGGATTTTGAGCATAACCTTGCTAGCGTGTGAAATGAGTGCAATTGTATGGTAGTTGGAGCATTCTTTGGCACTGCCCTTCTTTGGGATTGGGATGTAGGCTGATCTTTTCCAATCCTCTGGCGACTGTTGAGTTTTCCAAACTTGCTGGCATATTGAGTGTAGCGCCTTAACAGCGTCATCTTTTAAGATTTTAAATAGTTCAATTGGAATGCCATCACCTCCACTGGCCTTGTAGTTAGCCATGCTTTCTAAGGCCCACTTGACTTCGCTCTCCAGGATGTCTGGCTCAAGGTCAGCAACCACACTATCTGGGTTGTCCAGGACATCCAGATCTTTCTGGTGTAATTCCTCTGTGTATTCTTGCCACCTCTTCTTGATGTTTTCTGCTTCTGTTAGGTCCCTACCATTTTTGTCCTTTATCATGTCCATCTTTGCACAAAATGTTCCTTTAATATCTCCAATTTTCTTGAACAGATCTCTGGTTTTTCCCTTTCTATTCCTTTCCTCTATTTCTTCGCACTGTTCATTTAAGAAGGCCCTCTTGTCTCTCCTTGCTATTCTTTGGAAGTCTGCATCCAGTTTTCTGTAACTTTCCCTATCTCCCTTGCATTTTGTTTCCCTTCTCTTCTCCGCTATTTGTAAGTTTTCAAATTAACAGGAAGGAAATTTTAAAAAGGGAGTGGGGACAGAATCTTCCTCTTTTTATCACCTGATGCATAGGTACCTCTGGAATCTAACCTTAAGAGCCTCACCTTAAGAGCCTGGGAGGGAATTTTACACCTCTTGTTTCTTTCTTTTAAAATATATTTTTAATTTTAATTTTTGCACTTTGGAGTGCTTTCCTCAAAGAGGACTGACTACATTTTACAACACTGTGAGGGTTCGATTCCTGGCTCCAAATTAGTCCCAAATAAATCACCAGACTTGCGTGGCTTTGAAATTGGAGTAACATTTATTGCGTTATGTAACTTTCCCTATCTCCCTTGCATTTTGTTTCCCTTCTCTTCTCCGCGATTTGTAAGTTTTCAAATTAACAGGAAGGAAATTAAAAAAAGGGGGTGGGGACAGAATCTCCCTCTTTTTATCACCTGATGCATAGGTACCTCTGGAATCTAACCTTAAGAGCCTCACCTTAAGAGCCTGGGAGGGAATTTTACACCTCTTGTTTCTTTCTTTTAAAATATATTTTTAATTTTAATTTTTGCACTTTGGAGTGCTTTCCTCAAAGAGGACTGGCTACATTTTACAACACTGTGAGGGTTCGATTCCTGGCTCCAAATTAGTCCCAAATAAATCACCAGACGTGCGTGGCTTTGAAATTGGAGTAACATTTATTGCGTTATTTAACAAAAATCCAGTGTCAGCAAATGTGTTCCAACCTTTCTCCCTCTCAGACAACGGGTCTGACAAGGGTTTCCACTCTTCAACTTCGAAGGGGTTTCCTTCCTGAGCATTCCAGGGTCCCAGCCAGTCCAGAGATGTACCTGGGTTCAATAACAGTTCGTTCTCCCCCTCCAACAAGGGGATTGTGTCCTCGTCTCTGTTGTCCACCCAGGCAAGCTCTTGGGTGGGATTGATCGTCTGCCAGAGTCCTCCCATCGTCCCGTCTTCTGCATCTCCCACATTCTCCATTCCAATCTCTCCCTCCGTTCTCTTTCAACCTTCTCTTTCTCCTCCCTCAATTTCCTTCTCCACTCTTTAGTCTCCTTCTCACCCCAGTACGATGGTTTAGGGGTGCTTTCTCGTCTTCTCCTGGCATCAGCCTCCTCCTTTGGGATCCTTAGCTTCTCCACCTTCCCAGTCCAGGGATCCTCTATCCACATCCACTCCCAGCCTGGTGGAAGTCCTCCTTCACCCCTTTTTATCTCTGCTAGTCCCGCCTCCACTTCTACCCACACTTTCCTTTCTATTCCTGCCAAAACAGTCCCGGTCTCTTTGACTGTTAATTCTTTCAAGTCGTCCTCTATCCTCCCCGGGTCTGGTCCAGGTGGTCTTGTCTTCCTGGGTGGGGGAATTGGCGGGGTTTGACTTTCTTTATCGGCAGTAGGTGGGAGGGACGGCACTCCCGTGAGAGGAACCTTGCTCTCACCTCCAGTCTTACAAATACTCTCTTTCTCTTCCGGTCTTCTCTTCCTTTTTCTTCAGGCTGCAGTCCCTTTGTGTGTGTGTGGTTTGTTCTTGTCCTGTGAACAGGCACTTCCTACTGCTTTGAGCTTGTAGACTTCACTCCCAAATATCTGCAAAAGATAACCGCCTGGCGGACTTCTTAGCCGGCAGCAGTTCCCTGTGGAAATGTGCACCTAACAGAAAGGATTCTGGGCAATATCCCAGAGCTATTGTGTTTTTATATGCACCTATTGAGACCACTCCGAAACTGATGGCATTCAAAGATCACACCACTGGCAAACACACACACAAACTGGTTGCTGTAGGTTTTCCGGGCTGTTTGGCCGTGTTCTGGAGGGTTTTCTTCCTAGCGTTTCGCCAGTTTCTGTGGCCGGCATCTTCACAGAGACTGGCGAAACGTTAGGAAGAGAAACATCCAGAACACGGCCAAACAGCCTGGAAAACCTACAACAACCATCGGATCCCGGCCGTGAAAGCTTTCGAGAATACACAGACATATTGATTACATCAGGATTGTTAACACGGGCAGTTGCTGGCAAGAGTGCCATTTGCAGAAAAACAGCAAAAAGCCGCACCCGGGTGTTTTTACTGCAGATTCATAAGGATCTGTGCACAACACCTGTTGTGTGGTATTGATTCAGTGTGAGGTGGCTCATGCACCCATAAGCGTCATGTGCAAATCCTCCAGAAACAGGCCAGGAGTGTTGCTAGTAAACACAGAAGCACTCTCTGAGGGGAACGTGTGAACCCCGCAATGTGTTGTTTTGTTCTTTATGTTTTGAGCAGCCTCCGGATTCTGTAGTTCTGGATGTGGCTGACGGGGCAGGCGTGCATGGAGGAAGCAACCAGAAAAGGTGGGGCCGCCTTGGAAACGAGGCACGGGCCTGTGGTGTGGTGGGAGTGTGTGGGGAAGCATTTGAAATTAGAGATGGGCACGAACGGCCAGTTCGGTGGTTTGTTTGTCAGACAGTCAGGATTTTGGCACTTCCCAGCCCCGCCTCCTCTGGTGAGCAACCACCCAGAGGCAGCACCCCACCGGGCACTGCCTCTGAGTGGTCGCCCACCGGAGGAGGCGGGGTTAGGAAGCACCAACCACCTGTTCGTCCAATAAACAAACTGGTACGAACCACCGAACCAGGAGTTTGTGCCCATCTCTATTTGAAATCTTACGGAGTCTTTGTTCCCAGGACCTCCTTTCCTCCTTTTGAAATCGTTTTCTTCTTGCTGTCTTGGGAAACCCACAGTGTGTTTTGTTCAAAGAACTGTTGGGAGAATTTTAGGTCCTGTTGGCTTCTTCTGCACCCAAGCATGAAACGCGTGAAATGGCCGTGTTCTCCTGCAGTGAGTTCCCCAGGTGAATCGGCCAGTGTGAGGCCAAAAACTCACAGTGGCCAATTCACGAGGAGAACTCGTTACAGGGGGCAACAAGGATGATCAGGGGACTGGAAACCAAGCCCTATAAGGAGGAAAGACTAGAAGAACTGGGCATGTTTAGCCTTGAGAAAAGAAGACGGAGGGGAGATAGGGTAGCACTTTTCAAAGATTTGAAAGGCTATCGTACAGCGGAGGAGTAGGACACGTCATAATGGGCTCAAGCTACAGGAGGCCAGATTTAGGCTGAATATCAGGAAAAACTTCCTAACTGTTAGGGCAGTACAACAATGGAACCCATGACCTCGGGAGGTGGTGAGCGCTCCAACCCTGGAAGCATTCAAGAGAAAATTGGACAACCACCTGTCAGATCTGCTTTGATCTGTTTTCCTGCCCTGAGCAGGGGATTGGACTCAATAGTGATTCTATGAACGCCTCCTCCTTTCTCGTTTGCAGCGGAGGAGCAGGCCCTAAGACTGGCAGAAGCCATTTCTGCCAGTGACAAGGAGACAGCCCAGCAGTGTGCCACCTGGCTGGCCAAGCGGCGCGTCCCCGTCGTGGTGCAGGTGAAAGAGGACACCAAACCCAAACAGACCATCAGGTGACTGCCTAATCGCTGGTGACGTGCAGAGAGCTGAACCGATATGGCCCCGTTCTCATGGGATTATTGTCCCTGCGGGGGAATCCCAACCCGTGGTGCGCAGAGATGCTCAGGAGATGAAAACAAAGTTTGAAATGGCTCAGGGGAGTTCAGAACACAAGTGCCTCCCACCTGAGTCCCAAGCGGTCCTGGGAATCACGTGAAGGCTGGAAAATGTGTTACAGCCCATTGGATGCCCAAGCCAGCTGCTGGAAGTGGTGGCTGGGGATTTGGGGGATTGTAGTCCAAAGTAATAATTTTTCCAAGCTCTAGAACATTACAACAGGGTTATTTCTTCTGAGCCCAGGTTTCCAGAGGCTGAAAGAGCAGAGGAAATAATCTTGGATTTGCTTATGGCAGGAAAGGTGACTAACTCAGTCCGGAGAACAGCAAAAACCACAATTCTGGACTCCTCCCTATGCCAACAACCCCAGAGTGGATGGAAAGCTGCCTTTTACTGTGTCAGATCATGCATCCATCCTGCCCAGTATTACCAGCGGTTCTCCAGGGCGGAGGTTTTTCCAGCCTTATCTTGAGATCCTTGGTATTCCCAGAGGTCTCCCATCCAAGAAGTAACCAAGCTTGACCCTGCTGAGCTTCCAGAATTGGACAGGATCAGGCCATGTTTAGGATGGTAGAATGAGAAGAGAGAATTCTCCAAGGAGAATCGGTGGCCATAGACAGGGACCGTTTTTAGCAGGTAGGGTGGAAGATGGCCTTCTCACAACTCTCTTCCCTTCTTCTCCTAGGCTGTGGGTAGGCGTGGAAGATGCTCACATGAACACCATTCCCATTTACCTGCAAGTGCAACCCTGCATGACAGTGGCTTCCCTAAAAGACATGGTGAGGGCTGTTTGATGTGTATGGATCTCGGTGAACCAGACGCCCCATTTCAGTTCAGCACATGCTGATGGGTCACCTTGGGTTCAGAGGCTGGGGAGGGCCAGGCCGCTTTGCAAAGAGCCATTCCTGCTGCAGCGAGCCACAGGCCTTGACTGAAGCAGACGAGTGAGGTGTACATTGCAAACGCTCGCCTTCTTGAGAAGTGCTGTTAGCCAAGAAGGGCAGTAAATTATTCATGTGCCTTTTTAAAGTACAGTAGGGCCCCTGTATCCGCAGCATTGGTATCCACTGATTCACTTATCCACCGTCTCAAAATATTAAAAACGTTAAAAGAAAAATTTCCAGAAATACATATTTCTAATGGTGAAGTTACCAGAACTTGCCACTAGAGGGAGCCAAAGACCGTGCTATGTACAGTATAGTGTTCACTAGCAAGATATATTTCCATGACATCATTACCAGAAATGGCCACTAGAGGGAGCCAGAGACCATGCTATGTATAGCATTCGCTATTATAATAGCGTTAGCTCTAATCTGCATTTTTCAGCATCCACGGAGTGGGGAGACTTGAAACCAATCCCTCATAGATATGGAGGTTCTACTGTATACCGAACCCATATAAAAAGGAGTAAGTGGATATATAGAGTTGTGACTTCCTCAGTTTCTGAAAAAACAACAAAGAGTCCATAAAAATGGACACGTTTTATTTTGCATAACCTTTTTGGTGCATCCTCCTTTTCCCCCCCCAACTTACTAAGCGAAAAAGAAGCATAAAGCTTAGAGAAAATATCCAGAAGGGGCTATAATTCTGGGGCAGGAAGGGGTTACCCTTTTCGAAGATTGGGTAGACCATAGATAAATTCCAAGTTAGAGGAATTTGACTGTTCATGTTCATCTCTGTAAACCATTTAGCAAATACAAGGGCCACACCAGTTTGGAGCTATTGTGAAAAGGTTAGGGGAGGAGAAATGCTCGCCTGGACCCTTAATGGGCCTTGGTTAGGTTGATCAGGTGCTCAGCTACGTGAGGGCATGCTGTGTCCCAAGTAGGAAGAGCTCAACAGTTTACAAACGATACCGAAGCCGTTGGTGATTTGTAAAGCAGCCGCTGCCATCTTATCCTCTATGATTCTGGGAACCTCAGCCCGACCATGGGCAGGCAGTGGCCCGGAACATGCACTCACCGTTTTCCATGACAATGGGGTCCAAACTCTCCCCCGGTGTCCTGGTATATATTTGCTTTATGAAGACGTTTATAAAAGGACCTGAAGTTAATAAGCTGGTTCCCAGCTGCTTCGGTTTCCAATTTAAGACGCTGTCTAGAAAGCTTGGCCAGAGTTCTCTTGGCATCTTGGCCATCTGTCAAACCAGGAGGAGGACTTACTCTGGGATCTGGAAGACTGGATCAAGGTCTAGTTAAAAAGGTGGCCCGCTGTCTGTTGATACAGGTTCTGGGTGGAAACTGCTCCTGAGAGGCGGTGAGAACAGAATGATGGCACATCTCTGGGGCTTAACTGAGCAGTCAGGAATGGTGAAAGCAATTCCATCCACCTCGGTTTTCTAGTCCTTAATAGTTGACCATCCCAGTTATGGTGAGAGGCTGACTGAGAAGCAGCAACACCAATATCCAATAAAAGTATAATGGGTGCCGCTAGTGCGGTGTAAGATATCCGTCTCTTCTACAGAGATGAAAACAGGGGGGCTAGCCATGATCAAGAACGCTTGCCCCAAAGGTAGTAACAAAGGTAACATCGCCTCTAGCCTTATCCCAGGAGCTGCTATTGATTCAGATAGGATGATGATAATATTTAAACTCGAGAAGTTCCTTCCCATGCTAGTTCAGGCACTGACCCCTGGGAAGATATTCCTGATCCAGGTGCTGTAAGAACTGAGATTTAGTAGAGCCGTTTCTAATCCTAGCCTTCAAATCACCCATAATAAGAAAGTTTACGGAGGGAAAATGAGTATTAATTTAGCACAGAAGATGATCAAATGGAGCCTTTTGTAATGGTAAATGAGTCGAGAGGGAGAGGTGAAGGTAAAGTAAAGGTGATCTATTAAGAAGTGCTATCAACACTAGCCAAAGGAAAAGAAAATATTTATTTTAAGAGCCAGGAAATACAGATATAAGCCCTTTAGTTTCCACAGAAATTAAGTTAGCTGAGCTACTCCTCGGATGCCCAAAAGAATGTGTTTTTGTGGCAGGACCGTAGAAGGAAGATTAACTTGAGAAATTTCATCCTCAACTAACGAGGTCCCTGGTAAATGTACTTTAATACCAGCTGTAAAGAATATAAAACTGTTGTCTTTATATTTGTTATTCCAGCCTCCCACGTCCCAGGATAAACAGTTTAGTCAACGAGAAGGGATAGTGGAGTCAAGGACCTGCCCCCTAAGTCAAAAAAACACAACACTTCCCCCTTAGTAGCTCTGGACTTAGTGAAGTTGGTGGTCTGATCTGCCGACATCAACAAGGTTAGGTGAAGGAAATTCCTGGGGGTTCCAGAATTTGAATTAGAGGTCCAGGTGTGAGAGGTTGGTGTATCCAAGCATCTTCCAAATTTATCTGCCCCACTTAGATGGAAATTCATAGCAGAATTTGTTGGAGAGAAGGGTTGATTGAGGCTATTCGTTATGGTTACAAGGATTTCTGTATTGCTTTGATTCCTGGTCAGTTGACACCGCTTCTCCTTCAAAACATCAGTTGGCTGGAGCTCTGGACTGATCTTATTGACATTGGAAATCACCTTAAAAACTGTATTTACTGGTGGGTGATTCGACAGAGCACGCCTCTGTGGAAAACCCCTCTCTTTCTTTTCTAGATATCTCATGTCATTCCCTTTGAGAAAGGTTTGACTGATTATACTTGAGGGCGATAGCAGGAAGATTTATAGCATCTTGACACTTCTTAAGGTCTACAGATGAGCTTTACTACCTGGGCTCTTGGTAATTCCCTGTCCTCTTTACTATAAAATTTGACAACATCCATTTTTGATTCAGCCAAATCGCTTTCTATTCTCCCTGCTAATGACAGTCCTTTGGCCCCGGTATGATTAGTTCCCAAATCATCTGCCAGAAATTCTAACCGCTTCAAAATTATATCTTCCGCACTGACTATATCATTAATGGTGCAAGAACTGGGAACACCACATCTACTATGTGCATAAAATGGAATCTGTTTTTTTTTTTTTTTTTTTAGTATTAGGAAACCTTTTGAGGAGTGTGCTTTCAGCCAGGTATCACAACGTTGCCCTTTCAGAGCTGAAAACCAATCTTTAATAACCTTTGAATAAACTTTGAACTGCAGACATGGAAGGGGGCCCCTCGGGATCATGAAGCCCAGCCCTTGTCAAGGAGGCCCAGTGGAGGAATCGAACTCCCAACCTCTGGCTCCGCAGCTGGATGGCTGAACCCCTGAGCTCTCCGGCAGTTCCATAGGCTCTTATGAAACCAAAAACCCTCATCTGTTCCTCTTTCTGTTGCTTTCTCTTCTACTGTCTCTCCCTCTTCCCTTTGGGTTGTAAAGAAGCGAATAATCTTTAGATAACCTTTTTTTTTTAACCTCTCCTGCAAACCGGTGGGCTACTCACCTGCTCAGGAAGAATCTCTCGGTCATGCTTTGGTGGTTAAAAACACAATTGTTTTCAGTAGGTATTGCTGGCTTGATGGCTTATTTTCAAGCCAACGCCTCTCCTTCTTTATGTACGGAAGCTGGTCTGACTCCTGTGGCAAAAATCATTGTCCACACAAGGCCAAACAGAGGGTGCGATGAGAATGAAGAAGAGAGTAACAGATGAGATCAAAAACTGATTATGGGACCTCCAAATGCCATCTCACTGAAGCCGCCATCTTAGTTCTTCCCCCATGATGTAGCCCATAAAAGCAAGTGCCGAACAATATCTGTTAGTCTTTTGAATGCCACAAGACTCCAAGCCGCTGGAATCCAGTTTTTGCTCTTAATTAAAGCAGGCCCATGGAATCCGTTTGCCAAGGGGCAAGCGGAGACGTAGGTAAATCCTGTTGAATCCGTGGGCCGACTCTAGCTGCGGTTGCCCGTTGGCTTCAAGCTTTGGTTTCTCAAATCACGGCCCGTGTTGCTTCATTGGCTTTATCGCCGCTTCTTCTTTCTCCCGGCCCAGATGTTTCTCCACTATGGTTTCCCTCCCAGCATCCAGAGGTGGGTGGTCAGGCAGAGGCTGCCTCGAGACCACGAGACCCTCCACTATAACGGCATCCAGAGAGACGGTGACGCGGTTTACCTCTACCTCCTCTCTGCCAAGACAGCCAAGCTGAGGAAAGAGACTTTCGAGAAGGACCACGAACGCCGCCAGCTAGAAGGTGAGGCTGTGATGTCAAAGAGCAGGGTCTCCTGACGTTGCAGAAAGCCGCATCCAGAGGGCACTCCTGGAAACCGGTGGCCGGAAACAATGCCGGGCTGGGTGCACGTCGGCAGATTTTGGGGGGCATCGGGAGACCTTGTCTCCTTGCTGTTTGTTCCCGTGACCTGGCCTGTGAGGTGATGTGCAGCTGACCCCTCTTTAGGCTTTCCAGGAAAATAGGGTCTGGAGGGTCTTAGAGCTTAGGAGCGCTCAGCCAAGGGGTCACTCAAGTGGCCATCATTGGATTTGGCTGGGTGGTGGCTGAAATTTTGATCAACTCTGTTTCACCGATCGGGAAACACATCCGGAGGGGTAGAATTCACTGTAATCCTAGGACAGGCGTGGGAAACGTGGGGGCCACATGTGGGCCCATGGAACGTGGTGACAGGTAGCGTTCCTTCAGAGAGCCTTTTAAACCAGAAAATCAAGGACGTGGAGAATTACGTTTCACGAAATTCTCTTTTAAGCCAACTTCCCCATTTGCCCTCTGTGTGTGTGTGTGTGAACTTCTGGTTTTCAGCTGGAGAGGGCCGGGTGGTGAAAAGGGCAGGAAATGCGCTCCCAGAAATCCTCCCACCTTTCCACCAAGGCTTCCTTTGGAAACGTTCACCTTACCAGCTTGCCCCGTCGGGGAGAGAAGTCTCTTTTCCGTCTTAGATTTTGAAGGGTGGCCGAGGGGGTGCCCCTCGATGACCGGCTGTGTTTTCGAATGGTCTCCGCTCTGGACCCGGACGAAGCAGAACGGGCTTTCGTATCATTGCTGCCTTTGTCTTCTTTTGCAACCCCATCAGAGTTAGGAATCAAAGAGGAGGTCTTGCTGCCGCGGGGAACGGCTGAAGCGGCAGCCTTGACTGGGGCGGCATCTTCAGACCTCTTGGATCACCCAGCGGAGGAGAAGGACGCTGCTTTGCCTCCCCCCATCAGCCCCCCAAAGGTAAGAGGCTGGGAGAGTGTCCGGGTGCAGGCAGGAATGCCCGACGTTCTGCCCTCGGGTGACCCCCCACCTCTCTCCTTTCTCTCCTCTGTGGGCGGCTTCCTAGATGGGTTGGCAGTGCCCGACGTGCACCTACGTCAACACACCCCTGCGGCCGGGCTGCGAGATGTGTTGCACGGAGCGGCCTGTGGATTACACCACCCCGGAGGGCTATCAGCCGGATGCCGAGGAGGCGCAGTGGCTGCAGAAGGAGAAGGAGGCCGCGCTCCAGTACGAGCAGGTCAGACAGACGGTGGGGCACACTCGGGAGTGAGGGTTCAGTGGTTGGCCTCTGCGGGCGGACTGTTTCAGACCCCCTGGGACGGTGTTTCAAGAAAAAGAGGCACCGGGTTGGGGGGTTCAAGGCAGTATCGCAGGCAGATGAACACGGAAAGGTGCTGTATCTCAAGCTGGACCAAGGGGAAAGGTTCGCTTTTTGGAATTTTGGACCCCCCATTCCACAATCGGTGGGGCCATGGACGATGCTGTGGGGGTCCTGCAAGCGGTAGCCCCCACCCCACTATTCCAGGGTCTCCCTCTAGCCCAGTATCATTGCCTGCTGCTGTTGATGAAGGTTCTCTAAAATCTTGGCAAGAGAAAAATATCTCCAGCCCCCGTTATGTGGGATCCTTAAATGAGGCGTGTCCAGATTTGTTCAGATTTGGACACTTCTACACCCAGAATAGGTGCCGTGAAGTTTGACTCCGCTCCTGGAAACTCTTTCTCTCTCTGTGTGTAAGACGGGAGCACTTCCTGAAAGTCAATGACCGTTTTTTGGTAGCTTTTACCTCTCCCTTCCCAAATCCTTAACTCCAGACGTCCTTCACACACACCCCTCCGATTCTTGGGGGAAAATACTGGGTTTTCAAAATAGCTAATGATACCTCCAGATACCCAGGAATCCCTCTAGATCTTTTTTGGATGGAGGAAGAGAGAATTCCATTTTAAAAGGTAGCAGTGGAAAGTTTCAGTAATTAAAGAGTTCTAAAGAGCCTGCTGGCACAGTGGTTAAACTGCAGTACTGCAGTCAAGACTCCGCTCACGACCTGAGTTCGATCAGGATGAATTTCGGTAGCCGGCTCAAGGTTGACTCAGCCTTTCATCTTTCTGAGCTTGGCAAAAATGAGTTCCCATCTTGCAAGGGTGGGAGCAATGCGTAGCCTGGATAATTAAATTACAAAACCACTCAGAGATTGCTTTAAGCACACTTTAAGCAGCACACTTTGCTTTTTTCTTCCTACCCTATCCTGCAGTGGCTTCCTGGTGATGAAAGGGATTCCACAGGGGCCTTGGGACTAACTGGGAGTGTTTTATTTCTGAAAAATCACAGTGACTGATGACATCCTCAGCTTTACTTAGCATAATTTACAGAACAGGATCCAAGCTATAGACTACACATTTTCTTGACAGTCACTGGCTACCTACGTAACAAAAGATGATTTAAACAGGGAAGGTTGTTGGAATTACAAAGGAAGACAACCAGTGGAGTTGAGACAGATCGTTAAAGGTACTTAGACGTTTTCTCTTCTGATCCACACCAAACCTCCTCTTCCAGTCCATATTTAAAACTCAGTGAACACTGGCCTCATGAAAACAGGCAGCTGATGTAGCAGCTATCCTGCAAAAGGAGGTTTGGAAATGAGTCCTTGAGCCTGGGAGGGGCAACTTTTTAGGGGCTGGGGCAGGGCACATGTCCTCCCAGGGCCACACCTGACCTGCAAAAGCTTGTAAATGGCAAAGAGAGTTTTTTTGGGGGGGGGGGGGGGGAGTAGGTAAATCAAACAGGAAATGTATTCTCGAAGGCTTTCACGGCCGGGATCCGATAGTTGTTGTAGGTTTTTCGGGCTGTTTGGCCATGTTCCGAAGGTTTTTCTTCCTAACGTTTCGCCAGTCTCTGTGGCCGGCATCTTCAGAGGACAGGAGTTAGAACTCCGTCTGTGTTCTGGTGTAGTGTGTGGGATAGTTGAGTATTTGTAGCTGTGGGATCAGCTTTGTGTCCTTTTCAGGAGATTGGGTGATTATGGTGATCTGAGTGTTACTGCACACAAAAGACTAGCTAACGACACCCATCAATCACAGTGACAGACCATCTCCCCCCCCCCTTATCACAACAATACACCCATAACAAAAAACACGCTGATCACCATAATCACCCAATCTCCTGAAAAGGACACAAAGCTGATCCCACAGCTACAAATACTCAACTATCCCACACACTACACCAGAACACAGACAGAGTTCTAACTCCTGTCCTCTGAAGATGCCAGCCACAGAGACTGGCAAAACGTTAGGAAGAACAACCTCCGGAACACGGCCAAACAGCCCGAAACACCTACGACAACCAAAACAGGAAATGACTGGATGTTCAGTTCTTGGAGAGGCATTTTATTCTGGGGGGGGGGGGGGGGATAAACCAAGTGAAAAACCATTTCTGTTGGATGCCTCTAGCAGTAGCAGAACCTACTGGGAATTTAAAAAAAAAAACAATTATTATTATTGCCTCCAGCGCAGGAGTTTTGCTGGGACAAGAGGGCCTTCAGAAACTGAGAGTGGACGGGACCCATGGGCTGTGCTTTGCCCACCTTCTCTTAGGTGTGTCCTGCTACCTGCCATCTCTCTCTCTCTCTCTCTCTCTCTCTGTAGGCCCAGGAACAGCAGAGGCAGAAAAACTACCAGCAGTTCCTGCAGCTGGACGGGCAGAGCCTGGTGCCCTCGGATGGGGCCATGGAGTGCCCGATCTGCTTTGCGGTGCTGGCACCTGGCGAGGGGGTGACTTTGCGGGAATGCCTGCATTCCTTCTGCAGGTAAGCTTCCCCGAAGACCCCTGCACGGTGGCCGCTGGTGCCTGCTTGAGATTTGCAGAATGATACTCGGCTCGCAGTGCGGCAAGGAACTGTTTCCGAGTGAATGGCTCCATTTCTCTCTGGTCAGGTGACCTTCTGTTGGACTGTGCAAGGATGCAGGGTTGGGCCATAAGCAAATTGGGCAGGGGTGAGGGCTGGCAGAGGGTCTCCTCCAGCCTCTCTCTCTCTCTCTCTCTCTCACACACAAATGCACACATGGCCCATAAGACACATATAGGCACAGATACATGTGCCATGTGCATTCAAAGGCACGTGTGCAACTCACGTTCTCACCGATCCATAAATGTGTACATTCTGTGTGCACACAGACAGACACACACACACAGCCTGTACGTCAGTGGAACACAACCAGTTCTTGAGAATGTTTTAAGAGAGAGAAAAACCAACATCCCAACCCTTCTGGCTTTGCCAGGGGGATTGCCACCCCAAGCCACTGTTTGCCGAGGCTTCCAGGACCAGAAAACGTGTTTTGGGTGAATCGTCCCCCACCCCCAACAAGGACCCAAGGAGTCTCCCAAAGTTCCTGGGGAGCGAGCCGAGGCTTGCCGCCTGCCCTTCACCCACCCTGGCTGTAAATGAAATGTGCACAAATTCCAGCACAGCTGCCTTCCCTTCCCTTCCTCCTGACATGACAGGGGAGAGCGGAGAGAAGTCTTTGTGAGTTGCTGAACCAAAAAGGGGGGGGGGGGGAGGTCTTGCAGGCCAGAGGGTGCTGGTTTGCGACTCCCAGCTGGATTGCCCCAGCAGTCTCAGGGCTGGCTTTAAAGATAATTTGGGAAGGCGTCCTTCCTCCTCCATCTGGCTCCTTCGGTGAGCTAGCTAGCCAAGGGTAAAAACCGAGACAAGCCAAATAAGGGGAATGAAGCCAGGGGTGGCAAAGGATCGCTCACGGAGTATCCTGCTCACCCCTACGTCTGAAACAGCCTCGGTCCTGTAACGTTCCACCCCCTTACCTTTCTGATAGGAATCTTCAGGTCGTTTTAGCGATGGTTGCTATTTGAAGTGCAGGTGTTTATGTTTTTTTGGACTACAACTCCCAGAATCCCCCAGGCAGAGAATCCTGGGACGTGTCGTCCCAAACCCACACACCTGCACCACGCCAGTTGCTGTCCTCGTTGAAAATCCCAGAAAAAGGATGGAACAGAGGGGGGCTCCTGCTCACGGCCGTGGAACCAAAACGTCTCGGCCGACTTCGGATTCACGGCTTGAAGATGTGAGCCGAAGAGGCTAAGGCAGCTTTGAGATGTATGTGCCCTTGGCACACGCACGTTTGTGGCACAAGTGTGCAAAGGGCAGCTTGTGTTTCTGCACTGGAGCTGTGCGGGAGCTCTTGAGTCAGCTTCCCCTCGGCCTGTTCCCCTTCAGATGTGGTGGACAAGCACCTTCCGTGATCCCCAGCCAACTCGGCTAACGGGAGATGCCCTTCCGGATATCCGGTGGGGAACCAGGCCGGGAGACGGCTGCTCTAGATGGGCAGGGAAGCGGCCCCTCCTGGCCCTCCCTTACGTTCCCACCGTTGTTCCCTTGCCACCTTCCTCCCCACAGGGAATGCTTGAGAGGTACCATCCTCAACAGCCAGGAGCCGGAGGTGTCCTGCCCTTACATCGACGAGAACTACTCCTGTCCGTCGCACCTGCTGGAGCGCGAGGTCAAAGCGGTAGGGCAGGCAGGGGGGAACCTGGGCGAAAAAACTGCCTCCCATGGGTTGCCCAGCCCGGAACACAGCCCGGCCAAGCTGGGAGGGCGGAGGCGTCCAACGGGTTCTCCTATCTCCTCTTAAGGCACTCGGACGGCTCCTCTCTCTCACGGCACATCCCCGGGAGCTGAGGTTGCAGGCAGAGAGCGCTTCTGAGCTGCTGCGTGGTCTCAGCTGCCACGGAAACCCTGGCCCAGCCACGTCACCACCCTGTCCCCTCCCGCTTCTCAGCGCCAGGGGCAGACCACCTTGTGGTGTCTTCCAGATGTTGCAAGCAGATGCTGTGATGTGCCATCATGCGGCTTCCAACGTGCGGGGACCCTATGAATTAGAGGCCTTCAGAGGTCTTGCTGAGGTTTTTGCAAACTCAAGCCTGCGGCTTCCTTTACTGAGTCAATTCATTTTATGTTGGTGGTTGTTCCATGCCCTCAAGCCCTCCAGCTTCTCGTGGCTCTATGGATGAGCGATCTCCTAAATATCCTGTCCTTAACAGCCCTGCTCAGCTCTTGTAAGCTCAGGCTTGTGGGTTCCTTTAGGGAGTCAGTCCATCTCATATTCAGTCTTCCTCTTTTCCTGCTGCTTTCCACCTTTCCCAGCATTATTGTCTTGTCCAGAGAAACCTGCCTTCTCAGGATGTGCCCAAAGTAAAAGAGCTTCAGTTTCAACATGTTTGTCTCCGGAAATAATTCAGGCTTGATTTGATCTAGGACCCACTTGTTTATCTTTCTGGCAAGCCCGGGATATCTGCAAAGGTCTCCTCCAGCACCACATTTCTAACTAATCTGCAATACAAGAGTGATAGGGAATACAAGAGTGTGGATGGTCTTGGTCTTGGGCTCCAGGGACACATCCGGACACTTGATGACCTCTTCTAGTTCCTTCATCGCTGCCCTTCCTAGTCTCAGCCTGTTTCTGGTTTCTTGTCCGCAGTCTCCCTTTAGATTGATGATTGAACCGAGGTCTACAAAACCTTTCACTATTTCAGTTTCTTCATTGTCAACATTGAAGCTCTATTGTTCATCCTTAGTCATGGTTTTTCTCTTCTTAATGTTAATTTCCAGTCCTGCTTTAGCGCTTTCTTCTTTCACTTTCATTATAGTTAATTTCAAATCATTGCTGTTTTCTGGCAGTAAGAGGATGCCATCTGCATATTTTAAATTATTGATGTTTCTTCCATCAATTTTCACTCCTCCTTCAACTGAATCTAGTCTGGCTTTCTGTACGATATGTTCTGTGTACGGATTGAACAGATAAGGGGATAAGATGCACCTTTGTCTGACCCTCTTTCCTATAGGAAACCATTCTGTCTCTCCATATTCTGTCCTAACAATACTTTCTTGTCCACAATACAAGTTACCGTATTTTTCTGTGTATAAGACGCCCCAATGTATAAGACGCCCCGATGTAAAATTTTCTAACCCCAAATTTAAAAATCTAAGCAAGGTTTAGCAAGTGGAGGGGGAAAGGGATCAAAGCAATCCTGCAACTGCACGATCGCTTTGATCCCTTTCCCCCTCCTTTTGCTAAGACCCGTGGGGCTTAGCAAGTGGAGGGGAAAGCAGCAATCAAAGCATGGCAGGATTGCTTTGATCCCTTTCCCCCTCCACTTGTTTTTGTTCTTGCCTCAGCTTACTTCCATGTATAAGATGACGCTCAATTTTTTGTCTAAAGATTTTAGACAAAAGTATCATCTTATACACGGAAAAATACGGTATGCATCAGGACAATCAAGTGCCGAGGCACACCCATTTCTTTCAGAACAACCCATAATTTCTCATGATCTACACAGTCAAAGCCTTTGCTTTAGTCTCTAAAGCACTTCAGTAGCCGATAAGTACTTGCAATATGATCTCAAGTGCCTCTTCCATTTCGGAATCCAGCTTGAACATCAGGCATTTCTCACTCCATATAAGGTAAAAGCCTTTGCTGCAATTCTTTGAGCATCACTTTGCTTGCATGGGAAATTAAAGCAATGATCCTATAGTTACTGCAATCCATGGCATCTCCTTTCTTGGGAATTGGAATGTTTATTGAGTGTTGCCAAAGTGTGGACCGTTGTTTTATTTTCCATATTTGTTGGCATATTCTTGTAAGGATTTTGACAGATTATGCCTCTGTGGCTTGAAATAGTTCTATTGGTATTCCAGCTACTCCTGGTGATTTATTTCTTCCTAGTACTTTCAGCGCAGCTTTCACTTTACTTTCTAGAACTGCAGATTCTTTGTCATAGGATTCCTCTTCAAAGGAGTCTGTCATCCTTTTATCTGTTCTGTATAAGTCTTTAGTATACTGTTTCCACCTTCTCTTTATCTTCTCCTGGTCAGATAGTGTACTATTTTGTTGGTCATTCAGCATTCCTAATCTAGGCTTAAATTTTCCTTTGATTTCTTGAATCATCTGGAAGAGATATTTTGTTTTTTCCCTGTTGCTTGTGTTCTCTATTTCTTCACACTGGTTGTTGTGGTAGTTCTCTTTGTCTCTATGTGAGAGCTGCTGAAAAGCTGCATTCAGGGTTCTGAAACTATTTTTGTCACCTTTTCCTTTTGCTTCTCTCTGTCCTTTACAATTTTAAGTGTTTCTACCATCATCCGTCTAGGTTTTTCTTTTCTTTTCACTACAGAAATTGTATTTTTGCATTCTTCCTAAAAAATATCTATGGTTTTAATCCTTAGTTCTTCTGGTTCTTGGTCAATTTAGTTTAATAATGAAAAACTGTTCCTTACGTGGACTTTAAATTCATTAGGAATCTTTTTTAAAATTATATTTTGGCACTGTGATTCTTTTAGTGTACTTTTTCCTCTTTACTGTAATGTTTGATATTAACAGTTCATGGTCAGTACCACACTCTACTCCCAGTCATGTTTTGCAGAGAGGATGCTACTTCTCCATTGAGCAGAATATCCATCTCCTGCTTCCAATTACATGGTCTCTTTGATTTCTCTATTGACCATCTGGTGATGTCCATCTGTACAGCAATACATTTCCTTTCATTTTTGTGCACATCAGCCACTAGACATCCTTTCAGCTTTAATCTAGTTGCATCATTAGCAACAGAGCTATTCGTACTGGTCCTTTGCTATTCTGCAGTAGCCGATGGAGTGCCTTCCAACCTGGGAGTCTCCTCTTCCAGCATTCTCTCTTGTTTCATTTTGGACTGTGTCTCAGGGTTTTCAAGGTAAGGAAAATTCAGTAGGGGCTTACCATTGCCACCTTCTGTGCAGTACTAACAAACGTTATCTTGAGTGTCACCTTTGGAAACAAACACAGCCTTGTGAAAAATGAGTGGCTGAACAGGATGGTCCTCCAGGAGAACCTGAGAAAATGGCTGGCTTGACCAACTCACGGCCATTCACGGATTGATTTCTGAATCAGAATTTGCAAATCTGGGTGTGACCTGGGACTTGAGCCTGGTGGCCCTCACAATATCCCCGGGCACTGAGTACCATAGATTCAAACTGTTTGCATGAGTCGATTTCCCTTGACTGAAAAATATTATGAGGGCAACTAAGGACAGTCCTTTTTCCCCACCTCTCCCAAAGGATTTTCTCTGAAGTTTTTTCAGTTTCCTTTGTAGCTCCTGAGCGAAGGTGAGTATCAGCACTTCCTAGACCTGAGTGTCTCTATTGCCGAAAACCGCAGCCGCTCCAGCTTTCACTGCAAAACCACGGACTGCCGGGGCTGGTGCTTCTACGAGGATGACGTGAACGAATTCTCTTGCCCGGTGTGTGGGAAGGTGAACTGCCTCCTGTGCCAGGTGAGAGAGGCTGCCCATGATGGGTGCCGTGTGGCGTGCATGCACGGGCTATTCCTGGAATGCAGAGTGCCTAGGCTGCAGCTGGAAGAAGACAAACTTAACTACAAGCAGATCACTGGGCGTTCGAAACATTTCTGCCCACGTGTTTCTGAGTAGAATAGAGACTGGGTGTGAAATACGACTGCACATACACATACCTTCAAACTTTTAAAAAAAGTCTGCACAATTCAAAAGGGGAAAAAAATAAACCTTCACTAATATTGGTGCACCCACCACCAGGACCAGAAGAGATAGAAGTATATTTCATATCATCTCGCTGAAAGCACCAAGTTAGGGAAGGCTGGGTTGAAGACTTCTCTCCGTACCCATGGATAATGAGATAGAGATGGGATTTTGAATGTTCTGGATGACAAACACCGTAATGCTCTATTCTGAGAGTTCTACCAGACAGGCAGACACCGAAATGTGGCTCACCTGGGAGAAAGGCCTTAAACTGGAAGACTTTGAGGCCTAGCTAGGCCTAGCTCCACCCGAACGTCTCGTTCTGCCCTGGTGTTGGCTGGGAGCTTCCTTTCTGAACAGGAAACGTGGTGGCGCTAGGCCTAGCCAAGCCTCAAAACCTTCCAGTTGAAGCTTTTCTCCTTGGTGTCTCTAAGGTGTCTGACTGCCAAGTAGAACTCCTGGAGTAGAGGATTATGGGATTTGTAGTCCAAGAAATCTTTTTTAAAAAACCCATGCCTAAATAGCAAATCTTCCTGGCTACAGACGTGCAAGTTCTTGAGTATGATACCCAGATTGCAACCTTTACTGTAGCAAAAAGGTGGGAGTTTCCTGCCTGTTTATGCTGTCCTGGATCAGTTTTGCTGTGACAGTGTTTGTACGGGCCCCAAATGTTGCACCTCTGAAGAAAGGCTTGATTACAATTTGAGTGTGGATAATGGGTAGCCAGGATCCAAACCGTGTCTTCTCTGTAGGCTATCCATGAAAACATGAACTGCAAAGAGTACCAGGATGATCTCCAGATCCGAGCGCAAAATGACCAGGCTGCATTGCAGACCACAGAGATGTTGCTGGTAAGGACGTGGACTGGCCTGGGAAGGGAAGCCGGGGGAAGGAGAGAGAGCCGGTTGCCCTCCAGGGTCAGGCTCACCAAATGCCATTAATGGGGGCCCTTGCAGTTGCACCACAAAGCAGTTTCACAACTGGGAGCCAGTTCACACCCACCTGATGCCCTCTAGAGAGGGTGGACTACAGCTCCCATTAGGCTGGCTGGGAATATGGGTAGTAGGATGGGAAAAGCCGCACTGCTGAACAACAAGAGATCAGAGAGATCTGGGTTTTGAGTTTCTGCCCGGGCATAATGCCCTGTACATTATTTTGGGTCTTGTGACTCCCGCCCTGATGTATCATCTTCTCAGGGAAATTCAGAAGAGCTCCTACATCATCCTGCCCAAAACTCTGGGGGGTGCGGTGGGGAGACATCCTTCATTCCTCTAAAATGATAACAGGGTGAGTCGGTGCTCCAACGCTTGCTAGGGAATAAGCCGAGCAGATCCATTATGGCACGTTTCTGAGACAACGGGCGTCGAGTTGAAAACCTTTCTGCTTTCTTGGAGCATCGTAGGAGAAAGATGACCAATGCCCAGATGAAACAGACTGAATTGGCTCCAAAAAACTCACAGGTTTAGCTTCCAAGTAAAAACCTTAAGAAAACAATCAATGATCAAGCTTTCGACAAGGAAAATGTCCTGTCATCTTCAGGATGACAAACGGCATACGGTGATATATACTCAAATGTGATTACACCACAAAACGTTTCAGGGGTACTAAGTGCTTAATCCACTTTCAGCTGTTCTGATGAGATCCATTACAGGAGGTCACTAAGTCTTTCCCCTTCCTCCCGGTTCACCACCTAGAATTGTGCCCCAGTGGGAGCGCCACCGGCAATTGCTGGGTTGGCCGGTACGGCTTCCTCCGTTCCTTGATCCTTGAATGAAGAGATATGTGATGGAACAAGAACATTTTATTATTATTATGATAACAGGGTTGGGGTTTTACAACAACCAGCATCTCTGGACTTTCCCGGGCTGGTTTCCTGCACTACCCAGTTGTGAGTTCTCAAGTCTAAATGAGTCTCTGGGTCTTCCGTCCCTCTGGTTAGCTCTACCGGGAGGGGGTGGTGTCCCGTTCCTTTCAACAGGGTCACCCTCGCTGACTCTAGACGTGAGAGAGCGTCGATAGGTCTGCCCTGAAGGCCGCTTTGCCAATCTCTCGCCCAGGGCTCCTCGGTTGTGGGGTGCTGCTTTGGGGAATTGTTGAGTGTTCGGTTTTTCCCAAAGGGACTGGAGGGTTGCTATCAACTGGACAAAGTTTTCCCAAAGTTGTTTTTCTTGCTTTCTTTTTTTTCTGCAGAGTCCCATTTACACGGTCATGTTTTCAGTCACTGGGAACAGTATGGCTAAGTCACAGTTCCTTCACACTTCTGGGAACCTCCATTCTCTGACACATCAGTGACCTATCACAGAGGGGTGTTTTTTTTTGGGGGGGGGGGGACACTGTGAGAATAATCAGATATACAATCTCCTCCCCTGAGAGTCTAACTGGTACAGACCCATATTATCCTGCTGCATTTAGAGGATGCCTTCCAAAACTGGAAGAGGCAAAGTCAACAAGCGTGTCTCTTGAGAGTTTTGGTTTCCTTTCAGAAAATGGTGCAGACTGGGGAGGCCATGCATTGCCCCTCGTGCAACATTATTGTCCAGAAGAAAGATGGTTGTGACTGGATCCGATGCACCGTCTGCCACACCGAGATCTGCTGGGTGACCAGAGGCCCGCGCTGGGGGCCGGCGGTAGGTGTTAATTGGGCGTACCCCTAAAGAGGAGAAACATTTCCCTTTTGGCAGTCTCTCTCTTGTGTCTGAGGAAGTGGACTTGTCCACGAAAGCTCACATAAACATATAGCAGTTAGTCTTTAAGATGCCACCAGGTTTTGGCTCAGTAATAGGACAAGTGAGAAGGATTTTGGAGTTGTTGTAGATTAAAAGCTGAATACGAGCCCACAGGGAGATGTGGCAGCAAAAAAAAAAGGCAAATCTTATTTTAGGATGAATTAACAGAAGTATAGTCTCCAAATCCTGTGAGGTACTGGTTCCCCTCTATTCAGCACTGGTTAGGCCTCATCTTGAGTCCTGTGTCCAGTTCCGGACACCGCACTTCAAAAAGGAAGCTGACAAATTGGAACAAGTTCAGAGGAGGGTGACAAGGAGGATCAGGGGACTGGAAACCAAGCCTTATGAGGAAAGGCTGAAAGAATTGGGCATGTTTAGCCTTGAGAAAAGAAGACGGAGGGGAGATAGGATAGCACTTTTCAAATACTTGAAAGATAGTCCTACAGAGGAGGGGCAGGATCTGTTCTCCGTCATCCCCGAGTGCAGGACACGCAACAATGGGCTCAAGCTACAGGAAGCCAGATTTCAGCTGAATATCAGGAAAAATTTCCTGACTGTTAGAGCAGTACGACAATGGAACCAGTTACCTTGGGATGTGGTGAGTGCTCCAACTATGGAAGCATTCAGGAGAAATTTAGATAACCACACTTTGGTTCCTGTTCCTGTACTAAGCAAGGGGATGGACTTGATGGCCTTATAGGCCCCGTCCAAGTCCATGGTTCTAGGATTCTTTATTTTTCTTTTGCCAGCTCCCATGCACTATTTCTCCTGTACTATTGACTGCTTCTGAATGGAAAGGAACAGCACCCTTTTAGGATCCTTGCGTGCATCGCCCAGCGTGGTTAGGCTTATGGCTTTGCATTGCATTGGTTCCCCTACCCAAACCCTGCATGACTGAACTGCCGGTCGCCTTGTGGCTCATGGGTGTTTCCTTCTGACCTTGCCCAGTGCCAAAGCAGAGCTTGAAGGCCTTCTAGCTGAGCCAGTAAACTCTTCTCATGCACTATCCAACCGCCTGAAAACCTTTCTGGAATTAAAATGCTCCCATGGAAAGTGAAGGCGGCATCCGAGTAAAGCCATGCCTCAGGTTTGCTTCTGAAATCGCAGCTGTCAAAACCGAACCTTCCCCATTTAAGAGGGCAAACTGTGCTAGTTTTGGGGCGTTGAAACCGTTATTCCTGCAGATGGTAGAACGATGGGAGGAGGATAACAGACCTACAGGGAAGCGCAGCTGAAGGGCCAGCAGAAGGCAGATCCGCGTTTACTTTGTGAGATTCACGAATTGGTTAAGGATGTTTGTCTCCCAATCATTAAACATGAAGAAGTACCAAGGATGGGCAGTGCTTCTTCTTCTTTTTTGGACTACAAGTCCCAGCGTCCTGGCTGGGGGATTCCGGGAATTGGAGTCCAAAGAGGTAACATTCCCAAGCTCTGGCAACTGCCACTGTGTTTTGTTCTGAATACTCCATCAGGGTTGGGCTTATACGAGTTGCTTAGCTGGTAGCCACAGTGGTCCTCACCCGTGTAATAGGAACTGGTTGCCTAGGGTGAGGTCCTTTGGCGGCCTTGCTAGCCTCCTAAAGAGGGTTGTGTTGCAGCTCCAGAACTGTTGGGACATCAGGTGGCGCATAAGGGGTTCCACACCCTTCTTCATTTGTAAGATCTGGGCCAAGCTCTTTCTAATTGGGCTTTTCAGAGGTCATGAATTCATTGGGTCGCCACGAGTTGGAAACTACTTAAATGTTACACAGCATCTTTGAAATTGCATCCCATGGCAGGTCAGGCGATGGCCTCAAGGGGGCCCCTGGTCCACCCAGGGAAAATCAGCGAACCAGGGAACGTGTGGCTTTTTCCCGGCTCTGAGATCAGACATGGTCTCAAGATGCACTTTATGGGTTGCCGATAGTCTGTGGGACCTGCATGGCTTGGTTTCAAAGAACATCGTGAAATTATGAATGAGATGGTCCGGCATTGTCTAGCTGTGAAGGTTTGCAGACCCACTGGCTGCCCCCCGTCTGGGAAATGAACCGTCATAGCTTTTCCTGGCTACAACCCAGAACACCCGCCCGTCATCGGCGCAACACAGATCGATGCTCTTGTGTACATTACGATCACAGGACCTCTTCCTAAGGCACACATAGACACCAGGCGATAGAATACCAAGTGAGAGTTTTCTTGCCCCTAACTCTGCATTTCCTACAGTGGAAGTGGACAAGCCCCGGGGTCCAGTTTTGCCTGGCCGTCACAAATGCATTTCCCCCCATTTTTCCAGCCCTACCTAGAGGAATTGAACAGGGGGTTAGACTTGATGGCCTTGCAGGCCCCTTCCAACTTCACTTTTCTATGATTCTATGAATCGGGGATGAACACTGGGATATTTTGCGGGGGGGCAAAACATTTTCTTCCATGGGCTTCTCCGTTTCCCACCCGACCAAAGGAGGGAGCTATTATGGAAAACCAGAACCTGTCATGTGGTGGCTGTGCATATACATGTGTTTTGTTTTTTAAATTTTCAAGAAACGCCCTCTTCCTAGAAATGTCTCTGCTTGTTTCTGAGTAACAAAAAGCAGCCGTCCGACAGCCTCCCCTCCAATCGCCATCTCCTTATCTTCATTGTATGCTCCGTCTTCATGTTGAGTGATCCCGATGAGAAATTCTGTGCTTATCTGCACAGGAAAGCTTGCATGGTTCCTCAACCGTCATCTGCACCCACTCTGGACTTTCCCTTGCCTCCGGCAGACAAGTAACAGCCTTGGGAAATAACCCACCAATATGGGCCAACCTCCTTTTCTTTTTTGCTTTGTCCCCAGGGCTCCGGCGACACCAGTGGGGGCTGCCGGTGCAAGATGAACGGGGCCCCTTGTCACCCAAACTGCCAGAACTGCCATTAAGGAAGGACCGGGAGCTTTTACGAGAGCCGAGGGACTCACTCAAGAGATGGCTGGCTGGCTGGCTGGGAAGGAGACGAACTGGAGGGCCTTGTTCTGATCAACCCAGCTTGTCTTAAGTCGAAACAAAGCAGTGTTTGGAAATGGTGGTTCCGGCAACCAACACCCGAAAACCCCTCTGCCACAGAAAGACGATGCATCACCTCCTTGTTTCAATTCATGTACTGACTGGACGGTCCTGGCCTCTCTCTTGCCAGGATCATACTGTACCTGATGCAGCCATTATGCAGACGGGGGGCCCTTTTGTTTCACCAGAAATAGTCTGGTTTCCCCTTCCAGCAGGTCTTCCTTCTTCACAAACAGCATTAAATAATGTACTCCTTCCAGACTATTGGGTAGAAATCCAAATGCACGGGTCAGTCTGTGGGTACTGAAGCGAGGTCTCTGAACCCTCTCACGGGATCAACCAGATGTGCACTAACACCAGGTTTGGGGCTCTGAGGTTCCTATCGGAACCTTGTGGTGCGGTAGTTATACTGCAGTACTGCGGTGAAGACTGCTCATGAACTGAGTTTGATCCCAATGGGCTCAGGGAGCCGGCTCAGAGTTGACTTAGCCTTTCATCAGTCTGAGATTGGTAAATAGGGTACCCGGGGGGGGGGGGGGAGGGAGCGATATGTAGCCTGCATAATTAAAAATTGTAAACCGCCCAGAGGGTGCTTTAAGAGCAATGGGGCACACTTTGCTTTTATGGAACATACCAATGTGGTGTATATACTAAGTTTGCCTGGTTTGTCCCAGCAAAGAGGAATTTATAATAAAATACATGGTCGCCGTGGCATCCTTCTGTGGGTAGCTGAGTCACTTGGTCTTGTATCATGCCAGACAAGGATGTCGTGGCACGTAGCTTTAGAATGAGTGTGAGGAGCCTCACCAGCACCGTTTGCCAGATGAAGTGCGTTCCACAGGGTTTGCGTGAGAGTAAGAAGCAATCTTGCCCCAAGAACTGGAAATGAAGGTAGGCGAGCGCGTCAGCCAAGGGTCCTCAGCCGGGCTCACCATGAACTCGAGAGGGCCAGAGCGGCTCAACCGGAGTTTGTTATGGCCAGAATATGTGGCATAAACAAAGGACACCCCCCTGCCTCTTCCTGACCTCTTGAGTCCTTTGGGGGGGGGGGGGCTGGACTGCTGTCATTAGACACACACACACACCGCCTGCTGGTGAGTCTGCTTCCACCTGACCCCAAGTTGCTGCCATTGGGGCCAGTGCATTCACGGTCTCTTGAGCAGCGATGGGATGGGAGAGCCGTCCCTCGTCCGTCGACGCCTTTTCGGGACGTCGCGGCGGCTCCTTTAGCCCCTTGTGCCTCCAGCCCAGCCTCTGGATTGGGTTGGGGGGGCCAGGAGCCCTGCTGGACACTGGGGCTTCCAAGGGTTGGGGGGGTGAGGGGGGATAGTGGGGGACTAAAAATAGGCACCCCTTCTCTCCTGTGCCCTCCTCTTAGCAACAGACCCACTAAGACCCCAGCCATTGGGTTTTCTATTGGCACGCATCCACCCATGAAGCACTGAATGGGTCCAGCTCGAGAGTCATCTCGCCCTACCATCCGAGTCCGTGTCTTCTGGTGTCCCCAATGCCATCCCTGATTTGCCTCTTTGGCCTCCTCTTCCCCCTTCGTCCTTCACAGCTGCCTGCTCACCCAGCTGGTCCTTTTTCCATCTCCTCCCCAGCTCCCGAGGGCCAGCCGGCTTGCCGTCCCTCCTCTGCACCCGCCCGAGGCCTGGGGAGTGCAGATCCCAATGGTCCTGGAGATCCAGGATGAAGGCAGACAGTCTGCGGGGGCACCAGCTGCAACCCCATCACAGGGAGAAATAGGCCATATGTTGGCTCCCCAACACAAGTGTTCATTTGGGTTCAGGATGCCAACACCTCAAGCTTCTTTGGTGTCCAAGTGGTTAAGAAGTTGCTGTCCAGGTGGCTTCATAAGAAACACAAAGACCGTGTTAATCACCCCCGCCGCAGAGCCGGAATCTTGTGTTATGAAGCAACTTTGCTCTGATCTTGCTGTCAGGCGCCAGCCAGCCTTTCCCTGCTGCCTGCCGAAGGGCTGGGAGCCACACTGCACCCTAGGGAGAAGACACGGTTGCGTCAGATCAGCCACCGACAGCTGATGTTGAAAAAGCTGCTTTGTCAGAAGTGAAGCAATGCTTTCCTGCTGATGCCTCCCAGCCACTGATGAGAAAAGTATGACCTGCCAGTTCAGGAAATGGTGCCAGACTAGAACAGCCTGACTCGGACATGAAGCAAGCAGAAAGCCTCCACATATTAGGAAACCACCACAGCGGGCAGGACAGAATAACCACATGATGAGCTGAAGATGCCTTTCACCATGGGGAGGCACACCTGGCCCTCCCCCAAGTCAAAGGCTACAGAGAAGGCGTTCAAGGAAGAAGAGGAAAACCACGGCATAGGGAGGGCAGGAAGAAACTTTGCCATCCATCTTTAAGTGAAAAAGAGCACACAAACGACATGCTTTAGTAAGAGGATATAGCATTTATTGATTTAATTTTTTTTACACAATTACAAGCCCTGTACAAATCGGAATTTTCTGTTTGTCCCGACACTCTTTATACAGAGGAGTTAAAACGATCAGCAAACTCTTAATGCACCAGGGGAGGAGCTGCTCATTTGCCCCCGAAAAAGACGGAAAACATTAGGGGGGGGGGTGCTGTCGACCTTTTCCTGCCCCAGTGCTTCAAGCTCCCTGGAGTTACGAATGGTTGGATGGTCCTTCGGCCGAGACTCTGGTTTTCACCTTCCCTTGAGAAACGGCAAGCATCCTTTTCTGGGATACAGATTGCTTTTTGTCACCGTAGCGATTATTGCAGGCTGCTAACAGCCAAGTCACGACCAGCGGTTGAGCTCCCTCTTGCCCCCTATGTAGGGGGGCCCAGCAGGGCAACCGTTAAACCTGCCCACAACTGCACAAGCAGGAGTTGTTAAGCACTGGGGGGGGGGGGACACACAAAGAGCTGCTGGAGTGATGGAGACTCCATGCCCCTGCGAGAGATCCAACTATACATTTCTGTGTTAACCGGGTGGGGGACAGTAACTCTTTGATTTAAAAGCCACGTGATCATTGGAGGCTTCGCCCACCACACCATCTATTTGTGGTGAAAGACGGCAGGCACCTGGCTTTCCCAGTCTCCTTGAGCAACGGGCCAGCTGGCAACTGGGGGAAAACAGCTGAATCAGGTGGCTGTCCATGTCGCCAGCCTACGAAGGTACACAGTACCACCTCTCTCGGGGGACACACACAGCTCAAAGACACTGGTCAAGCTTTTAGGGCTTCCCTTCTTAGAACAGAACCTCCACTCTGATTTTCCATCTGTAGGAGTTTTCCCTTTCTGACCATTGTGCAGGAAGAGCTTTTCACCAAGTGTAGAGACGAACGGTGACTCTCGGCGAAGAAAGGTCAGGTTGTAGAATCGGCAAAATCCAGATGCTAAGTTTTTCCTGGACTGTGAGGTCCTCCATACAGAAGGGAAAAACAGGCCCATTGGGAAAACACTACCTCGTAACAGGCATCTCCTTTTTTTTTCTTTTTTTTTTTTTTGAGGGAGAGTACAGGAAATCCTTCAAACTTCATTTGGGGCAGCCTCAAAAGCTTTGACCACTATATTCTGCCGACTGTATAAATGGATTTACAGGCTTCAACTTAACAAGAACCACAAACTTTTCCTTCTCCATAGCCATGCCAGTTTCATTTCCTCCTATCGACTGTAGTAGTAGTTTCTGAAGCCTGCTAATATCTGGGTTAAGGTTTCTCCCCCTCTTTCTAACTTGGTGGCAATCCTGATGGAAGAAATGGACTCTCTGTTCCGTTTCAGTTAAGCCCAAAGTCAGGGGAGCCCCCCCACCAAGGGAGATGGGCAGCGTCTCTTGTCTTAACTCTGTTTTGCTACTCACGGCTGAAGTCGATGCCCCCAGTAAAGGTTCAGGCCCAAACGGCACACGCTGACCTTTTTACACTTCACAAGGTGTGAAAGATGCCCTTACATCTCCTGCCAAGGTGAGAAAACTGGAACAAGGGCTAGGTGAGCCTTCTTCAAGGGCTTCCCCTTTTCACCTTGATTTTCATAAAGTGCTTAAGTTTAAAAAAAAGAAGCAGCTTCCCTGCTTTTCTCCCTTCTGACGCCCTCCAGACACAGGGGTGCTCCAACCCTCTTTGCAGATATTGCTCTTTCACACCCCTGTTTCGCCAGAGGCACCTTGCAGCCTGTCCTCAGGCCCTTCCAGTCCCTCCCCAACCCCTTGCTCATAGCAAATGCTGCTCCCCCCCCCACACATTTCCTTGCAAGAGGACCTTACACATGCATCCAGGGGAGCTCCAAAGAGCCTGGCAACAGCCACTTCTGGCACCAGGGCAACAGGCGGAAGGTGGCAGGCACAGCTCCCTTTCGCCACGGCTGAACGGCCCTGCTCCATCAGAGAGGCGCCGATCCAAGGAAAGACGCCTTTCGTTGAATGTCTCGACGGGAACAACAGGCGCAAGCCCGCCAGGGGGAGAGGGCCAGGTTCTGCCAGGGCCAGGCTTGCAAAGAGAAGAGAAGAGCTAGCAAGCAAACGTGGGGAAGGCATTTCTCTCTCTCTCCCTTGGTCACCTTTCTCCCTGGGCAGGTAAATCCCAGTTCACGACCAGATCCAGCAAGAACTCAAAGAAATGCATGCACTATAGCTAGGATTTTTCTTTCTGCCGTGCAAGCTGTTCACGGTCTTTCAGGCACTATGACTTCCTCTGTGGCTACCCTTGAAAAAGAGCAGCTGTTCAGCTTCCAGCCTGGAGCATACGGCAGAAGCCACGCTCGGGTTTCAGCTGCTTCAGGAGGCGTAGGTTCACTGCAGCCCACAGAGGTCCGGCATCTCGGTGCCCAGCCGCCCAGTCAAGTGATCCGTGCTTGGGCCACCAAGAGTGACCTTCCTTGTTTCTTGGGATGGGTCTCTTCCCACAGCTATTTCTCCTGCTTTAGCTCAGTGAAGGCCAAGAACACACCAGTCATCAGAGAATCAGCGGTCAGTGGTGTGGGCTTGGTAAGGGCACTTGTGAGAGGGGGGGGGGGGGTTGTAACAGAGGAAGGAGGTAGCGGTGTATGGGAGGCGTTATGCACGGAGTACAAGGGGCTTTGGATTTCGTGAGAGGGTCCCTGGGAGGAGAATCCTTCCTACAGGACAGTACAAAGTCCATTTTCTGTTAGTGGGTTAAGATAATATTTAAAGAGCGAGTTTCCATGCCGGGCAGTTTGGTCCTGCAGCCGGCTAAACTTCACAGCAGGAAAATCATTCCCCTGCCCTGTTTTGGACTGGGGAAAAAAAAAAGGATGCTACTGATTTGGTAAGATGGTAGAAAGTGCAACTGAAATGACTCTGGAACAAGGTGCAAAAACTCACCGGGCCTTTGCTCACGCGCTCCTGTTCAGTCCAGGCCCACAGAAAGAGCTGCGTCAAATGCCAGCTGGGCGGCAGACACAACTTTGGCAGGACCAAACAGAATCCTTTGCTTATGAGACTGAAGAGCTGACGCCACGGGGATTTGTTTCCACAAGGACTCAAAAGCAGGGATCTCGTGAGCTGCTTGCAGTTGGGTTTTTTTGGACTTGCCACAAACCGTATTCCCAAGCTGTACATTTGGGGATGGAAATCACTGCGGGAGGAAACCACCTCTGAAACCTTATCCCAGTCACATCTTCCTTCACCCCATTTCAGGCAGTCCGGCACAACCATCCGCTTTTTCCCTGAAAATCTCCAGTGTTTCCCTCCTCTCTCGTTTCACCCAGCCGCCAGAGGGGTGGAGGAAGCATCACGGAGTGGCAACAGTTCACGGGCCCACCACGTGGGACGGAAGCACTGCAAAACTGAGGTGGTCCAACCCCGTGGTGGCCCAAGGCAGCCCCTTCTCTCCTCCAGACCAGGAAGAGATTCTGGATGCTCAGGGAGGACGAGAGCTGAGGCCTCGGGCGAGAAAGCAGCATCCAAGCAGGGCCAAGCTCGGGCTGCGTGAAGTTCTAAGGCAGGCTCCACACTGGGGGGCGAGGGGTGTGTGTGTGTGCCAGGAAGGAAAACACACGCGTTCAAATCCAGTTTGCCTTCTGCAGACAGGGCAGGCCCCTCCTGCCTCAGGCTGTAGGACAGGACAGGACAGGAGAGAAGGGAACGTCCTCCTTGACGGTCAAGGAAATATCTGCAACTCGAATTTGGGAGCCCATTCAAGAGCGCTCTTCACCACGGCCAAAGCTGCCGCACCCAGGGCCACCGTCAGCCCCATCACGGCCAGCTTGACCAAGCGGTTGGTCCTTGGTTTCGTCACCAAAAGCGACTTTGCCCGCTCTTCGGCACGGAGCCGTTCACGGAAGCGCTGCCGGAGCACCGTGTCGGGCCGCTGCTGCGCCGAAGCCAGCTCAAAGTCCTTGAAGGTGGATGCGGCCGTTCTGAAGGGAAACAAGAAACAAAGGAACCAGGGGGGCATCATTCCAAATGCCCAGCTTACGCACATACACCCAAGACAGCCTCTGAGAAAGGAATTTGAAGAATAAGGTACCCCTTTTCAAGGCAGGACGGGCAGGGGATGAACCCTGTTGAGGGACAGTAACTTCAACAGACCGTCGCCTGGACAGCCAGTGCTGGGAGGTGCAGGTCCAACCAGCTCTGGAGAGGCACACTCAGCCCTCCCTGACCTAAAGCAGGCTTGTGTGAAGAAACACAGAAGTTACAGGTATTCTGGGAAATCCCTGACTTGCTTCACTCAGATGGACACCTGGAACTCCTCTCTAGCCCAAGCAACAGCTCCAGTATAGCTCTGAAGATGCTCCAGGGAGCTGCTTCTTAGCCTGGAGAGAAGAAGACTTGAGGGGTGATCATGGGAGAGCACTCTTCAAAGACTTGAAAGGCTGTCCTATAGAGGAGGGGCAGGATCTGTTCTCGATCATCCCTGAGTGCAGGACACGCAACCATGGGCTCAAGTTAAAGGAAGCCAGATTTGGGTTGAATATCAGGAAATGCTTCCTAACTGTTAGAGCAGTACGACAATGGAACCCATGACCTCACAGGGAGGTGGGGAGCGCATTCAAGAGAAATTTAGACCACCACCTGGCAGATCTGCTTTGATTTGGATTCCTGCCTTGAGCGGGGGGGGGGGGGGGGGGTTGGACGCGATGGCCTTAAGAGGCCCTTTCCCACTCAATCATCCTATGATTCTCTGGCATGCCTCTAAAACATCCGGGCTCTAGGCACCGAAGGTTCCTCCAGAACGACGGCAACAACTAATTCTCTCACCGCAAGCCTGCACTCTTCAAGGCCAAGTTACAAACACGAAGATGTACCCTTGCGTGCCATGTTTTGGCACAAGCAAGGCACGCTCCTGTGATGGTGGCATGGCCAGGACACAAGCGCTGGCTACTCGCTAGAAGGGTGAAGGTGTGTCTGGGTGGGCCCCTTTTGCCCACTGAGAGGGTCTCTACTGACCTTTCTGCTTGCTGCTGGGCAGCCTCCCGAGCAAGTTCTGAGGGTGGGAACTGAACGAAGAGGTCCCCAGCTCGACTGATAAGGGTCTCGTACGGAAGGTCCTGGGGGATCTGAGACAGGAGGTGGTGGACGGAAGCCATGTCACACTCACAGGTCAGAACTTCCTCTGACCGATGGAGCACAATCTGCAAAGGGAAGGAAGGCAGCAGAGGGTGACGTCGTTATGCCGACAGAAAGAACCAGGCTGCTGTTATAAAGAGGTTAAAGCATGTTGGAAGGATGGCACTTTATGCTCTGAGGGGATACGATAGCACTTTTCAAATATCTGAAAGGCTGTCCTACACAGGAGGGGCAGGATCTGTTCTCCATCATCCCAGAGTGCAGGACATGCAACAATGGGCTCAAGTTACAGGAAGCCAGATTTCGGTTGAATATCAGGGAAAACTTCCTAACTGTTAGAGCAGTACGACAGTGGAACCCATGACCTCGGGAGTTGGGGAGTGCTCCAACCCTGGAGGCATTCAAGAAAAACTTAGATCATCACCTGGCAGATCGGCTTTGATGGTATTCCTGCCTTGAGCAGGGGGTTGGACTTGATGGCCTTGTAGGCCCCTTCCAACTTCACTTTTCTATTATTCTATGATATCCCGTTTTGTACTTTTCACCTGAGAAATGGCCAGAGGACATTCTGGATACATTATGATGTTCTGGGTGCAGTTTGCTGCCTCATGTCAGCAACCAGTTTAGGTATTTGCTTGGTAACTGTGGTGAGCCATAATCTCCTCCCAATCACCACTGTTTGCAAGAGGAAGCAGGAGAGACACAGCCCAAGAAGGTGTGGATATGCAAAGAGGGGCAGTCCTCCCTATTATGGAGAGCTCGCAAGTAAATCGCTAATTCACTGCAACCAAGAGCAATTTAACTCATTTTCTTTATATGTCCCAACCCATTGTTTAAGCCGCAGCTTAGTTTCATTTATTTTGCCATGTGCATGCGCACAGCACCTACCACTGCTGCAAAGTAGATTGGCATCAGTGGGTGACACGCAAGGAAGAAGTCATACAACCGCACCACATGTCTGAAATCGGAGAGGACATGTCCGAACCAGGTGATCAGCCAGCTGAGAGCAAAGATGGTCCCCACTTCAGCCCTGTGCAAAAACCAGGAACAGAACAAGCAAGGTGAAGGTACCCTGTCTAGAAGGACAATCTGCTCAAGCTTCTGTCTCCAAAATACAAAATGCAATGATGCCAGTAGTAGAAGTTTTCTCTCCACAACCCACCAAACCAAACAGAAATGGCTACGTCTGCGAGAAGGTAGCACTCCTGCCCTGCCGCCTCTTTATGCTGGCAGAGATACTCTCCATGCTACTACACTGCATAGGGCTCATGACGCCATCAGCTGTGACAATGGTTCAGAAGTAAAACATGCATCATCCCACCCTTCCCCCGGAATGTCCCGAGGCTCCCCTGGAGCCCCCTTCACTGTGGGGAAGCCGTTGGGGGTCCACGACATAGAAATCTTTGCTGCTGGTGGTGAAGTCATTCTGGTGGCGATTTTTGGAAGTTAAATAAGTAAGAAAATAAAGTATTTATTTATTTATTTGCCGCCTTTTTCCCCCAAAGGATCCCACCACCTGTCCTGCAACCCCCAACAGCTTCTTCCTGATGAGTGGGAGCTTCATGGTGGGGGTCGGAAATGTTTTTTGTCTGACAAATTGCCATGGCTGATGACATCATCATCCTTATGTGGCACAATTGTGCAAACAGGGTTTCAACCTCTATTTGGGAATAGATCGATGAGGAGCCCATGCGCCACCACTTCCACCTGAGCTCACACGGCAAAACATGGGCCCTATTAAAAATGAGTTGCCAACCAGGAGTCAAGAACCATGAAGCCCTCCATGAAAGAGGGATCTGTGGACTACCTACTGTGGCCCTGAGTTAATGTATTTCTAGAAACTCTATATATACTGGCATTTCCCCCCTGCCTGAAAGCTGCCAAAGGTTAAACAGGTACCTGTCAAAGGTGCTTTGGCCCCATCCGAAATTCTCTTCTAATTCCATTCCAAGCATCCTATGGAGTAATGTTGACACAGAGACCCAGGGGCTCTGAAATGATCCCTAACTTCACCCATCCTTTTCTACTCTGATGGAAACCCTTAAGAGGAGACCGAAAAAGCCACTACTGGAGGCAGGAGTACAAGGTGAGCAGGAGAGGAGGTTCCCCCGAAGCTATTGGTTCATTACAGGCATTAAAGAAAGGGGCACAGCAGTGTGACTTACCTCTGCATGAAGTCATGCAATTCTGGATTCACCTGGTCTATAATGGGCATCAGATAGTTTAAGATGTGCTTGGTGTTGTCCATTGTTGGGTCCATAAAATCCCTGCCAGGGGACACAGTAAAGATAAGCCAGAGAACAAGCCAACTGGGAGGACGCTTCAGGTTGTCGTTTATCAGGGAGAGTGAACATTGCTAAGAAGAAGTTAACACCCGCTGAAGCACTTTCCTGGAGCACACACAGCACAATCTGTAAATGCGTGGCCTTGAACTCTACAGTGAGGAGGTCCAGACTTACAAAGTCATTTTGTGTTCTTAAAGAAGGCAACTGAACTTCCAGCAACTGTGTACTTGTGAACCCACAGTAACTGTGTTTACCAGGAGGCTTGGTACACAACGTAGCATCCCAATTTCTTCATCAGAGAATGAAAATAGGCTGCAGATGATACAGAGATGGCTTATACTGCTGTCCTCAGTGGATCAGACCTTCTATCCCTTTGTTCTCTCCTCTTACTTCTGCCTAGAGGATTTAAACCCCTCCCGTCTATTTCTCTCCAGCCCTACTCTGTCTCTGCACTGCGCCTGTTACTCTGAACCACTAAGTAAAACAGGGATGAGTTTTTTATTTTTTTCAGCATAGGATCGTATCCACTTCTCATACTACCTTTGCAGCGAGAACTCATATCTAAATTTAGAATTCATATCTAAAGTGTCCCTTTTCTCTGAATAGTCTGCAAATGCAAGTAGGGAGGAAACTAGAATTTTCTAGGAGGCTCTAAACCAAACGAAAAGAAACAGCAAAGGAAGACCAGGGTGACCCAATGCCATATTAGAACCAAACTCTTCAAGCTCTACTAGAATCACCCCATATCCTACATGCCTAAAGAAATGTCTTACCTTGAAAAGACAAAACTAAGGTGTTTCCCTCTCTTTATCTGCGTTTCTATTTCCTTCGTTTTTGCTCATTCCTTTTAAACAAAGGAGCCTCACTCTGTGGCTAGAAAAACATGAATAGCCTATAAACGGAATTCAAGACAGCAGCTCCCCCCTGCCCGAAACACCTCCAGCAAAAGTGGCTTGAGAAATGCGCGGGTGCTCTCGAAGAGACCCAGGTACCTGAGATGATGGGTCGAAAGCTTCTCCACCAGGGCCGTTGCCAGTCTCTCCCCAACCACAAGCAGAAAGGTGACCACAATGTCATGGTAGCCCTGGTAGTAGTGGAGCTGTGGGTTGCGCTGCAAGACTTGCAGGATGCTGTCGATCAGCTCTTCCTGCAGCCCCTCCCTCTGCTCATCCGGCATCCCTACAGAGAAAGCAACGAACGGGGAAGGTTCAGAGTGGCAGTGGACGAGCAGAGCCGCTGGACCAGCGGCCCAGCCACATCCCGCACCTGGATCAAGATACACACCAACAGTGTTGCTCCTGCACTTCAAAAGCCACCACGGCCTCTCTGTGTTTTGGCCGCTGAAGGAAACACAACAGGCTGAAGACGGAAGTAAGGGAATGATGGATTCAGGGGTCCCTTCACAGCCATTACTGTACCTCCTTGTGAACAGGATGAATAATCTCACAGAAGTCCATGGTGGACGCTCGGCAATTCCATGCTACAAGCCCGAAGCACTTTTTACTCTCACTGGTTTCCTTGCAAGGACGTCTGGCAATTCTGACTTGACACCATCCTTATCAAAATGTTGGGAATCCTCAGGCGCCAAACAATGTGCTTGTGCTCGCCCATGTATGACATATTCCATTTGATCAAAAGACCATCTCAGTTTCATTATCTATCAGAATGTCACTGGTGGAAAAAGTTGATGGTTTTACTGTATTGTTTTTGCTGCTTCTCCTTGCCTTCGGGGTTTCTAGTGTCTTTAGTTACTTAATCCATTTAATTATGTGTGTACTTTTGACTCCTCTCTGGGTGCTTTTAATCTAATTTAAATTAAGTTAGATTAAAGGGCCGCAACTCAGTGGCAAACTGTATTTTTTTTTTTACACGCCCAAAATTCTAGGTTTGGTCAGGCATCTCTACTTACAAGGGATGTTGGGAGCAGCAGGATGAAAAAGACCCTGTCCAAGTTTTGAAGAGCTAGCGCCAGTCAGAAGAGGTAGTAACTCTGCTAGATGGGCCCGTGACCTAGCCCATACGTTTTGCTGACCTGAATCAAAATTAAATATAACTACACACTTTTATGAAGAGCCTTGTGATACAGTGGTTAAACTGCAATATTGCAGTCAAAACTCTGCTCGTGGTCAGGATCAGGATCTGATAGCTGGCTCAAGGTTTACTCAGCCTTCCATCCTTCCGAGGTTGGTAAAATGAGTATCCAGCTCATGAGAGGAGTGGATGTGTAGCCTGTATAATTTAAAAATTGTAAACTGCTCAGAGAGTGCTGTAAGCATTATGGGGTAGCATATAAGCAGCACACTTTTTTTCTTTTGCTTTTATAAGTCTTTTTTTTTCCCTGGAAAAAATCCAATTTACATTTGTGCAGGCAGGTTCCAAACTTCTGAGCTGCAGGTAATTTGGTCTGATATTCAGCAAACATGAACACCTTGTGGCAGAATACAAGACTGTTTCCTACAGAATGAAGAATAGCAGGGACGTATTCTCGAAGGCTTTCACGGCCGGGATCCAATGGTTGTTGTAGGTTTATCCGGGCTGTCTGGCCGTGTTCTGGAGGTTTTTCTTCCTAACGTTTCGCCAGTTTCTGTGGCCCGGCATCTTCAGAGGACAGGAGTCAGAACTTCAGAAAGAGCACAGACAGAGTTCTGACTCCTGTCCTCTGAAGATGCCGGGCCACAGAGACTGGCGAAACGTTAGGAAGAAAAACCTCCAGAACACGGCCAGACAGCCCGAAAAACCTACAACCACCAATAAGCAGGGACACCAAGTAAAGTCGCACCGTCCTCTGTACGAAGAGCTTCTCTCTGCACCAGACCTCCTAGCAAAGCAGCTCAGCAGACTAAGGACAAGATAAAAGTGCTTTCTGTTTTCCCATGGTTGAATAACAGCACTGCATGATGCAAGCCAAAGCAACAGGGAGCCTATGCAGCACCACTGCAACAGAACTCCACTGTCGGTGAGCAGAGACACTGGTGACAAAGCAGGAGAGGGCCTTTCTCAAGGCTCACCTCTCTGTTCAGCGCTGTGATGGTGATGATAGGAGCACATCCTTGAAAGCAGCACCTCTGGGCTAGAGACTGAAAATCATTCAATTCCCATAAACCAGGGAGTAGAGGGTACTGTCATTCTGTGAGAGCACTACGACTCCCAGAAATCCTGGCCAGCACAGCGAGGGGTGAAGGCTTCTGGGAGTTTTAGGACAAGAAACATCTGGGGACCCAAGGTTGGGAACTACTGTGTTAGAGGGTCAGGATATCTGGCAGGAAAAGTTTGGCTTCCCTGCAGAACCATCATCTCCACAGTTCTTTGGCAAGCTTTCCCTTAGTGACTGGATGCCTGAGTAGGATTTTTAGATGGATTGTTATGCATTTCTGCTTTGACTGTGTTTTTAGTAGCGCTTGTGTTTACCACTTCTCAGAGTGGTATTTCTTTGTTCCTTTTTAATATCTGTATACTGTTTTTTAGCTTTAATGTTGTCTTTTAATGATCACTGTAGGCATCCTTCAGTCTCGAGAGACTATGGTAACATGCTCTGTATGGAGGACTTGGAACAGCGTCTCGTGTGGCTGAGAAGGCCAATTCGAGAGTGACCATCCCTTCCACACTGAAGACAAATACAATCTGTCCCCTGTCCAGCTCCTGGTTTTGCTTCGACGCTGTATGCGAAGCTGGAGTGTCCTCTCCAGAGCACGAAGCCTGGGTAAAATAATATGGAGAATAGGCTGTTACCCAAGCAGCAAATCCCCCCTCTCCACATCGCTGAAATAGTCCAATGGAAAGGCAAGAGCCAATACAACGGGTTCCAGCGATGTCGCAGGAGTTGCCAGAACAACACGAACTGCCTCCGGGACTCTGGCTCCAGATTTTCCCTCGAGGTTAACTCCTGAAGCCTTTCCCATCAGTGGATATAGCCACAAGGCAGTGGAGGTTTGAAATCGGAGTTTTCCTTCTCCTAGATGGGCTGCCTTCCAAGGCTGACGAGCCCCACCTACCCGGCCTTTTAATGATGTAAGCCAGCTTTATATCCTCATTGTTTTCAGTTTTAAATATTGTCTTTCAACGGAGTAAGCTGTCTTGGCTCCTTTTTAAGGAGAAAGGCAGGGTAAAAACACTTTAAATAAATAAAATATATAGTGGCAAGCAGGCTAACATCAACCCAAACCAAGATGCAGCCCCTGCTGATTTTTCTTTTTTAAAGCTCTCTCCAAGGGCTTCACAGTTACAAACAGAAATAGCCGTGAACAGCAACTGCACCTGGAGGGAAGCGCCGGAGAGATCGCCTCACGTCCAACAACACTTGTTGGTAATCTTTGTTGTCCTTCCGGAGGTCCTCTCCTGGAATGGAAACAGGGGTGTTATAAATCAGCCACAGTCACGGTTTCTTCGGATCTGGCCCCAAGAAAAAAATGCAAGCATAAAGATGTCAGTTGCACCTACTTAAGAGGACCCCAAGAGCATGTGTTCTCAGTACTCTGACCATATCAGTGTCTCTTAAGGGCAAAACCTATCACAAGGTCACGTTAGAATCACTTACTCTCTCTGGCATGGTTGAACCTGATCGTTCATGGGGTAACACAAAGCGGACTATTGACTACAGTAATATGTCATTATCACTTTTTCTCCCAATTATATGCCAGGGTTTTGTTTTGTTTTCTACAGTACACACCTACCTCATACATGGCAGGCACTGAAAAAATATCTGCCACCTCATGCTAGCAGAAGCTTCTGATTATCTCTGGGGGGAAAATGCAGCCAGTTTGCTTTATGCTGCTTTCTCTTCCATCCCGGGGAATATTTAAAAATATATTCTCTGTGCGAACATAGAACTGATCTCTCAAGAACAATTTTTTTTTTAAAAAAAAGACTTATAAACTGGGTCCCTTCCACCCAGATGCCATTACACGCCAGATACATGATTTAAGATTGCAGCTTCCTGTCAAAAAGACCCTTTTCCTGTCAAAAAGACCCTTATCTAACATTTGCTTTGCCTGGTGGCATCTCCGCATAGCAGGTTGCTCAGCCCCAGCTCCACTTTCAAATGAACGTTAATGCCATCTGTCGGGCCTGTAGCTAGGAAGAGGCAAGACTTGGGGTGTATGTGTTTTCACCGGAGCCCTTCCTGGATTTGCTTTGAAGAGCATTAAAGAAGGGTGAAGGCAAAGGGCAACTCCAATCAGGAAAAGCAAGGTTAATGGAAGACAGTACAAGAAAGGATGAACTGTGCTTTTATTTGTATTTTCCTTCTGGAAGAGGCCCGCCCAAACAGGAAAACAAAGGTTCCCAGAAACCTTTACCAAGTAGCAGCAAGAGCCAGGAGGCCCTACCTGGAGGAGGTGGCAGGTCCTCCGTGTTCACATTAAGCAGCTTTGGCCACACTCTGCGGCGAATCTCATCCTTCAGGAGCCCCCCTTCGCTGATGGCCATCCGCCTGAGGGCAGCAACATCAACAGGGTCACTGCTCAGGGCCTGACAGATCTCAGTTTCCTTCCTTTTTTGCTTTGAATCATAGCCTGTGGATTTAAAACCAAGCACAGTTGAGTCTTACGCATGGTCTTCCCTACTCACGGCAGCAGCAAAAGCTACGTTAAAGGAACAACTTAAGCCAATCCGGGAAAAGGAAGAAGCATCACAGCTTGTCCCTGAGGGCACCAACCAACCCAACCAACCCAACCAACCAACCAACCAACCAACCAACCAACCAACGTTGTTTCCTAGAGTGTGGTAAGGTTCTTGTCTCAGAAGAAATGAAATACTGAACCATTATAAGGCAATGTGGTTGCAACAACCACGGAGCTGGCTAGTAAGACTACTGTGGTATTCCAGAGGGCTGGTCTGCAACTCTTCTCCTATTTTTTAAACAGCATCCTTTATGTGAAATCCACTTTCTCAGCAAAAGCGAAATAAGTTGATTAAAAAACCAGCCTCCTACCTTTCCATTTCTATTTAGTACAATTCACAGAGTAGACACTAATTTTGTTTTTAAAACCATTTCCTCATCTGTCAGTCAATACAGGAAGCCACCATGCCCTAACAGGTGCTTTTGTCTGGCAGCTGATGACTCACTTCTGGTACTGCCAGTCTTAATATGGTTCACATCAAGAAATCATATTGCAAAAAAGTTTCTTGCCTTCTCAACACGGGCACAACGCCATCCAAATAACAAACTAAGTTGGTCTCCCACAACCTGCTGCTCCCAAGATGTATTGGACTAAAACCCTCATCCTTATCAGCATGGCCAGAACAGCTGAAGAGGGTGGCAATTGTAGGGCAATACCTGCGGATGTGGGTGTGACCCGGACAATCCTTGCATCAACAGTGCCTATAATTTCACTGTTGCAAAACCAAGTCGCTTTGTTTTTATAACATTCTTACGTCAAGATTCAACAGAAGTATTAAAGCACATTAACTGATATACCTGTAGTTCCCAACCTGGGGTCCCCAGATGTTCTTGGACTACAACTCCCAGAAGCCTTCACCACTAGCTGTGCTGGGCAGGATTTCTGGGAGTCGTAGTCCAAGAACACCTGGGTTACCCAAGGTAGGGAACCACTGCTATATATACTGTTAAGAACGTTTGACTAACATGCAGGGGTGAGTCACAGATGGGGGTGTCGAGAGCGGCTTCCGTCACAAGCTGTCTGTCACCACATGTAAAGCAGCAAATAAATACTGAAGGACTGAACGTACAAAACAGGCTCGCAAAGGTCTAAAATCTTTTGCATTGGTGTCGTGATCTCTGCTACAAAGCTGGCCCAGGCCAAGAAAAAGCTGCTGACAACCAGCTGTTGTTTTTGAACTCCAAAGTTCATATAAAAAAATGCACAGCTTCTTCATCTCCAGGACAACAAGGAAATGGCTGGAAAAAACCAACAGCTTCAGTAAGCCAAGTACAAAGAAGCATGACTCTTTCTCAAGACCGTCCCGTCCCCCTTGGATCCCACTGCCCCATCTTAGCATTCAGGATGGGGACGATTCTGGCTGGCCCTTCACCCGGGCAGGACTACTTGTTATTCTGCTCTAATCCTTCGACGGGAAGAGACTACACACAGCCTCCCTCCACAATGATCTGAATCCCTGCAGACTGCAGTTAAGATATTTAAAAGCAAGAGATGGCATGCAGGCTCTCCAAGACCCCCGCGGGGATGAGGCAGGGCTGAATTCCACGAGCAGACCCCTCCTATGAAACGTAACCCTGGAGCCTGGAAAGCGAGCATAATTTTACTTGACACAAAACCAGCCCAAAATAAGTAGGTTGAGGAAATAGGAGGACTGGTAGGTACAAATTCTAAAAATAAAGATGCTGAAGCTGTGGTGACTGTTTCAATAAGTGAGGTTACTCTGACAACTGTTTGCAATTGGGAGGACGCCTGTAGCAAAAAACCAAAAACCTTTTCTACCAATGTATAAATCGGAGGGGGGGGGGGGAGGAAGCATTACGTCAGCCACCCTCAAAACAAGCTTGTAAAGTTGGCCACCACAGTTATATTTGTATTAGAGATTTCTGGAGCTGTACTGACAGAGTGTACCTTGCAGGTATCCTGGCCGTAAGGTGAACCACTCCCTCTGGAAACGCAGGTGCACAGCTTGGGGGGGGGGTGCTCCTGGATTCGTCTCCGAGTCTGGATGCCCAGTGGCCGGGAGTATCTTTGCACAATTAAAACTAGTGCACCAGCTGCACCCATTCCTGGAGAGGTCTGATCTGGCCATGGTGACACATGCCTTAATTACATCCTGGCTGGATTACTGTAACGCTCTCTATGTGGGGCTCCCTCTGGATAGCATCCAGGAACTTCAGTGGGTCCAAAGCACAGCAGCCAGATTGCTGACTGGGGCTGGTAACAGGGATCACACAAATCTCCTGTTACAGCAGCTCCACTGGCTGCCGATCCATTTTTGGGAATAATTCAAAGTGCTGGTTCTAATCTAAAAAGCCTAAATGGCCTGGATCCAAGCTATCTCTAAGGCCATCTATCCCATTATGAACCTGCTTGGGCGTTGAGATCACCAGGGGAGGCCTTTCTCTTGGTCGCACCACCCTCACAGGCGATTATGGTGGGGACACTGGGAGAGGGCCTTCTCTGTGGCTGCTCCCAGACTGTGGAACTCCCTCCCACTGGAGGCCAGCCTGGCCCCGTCTTTGCCGCCCTTCCGCAAGCAGGTGAAAACCTTTCTTTTCAGGCACGCTTTCCCTGGTTGACTAGTTGCCTAAGTGGGTTTTTTTAATGGATTGTTCTACCTGACTGCTTTGAATGTGTTTTGATGTTGCTTATGTTTTTTAGCATGGTATTTGATCCTTGATCCTTTTTAGTATTTGTAAACTCACTGTTGTTAGCTTTACTATTGTCTTTTAATTATGTAAACCACCTTGGGTTCTTTTAAGGAGACAGTTAGGGTAAAAATATTTTAGTTAGTTAGTTAGTTAGATTTGAAGTAGGGAATTCCCTGATATGAATAACCACCACATCAGGCAAGCCTCACTTGGGTCTCCAATTGTAAACACTTACACACCCATACTTTCACCTCTGACACTAATGGAAGAAGCAACACAATGATTTTGCCAGGGGACACTGCCCATCTACAATTCAATCTCCTAAGAAATTTAAGCCACCAACTCTTCCCAAGAGGAACAGGAAATGCCATCCATCTCTATAGCCTAGTGTTCACCAAGGCTGTATTAAAAGTGCACAAGTTATTTTTGCTTTCCTCATTGAAGTGACAGTTCACCAAACAGCACACATGGTGGTCAGTGAGGATTAAGGGGCTTAACATGTACAGTTCTAGAATTCCTGCAGTCATATAGATCTTATATTCCAGCTGCCGATAAAAACAGACAGAAGTACATTTATTAAATACTTTGAGGGTTTAACACCAGCAAAAACAACTGCTGTCAAGTACTGTACTTTAGGTGGCAGGCAAGCACACTGGAACACCTTGTTCAGCATGGCAGGAATCTACAACACTTAGAGCATCAACTGTCAACAGGTAGCAACTGTATACCTATTCTAATGGACCACAAAATGTTCTTGGACTACGACTCCCAAAAATCCTGGTTAGCACAGCTAGTGGTGAAGGCTTCTGGGAATTTGATCCAAGATCATGTGGGGACTCGAGGTTGGGAACTACTGGAAAATTAGCCCCACCAAATTCAGTGCAAGGTACTTCCACGTAAGTGTGCTTATAAGTATAAACTTAGCTTCCTAAACATTACAATGGTAACACAACTAGATTGCAACTGTTCTGGCATCCAACGGTCTGTGGGGTGCGGTGGGTTGTGCGTTGGGCAAGAAGTGGGGAGAACTAGGTTCAAATCCATGCTCAGCCATGGAAACACACGGAGTGGGGTTTGACATTGCTAAAACCATTCCTTGAACTTCTCAAATACTCTAAAACCCCTATTCAAGGTTGCTGTAAGTCACTAGCTACCTGACAGCACATAACAGCAAGGTGCAAAGCAAATGCAGAGTTAACAAGTAATAAAAAAGGAAAACAGATGACTGATATGGCTACCAGAAACACACACACCAAGATTAACACAAAAGAAAAAAAATACATGGGAATATACTGAAATTATGACAACACTGCCAGAGCACCCGACGGAATTCATCGTATTCTAGTAAGACAAAAGAGGTTTTACTTGATCCATTCACTATTTCAGTACTATTGCCAGGAGTTGGGGAGCTAAGTAACCATGCTCATTTGTTAAAGGAAAAACAAGGGGTTTTGTGACGCCGAGAGTGGCAAATCTTAGGCACCCCAAATCTTTTAGATGACAACTCCCACAGTCCTTAATCATTGGGAATGCAGGCTGGGGATTCTGGGAGTTGTTGTTCAAAACATCTGCAGAGCCAGAGGTTTGCAACATCTCCAAGATGTTTTATTTGGCAGGTTTTCGCGAATTACCTCTGCTCTGGTGAAAGCATATATCAAATAAAACTTACAAGTAAAAGTGCCACAAACCTCTTGGATCGTTTTATAAGTGGAGGCCTTTTTTCCCCGTTCCCTTGTCCTCCCTCCTAAATGGCGTGGGTGTCTCTGCTATGGAAAGCCAGGCCCTCAGGACTCCGGCACCCACTCAAACCCCTTTCCTTTCACAAAGTCTTCCCTTGAGTGGACAGAAGTATGCCTGCCATCGCGGGATTTCCTAGTAATAAGAAATTCTTCGAATTTCAAAAAGATGGCGAAGGGAGAGATGAGGGGGATGAAGAGTGCCTGGCGGCCTTTGGTTTAAAGAGTTGGGTGAGAAATTGAAAACTGCTGGCTGAGGAGGAGTTTGAAACCATACTCCCCACCCACAAAAAAACATTTTGCAAACTGCATCTGGATCCATTTAAAGCTAACCTGGCCTCCACAATGGCCATGAGACTTTGGGACTTTATTAAAAGCATGTAATTTTCTGAACTACCCACAAAAACGTGGTGCACAGCCTGAAGAAAATGAACTACCATTGAAAGCTAGCTGTCTGTTGTTTGCTTGGTTTTTTTAGAGATCTAATAAAAGCATCACCTGCTCCTGTATTTGCAATAATAGGTTGTTTCTTCTCTACAGGTTGTCCCAGAATCGTTGGCGAATCCACGCATTGTGGTGGTGGTGGGGCACAGTTCCCAACCTTATCCCTCGATTAGTTATTTGTTTGTTTCTTTTCTTTATAGGCTGCTTTCTCCCGACAAGGGGACCCAAGGTGGCTCACAGTATTAAAAACAGCATTTAAAACCTAATAAGTTAAACATTAAAAAGCAAACGATAGGCTAATTGAAACACAACTTGCCAAGATTTGGGATGTGGAGATGGCTCCGAGACAAGTCAGTCTTCGAGGCTGATAGCAAGGAGACTCACAGAGACGGTCGGTGCCTTCACCAGCAGTGTATTTGCAGACTATGTGCCACGGAACTACGTACATCAGTCAACAGACTCAATAATACCCTTTCAGCAAATAAACGGACAGCCCTTCGTACAGCAACTCTCCAACACAACACTCCACACAAGCACCATAGTGTGCAGCACCTATACAGTTTGAAGAACCCATCATTGGGCACATCACCTGATGTCTTCTCCCAGACATTATCTCGTGTCCTGTACACATTTCATGGCTTGCACCAGCTTCATGTGCTGACTGTGTGGCTGCACACCTGTTTTGAGATGGGTGCCTCTTAGCAAACTTTGGTTCAGGTCCTACAGAGTAAATTCCATATATTGTGGGTCATAATATCCTCCTGACACAACTGAACCCTTAAAAGCAAGTAAGCATTAAAAGCTTGTCAGCTCCAAACCCAGCCTGGGGGAAAAGGCAAAGATGGGCAAAATGAATGGTCTCACAGATGATACAAGTCTCAAAAGACAAAGCAAAGCGTGGGCGATCCTGGGGCTTGTTGTTCAGAATAGTGTGTGTATGTGTGTGCATATATCTATATATCCGTATCTATCTATCTATCTATCTATCTATCTATCTATCTATCTATCTATCTATCTATCTATCTATCTATCTATCTATCTCTATTTTTAAGGTTATGGCTGTTGGTTTTAATATCTCTATTTTTATTTTTTGTTTTCCATTTTAAGACTTGTAACCCGCCCAGAGGAGTGCTGTGACACTAATAGGAGCGGGACACCAATGGAATAAATAAAGAATAAATATAAATGGGATACCAATTGAATAAATAAATAATAAATAGGATACCAATTGAATAAATAAATATAAAGATTTTTTTGGGGGGGGGGACACACGTACCTCCTTATTCACTGTTGGTAGTTTTAAATATTGTCTTTTAATGGTCTGAACCACCGGTTTGTATACTCGTGGTTTTCAACTTTAAATCTCGTCTATCATTGCTGTAAGCCGCCTGGGGATCCTTTTCAAGGAGAAAGGCGGGGTAAAAATATTTCAAATAAACAAACAAACAAATAAACGGGCAGCTCCTCGACCAGGCCTCCGCCCGCCCAGGCCCCAAATGGGCCCCCTCAATTCGGAGAATGGAAAATAAATCCCCCCCCAAAAGACTATGCTCTCATGACCCCCCCCCCAAATCTCCCGTCTTTAAAACGCCGCGGTGCCAACAGAAACTCGACCGGTGCAACAGCAAGGCTCCTCCTGTTGAACTCCTGCCTGCTTCTCCCCCTCCCCTCCCCTCCCCTCCCCTCCCCTCCCAGGCCTCGGTGGAACCAAGAGCGGGGATAGGCCACGTCGCCGAAGGCCCGCCCACCCCCCGGAACCGGCCCCTCGGATTGGCCCGCGGAGGGGACGGAAGGCGTGGGCCTGGCCTGGCCCCGCCCCCTTCGCTTTTCTCCCCTCAGAGCCGCGTCGCCCCGCTCGAGGCCTCGGCCGCCCCCCTCAGAGCCGGGACCGGACTGCCCGCCGAGGGCCCAGAACGGAGCGGGAAGGCCTACGTTACCTCGCCTCCCGTTGTCATTCGGCACCGGCGGCCTCCGCAGGGCCATGGTCTCCGGGCGCCGCCGAGGACCATCCCGGCCGGAGCCTCTCTCCGACTTCAGGCGTACCCCCGCCCCTCCCTTCCTTGCCCTTCCCTTCGCTCCGCCCACAGGCGCGTCACGCCAGCTCCGCCCCTCCAGCGCCCGCCAGCTCACGCCGGGGAAGGGAAAAAAAAAGGTAAACAGCTGCCCTCGCCCGCCGCTAATGCGCATGCGCCTCATGTGACCCTCTCCTCCCTATCTGCGGTCGTATTGGCGGAGCTGGTCGGCTTTACCATAGAGATCTCCAGAGTAGGATAGAGTGCCATGCAAGCTGAAAATTCCAGGGGGCAGGAACATAGAGATGAAAAGTTAGAGGTGCACGCCTACTTGATGGCACCCTTGATACCACTCTGATGGCAGAAAGTGAGGAGGAATTAAAGAACCTCTTAATGAGGGTGAAAGAGGAGAGCGCAAAAAATGGTCTGAAGCTCAACCTCAAAAAAACTAAGATCATGGCCACTGGTCCCATCACCTCCTGGCAAATAGAAGGGGAAGATATGGAGGCAGTGACAGATTTTATCTTGTTGGGCTCCATGATCAATGCAGATGGTGACAGCAGCCACGAAATTAAAAGACGCCTGCTTCTTGGGAGGAAAGCGATGACAAACCTAGACAGCATCTTAAAAAGCAGAGACATCACCTTGCCGACAAAGGTCCGCATAGCCAAAGCTATGGTTTTCCCAGTAGTGATGTATGGAAGTGAGAGCTGGACCATAAAGAAGGCTGACCGCCGAAGAATTGATGCTTTTGAATTGTGGTGCTGGAGGAGACTTGAGAGTCCCCTGGACTGCAAAGAGAACAAACCTATCCATTTTGAAGGAAATCAACCCTGAGTGCTCCCTGGAAGGACAGATCCTGAAGCTGAGGCTCCAATACTTTGGCCATCTCATGAGAAGAGAAGACTCCCTGGAAAAGACCCTGATGTTGGGAAAGTATGAGGGCAAGAGGAGAAGGGGACGACAGAGGACGAGATGGTTGGACAGTGTCATCGAAGCGACCAACATGAATTTGACCCAACTCCGGGAGGCAGTGGAAGACAGGAGGGCCTGGCGTGCTCTGGTCCATGGGGTGATGAAGAGTCGGACACGACTTAATGACTAAACAACAAAGCACGCCTACTTATAATTTTTTAAAATTTGATTTTAGACTTTCTCTTTTGTACTGGGACTGCTGCGCTAGTCACAGGAATCCCAGTGGCCACTTGAGGAAAACGGGGAGTGGGATTTTTGTGCAGCACATGGAGACAGGAGATTGTGCATGCTGCATTTTATTTTTAACAATGGAAACATTCAGGATTTATGCTGCATAGGCAACCACCAGGCTCTACCAGGTGGGGATTAAACCTTATTTGTCTTTGTAATTAAAGCAAAACACAAGCGATTCTCTGATGCATACAAAGCATTGGGTTCCCTCATTGCTTGGCTCAGATTGAATATTTCCTGGTTTCCTATAGGTCAAGCAACAGAAAATAAAATCGTGGCTGTACTCAAATTACCTCTCATTATCCATAAGAAATCAATGGCGAATTGGCAGGAATTATTGAATAAATTGGTTTCCCAGAATAGGTAAAACTTGATAGTTTGCTATCAGAGGGAGGATTTCGGACAACTGGATTAAATCCTTAGGGTGGCCCGTTTTCCTCAAGTGGCCACTGGGATTCCTGTGACTAGTGCAGCAGTCCCAGTACGAAAGAGAAAGTCTAAAATCAAATTTTAAAAAATTCTAAGTAGGCATGAAATCCTGTTGCGCAGCTCCACATGCACAAGTGTGTTGATGTCATCGCCAGCTGCAAATTGGTGCTGATTAGAGATGGGTGCTTCCAGGCCCACAGGTGTTGCACAGGTACTCCGGATTCCACCTCCTCCTGTGGGTGCCCCATCAGAAGCAGCTTTGTGGGCTTCCCTGAGTGGGTGCCTGCGGAAGGAGAAGGGAAGCGGAATCTGGGGTGCCCGTGCAACACCTGCGGGCCTCATACTCTGAACCTCCCCAAACTGCCCAACTGCAGTAAGTGCCGGTTTCTACTGCTGATTAAAGGCTTCCTTCAGTGATTTCAGAACATACTTAACTTCATTTCATGGTGTACAAATTATGTGCCTCTAAGTAGCAAGCATTTTGACTTTGATCAGAAGTGATTAGTGCCTCTGATGATGTCATCATCATTATGCATGCAGAACTTCACAACAGGATTTCAGCTATCAAATTACGATGAATGACTATTATTTACATCAGTTTGTTGCACTTATGATATAATATAATAATATAGGGAATTGCCTCTAGTGCCATTTGTTCTGTTCAATCAAATGTTTTAATTTCTTATTGTTTATCGTAGTTTTATTAGTATGTTTTATTTATTGCTATAAACCACCCAGAATAGTGCATTGCACTAACTGGGCAGTATATAAATCAAATAAATAAATAAATGATGATGCAGACAAGCTTTGGGTCGAAATAGAAATCTTATTTTGTTGACCAATGAAACTAATCCTTACACACATAACTCCCACCAAAGCATTGGAAGTACAAAACTGATTTCTCAGTTCAGCACTGCAAATAGGAATATGATGGGGCACTCATTTGGTACCTCCCTTCTCTCCACTGCCCCTTTTATTGCTCTGTCCTCTGCTTTATTGTCCAGATCAGGAAATTCCGTTCGGGGGTTGGAAAGAGGTCCGCTTGTATAGGCTGAGACAGACTTCTTACCAGGAAATTATCCACACATACAACAATAAATGAAGGCCAGAATGCTAAAGTCACCATGCCTGTGATTTCATGTCCAGAGAATACAACCTTTTATTAGCACAAAACTAACCTAAAAACAAGCCACCGAAAATGCTCATGCAGTTTGAACGATAAATGTTTGATTATTCATCTGGGATGAAGGATCTTCCCTCTAAAGTTTATAAAATCTTATTCTCAGCCAACAGCTACTCTACCAGCAGCCTGAAGATTGTTTGGGAGCCTGATGTACATTGCACAATCCGAGGTAGAAAAACAGAGGCTAATATGATCCCCTAAGTTCATCCATTTCTGCACGAGAAGGGAAACAACCGTAGTATTTCTCCCTTGATGGTATCTCACGCTAGCCCACTTAACAAAGAAGACCTCCAAATTGTGTGGGAAAGGATGTGGTTGGCACATTTTTAAATATATGGTCGGATTGCTGAGTTGTACAAAATCTGAAAGTGAAAGTACATGATGAAATTAACTTTACTGTTAATCACTCTTTTCATTTTGACCTGAAAACTGCGTTATTAAATATCTTTATAGAGTGCAGTGTTGCATATCTCTATAAAGAATTGGTTCCATTCCTCCTTCTTATTGCCAGACAGACAAGAGATAGCGAAAAAACCTGTAGGAATGGGTGCAGAACTGAGCTCTATCTGTGTAATTAGCCCAGTAAATTAAGAGAATTGGAGGCTAATCACATAACATGTTTGACACAATCTGGATTCTCGTAACTTATTTTTCTTTCCAAACAGAATGCAAATGAAAACAAGTGTAGAAATCTCAAGCTGACACCTACTGAGTAGTGGGTAGTACTCTGTTCATCCTAAGGATCATAAAAGTTACTGTATCTCCAGGTAGTGTGTAAGAATAAAACTTGTGATATTTATTTTCATTTGGAAGCTCTGATATGTCTTACTTGCCATTCCTTCTGCAGTGACTAGTATATTTTTGAATTCAGAAATTAAGAGCAATGGGGAAAGGATTTAAAAATATGTACCTCTTTAATGATGCTCAATGTATCTTCACTTCCATATTTGCATTTTCTTGCTCTCTAGCTACTGTGCTGGGGTTCTCCCTTCTCTAGGACCAAATGAAGCTTCTTGTGTTTTTTTTAAATATTAATTAACTACTTTAACTGAGTTGAATACAGACTTTGTCATGCATAAAGCAGATCCTCTGAAAAATTAATAGGACTTCTTTGCTAACCCAGTTAGTTTGTGCCTCTGCTTTTCTACTCTAATATTTATTAACCTATTTTATTCCTTCTCTTCCAACACTTAAGAGTCTGTAGCAGTATTAGTATATATACCACTTCAATGTTCAAACCAATGTTCAAAGCCCTTCTTTATTCTTTATTCTTTATTATCAATAATTGGTGCCCATCTTTCCATTAAAAGGGCTCAAGACAACCTATGACATTTAAAGAAAAACTGTTTAAAAAAAATCCAGAATTAACATTCTTGTAGAAGCAGAATTGGCAATCACTACCATGACATACTCCAATACTTTGGCCATCTCATGAGAAGAGAAGACTCCCTGGAAAAGACCCTGATGTTGGGAAAGGGTGAAGGCAAGAGGAGAAGGGGACGACAGAGGACGAGATGGCTGGACAGTGTCACCGAAGCGACCAACAGGAATTTGACCCAACTCCGGGAGGCAGTGGAAGACAGGAGGGCCTGGCGTGCTCTGGTCCATGGGGTCACGAAGAGTCGGACACGACTTAACGACTAAACAACAACCATGACATACGGGTAGTAAGTTTGAACATAAAGGCTTCTTCAAATGGCCGTTTAAGGGGGTTGGTGTTGTATATGCCATGTCTTTTTATTTGAAGCTGAACTCCCCTTAACTGGCTGCTTGCTGTCTTGAGGTGGCCACGAAATGACGACATGGAAGAATGAGCTTGAGCGACTGGAAGCCAGATTTAGGCTGAATATCAGGAAAAACCTCTTAACTGTTACGGTAGAGCAGCATGACAATGGAACCAATTACATCCGGAGGTGTTGAGTGCTCTGAGGCTGGAGGCATCCAAGAGACAATTGGACAACTGTCAGATCTGCTTTGATTTGGATTCCTTCACTGAGCATGGGGTTGGCCTCGATGCTTTATAGGCCCCTTCCAACTCCATGATTCTATGAGTCTGTGAGTACAGGCACTTGCTTCCTATCCTGACATTCTCCCACTGGAGGTTTACCTAGTGCTGCTGGATGAAGGAGCGGAATGGCAGTCTTGGTGCAGGGCTGCACATCCAACACGTCAAGAGCTGGCAAAGCAGGGATTGGACAGTAAATAATATCCTTCAGGAACCTTGCGCTTGATCTCACGTGGCTTATCCTTTGCAATGAAAAGGCAGATGTGTGAGTGGTCTGTGGGCTACCCGATGACTTGCTGTATGGTTGGAGTAGCAAAGGTGTCAGTCTGATCTGATCTGAACATAACACCTACGGCAGAAAAAAACGTCTGCAGTGGAAAGAGATGTCAGAGGGAATACCAGTTTCGTTAATTTATTCATTTTAATGCATTTTTAATGCTCCATCTTTCGGCTTTAAAAACCATTAAGGCAGCTTACACAGAGATTCATTTAAGGCACCAGCGGGGAACTTTTAGCCCACCAGCTGTTTTGGACATCAAACCCCAGAAGCCACCAGAGCTAAGAGTAAAAGGGGGGGGAACAAGAAAAATTTTCAGACACATTACCAGAACTGGCCATGTGGGGACAAGAGACCATGCTAGGTATTCTTCACTAACAAGTACAGTATTCATAGCATAGTCTCTGGTTCCATTCAGTGGCCTGTTCTGATAATACATGTGAATATATTTTTTTCTTGATTTTTTCTTTTTATATTTTTAATATTTTCAGACCGCGGATAAGTGAAACTGTGGATCCTGATCCCTTGAATACAGGGGTCCTACTATACAGGGTTGTTAACAATGGGGCCTTTCAGAGTTCATGAATTCATAGGGTTACCATTAAGCAACATTGAGAAAGACCATGCTGACAACAGGGGAATGTGGTTGTTTGCCTACAGACAAAATTGGCCATATTATGCTCCATGTCTCACCCCAAGATGGAAGGAACAAGTGTACCCAGCTCCATGGGAATTCCGAGTTCTCCAGCCCTAAAGGGAATTCTGAGTTCTCCCCACTGGGCCTCCTTGAGAGGGGCTGGAATTGATGATCCAGAGGGTCCCTTCCAGCTCTGCATTCAAAGATTAACTATCCATTTATTTATTTATGACATTATGACAATATGAAATTACCTTATGCCATGTGAGATTACAAATCCAACTAACCCGATATTGCCTAATCTGATGGACAGCTTTGCCCCCTCCCCAAAAGTCTCCGGAAGAGACCTGGCCTTCCTGATCAGCTGCAGAGATTTCACTATAACTCCCTGAGTCTCTCAGCCACCAGGGCCACTGCGTGTTCTGGGAGTTGCAGTGCAAACAAAGTCAGTTTGCACCCACTCACCTTTTTTTTTTGCTAGCGAATGAACCAGACACCTGCAGGCAAAACCATTAGCTTTTAAAAACTGCTGGTTAGCTTAGTGACTTAGGCTTGGTGGAGCCAGAGGTTGGGAGTTCGCTTCCCCACTGGGTCTCCTTGAGAGGGGCTCGACTGATGATCCACAGGGTCCCTTCCAGCTCGGCAGTTCTAAGATTAAATCATCATTATCTTGGAACTGCCGAGCTGGAAGGGATCCTATGGATCATCGAGTTCATCCCCTCTCAAGGAGGCCCAGTGGGGAATTGAACTCCCAACCTCTCCGCCTAAGCCACTGAGCTATCCAGCAGTATTAAGAATAGCTCAGGGGTTGAGGTCTCCGGCTGCTGAACCAGAGGTTGGGAGTTCGAATCCCCCCCGGGGCCTCCTTGAGAGGAGCTGGACTTTGATGATCCAGAGGTTCCCTTCCAGCCCTGCAGTGCAAAGGTAATTTAAAGGTTAAAGCACTGAACTGTGGCCAATGCATCTTTTTGTGCATAAGAAGGGACATCATCCTTCAAACGGGACGAGGAGTGTGTTTTGATCCACATTGAAACAAAACTATGCCATCAGACGTCGTCCCTTTTAAAATCCCGCCCCCCTCCCCGCTTGAGTGGGCCCCAACCTTGGGCCACCAGATGTTCTTAGACTACAACTCCCAGAAGCCTTCACCACCACCTGTGCTGGCCAGGATTTCTGGGAGTTGAAGTCCAAGAACATGTGGAGGCCCAAGGTTGGGGACCACTATGGGAAGGAACAGAAGCCGCTTCATTCGGCGTTCTCGCGCCCGGCCGGCAGGTGGCGCTGCGCGGCCTCCTGTTTCCACCCGGAGCGTTTGGAGTGCAGCACGCGACGCCGACAGAGGAGGAGGAAGAGGGGGTCGGCCGGAAGCGGGAAAGCCGAGCGCGGAGGAGCGGCGTCGGCGCGGCCGGAGCGGTTTGACGGTTGCACCGGCCAAGATGGCGGATCGGGAGGAGGCGTTGAGGGAGTTCGTGGCTGTGACCGGGGCCGAGGAGGAGCGAGCGCGCTTCTTCCTGGAGTCGGCCGGCGGGGACCTGCAGGTACCCTCGGTGGGGAGGGCGAAGACCCAGCACGCGCCCCCCCCCCCCAGAAGGCCCTCGTGGGGTTGGAGTTGGGGAGAGAATCCGCTGCCCGGGAGGGGCCTCCTTTCCCCTCAGGTGCCCCCCTCCCCCCCCAAGAGCACGATAAGACCCTAAAGAAGGAGCCCCCCCCCCCCGCCTGAGGAGCCCCTTTGCCTAGTCCTCAGGGTCCCCTCCATGCTTCTTATGACTGAAACATCATCTCCCCCCACACACACCAGCATCCACCCCCCACAAGGACCTGCAATCACCCTCAGCCTGGGTTCTGCTCAGGGGACACCTTATGTGGGTCACTCCCCCCGCCTCATGGGAAGACCCCCCTTTTATCCCTGTCAGACTTTGCTCCCCCTCTTTCCCTCTCCCCCCCCCCCCCACCGCCATAACTGAGGAGCTCCCTCTTTTCTTTGGGTTGGGGCACTGAAGGACAAACACACACACTCTCTGTTTCTCTCTCTCTTGGTGGTATTTCCTTTCCTTTCCTCGGCTTGCTTTCCCAAGGGGTGCGGGTAGAAAGAGTCGCCCTCCTCGTGGTGCCTCCCTGGTGGTGGGTCTGCTCCCCCTGCAAGTACATATAAATATATAAATATAAATATAAACTATATATATAACTAAAGGGGGCTGGTCCCTTTATTTTATATTTATATAAATAAAGGAACCAGCCCCCTTGGTTCCAGTGCCTACATCCAAGTAGTTTCTCCTGTGAGTTCTTGAGAAAGAAAAGGCGCTAGTCGAAACCTTCCTCACTGGAGGCTGGGCGGTTAGAGCTCAGCCGCCTTCTCCGTGCTTGAGGTGTTTTCTCTGCTGCATCATCAGGTAAGCCGGTGTTTGCCATAACCACCAGAGCTCACCGGGGCACAGATTGCAACTGGTGACACCTTGGCAACTGGTGGTGCAAGAAGAACGGGTTTCTCTGCGGGGTGCTCCAGCTTCCCGAGCGACAAGGGACTCTTCCGGTTATGCAGGTGGCCCAGGATGAGACCGTCGCCAAGCCAGCTCCTTGCCTTTTGAAAAATTCCACAGACAGATGATGAATTTGTCTCCTCTCATTTGGCATCCTCCAGATGTGTTGGACTGCAATTCCCAGAAGCCCCCAGACTGCTGGGCTAACAGGAAGTTGTAGTCCAGCAATAGATGGAGCATTGTGAATCTTGCACATATTGTACTGAGATGATACTTGTGGCATAAATAGTACAGTATGGAGGAGCATATCAGCTTTTATTTGCCTGTACGCACCTACAGACGATGAGATATATAAGCCATGGGACTGACAAGATACTTCTTTGCAAACGGCAGTTCCTGGACTCAGACAAACAGGTGTTTCCTTTTATGGAGCCTCACTCCCCTTCCAGAAATTGACTCTTGTGAAGGTACACAGGCCTTCCTCTTTGTTAGTACAAAATCAATAAATTCTCCACATATATCTCTAAATCATAGGTTCCCAAAGTGTTCTGTATGGACCCCCAGGGGTCGATTTTGACTTGCAGGGGGTCCACGTCAGAGAGAAAAAAAATTGGGGGTGCACGAGATGTAAATGGGAGTCTACGTGAGCAGATCCCATTAGGCAGATCATAATAAATATTTAGGCGATCCGTAATTACACCAAACACAGATTCTGTGTACATAATATTTCATAATATGATTTAATTAGGTACTATGTACTATCTGTATTGTGGTGTGCTACATTCATGTGTAAGTTCGTAAAATTATTGGTAAAATTTTATGGTAAATGTCGGTGTGTTGTAAATGGGATCGACGACATTTTGTCATTTCTCATTACTGAGCTATACGGGCACACATCGCGCGTGTACGTACTTGTTTAGACCTGTATCAAAGCTTTGCATGGACTTGTTTGATTCATAATTGATAAATAAGAGTGTTAGAGACGTTCAGTTGCTTTCTGAGTTTTGAGAAGAAAAGTGGCTTAAAAATACGTTCAAAAATATAGATAGAAAATAGGTAAAAGTCAAGTGAATCAAAATCATCTTCTTTAGGAGTGCCTAAGAAAAGTAAGTACAAAATTTTATACATATTTTGTAGTTACGATTGCATAGGGGGTCTACGGAAATCAAATAAGTCGGCAAGTGGTCTACGGGGCAAAAAGGTTTGGGAACCTATGCTCTAAATGTATTCTTATTTGACAGTCCTTTTCTTACTTTAATATTACATGTCAATTTATCGTTAATAGCTATGTTCCACATTTCTTTATACCATTCATTTCATTGGAGATCATGCTTAAGACCAGAATGATTTGGCGCTTCCTGCTGATCAGTTCCAGGTACTTCCTTGAAGGAAAGTCCATTTTCTTAAAGTTCTTCACACATTAAATTAGATGCAGTAATGCTTCCTCAGAGTGGCTACAAACAAGTGGACATTTCTGTATGACATATACTAATACTCTATGCGTATCTTAAAACATTCATCTTGGAATATAAATGTGTTGTTTAATCATACATGTCCTGTGGCTCTTTTTTGTGGGAGTTCATGGTGATCTAATGGATTAGCCTGTTTATCCTTGCAAGGTTTGGCTGAGAGAGAATGATTTGCAAAGTTGACAGACCAGGGATTTGAACTTAGCTACATCTGGTCCAAACCTGCATTTCATATCAAATGCATGGTGATCTGCAAAAAATTGTGCCATTATAAATAGCTTAGTCCCAGAATGCTAGGGTTTGTTTTTTTTGTCCTCTGTTACCACTCTAGCACTTTTTAAAAAGGGTATGAGGAGTGTTAAAATTTTCATTTTTTATTTAACAGCTGACAATATTTATTGTACGAAAGCTGTGAAATGAGATGCCTGCTTCTGTTCGTTTTTTACTCTGTTTCTACACATCTTAACTTTGACGTTCCTGTGCTTGGCGTTACACCTTCAACTTGGGCTTTTTATTTTATTTTATTTTATTTTTGCCTTGATGTTTCAATAGGTGCATTTTTCCTCTATAGGTAACCTGCAGTCCATGTTCAAAATATACCTGACCAGCCTTCCAGATCTTCTTTTTCTTGCTTCAATCATCTTTGCTACTGGCCCCTCCAATCCCCATATTTTCATTGCAGCAGGATCTGAATGAAACAGCTAACAGAGTTCCTGCAGGGACATATCCTGTGGGTAAAATTGACTTTCTTGGTCAGCCTGACTTCTTTCTATGGCCTTAACCATTTTTATGCATTTGCAGTGCAGTCCTTTGGCACATTTTCTCAGAAGTAAGATTTATTGTTCTTGGTGCACTTTGCTGTCACGCTAGTGTGCACAGTGAAGCAACATTAATTGCTTGTTCCCCATTCCACCTGCCCCTGCTGATCAAAATCCAAACATCTTAATAAGCTTTCACTCCCTTGTGCTAATTCTCATTAGAGATGGGCACGAACCAGAAAAACAACGAATTGGGCTGGTTCATGGAGAACCACAAACTACCATTCAACCCCCAGAAAAACAAACTGGTTTGCAGTTTGTTTTTCCAGTTCATGCCTGATGGGAGGAGAACCGACCACCTCCACCTGCCTGGCCCCATTCTTGCTGCCCCCATCGCCTTCCTACCTGGTCTTGTTGCCTTCTCTCTCGCCACCCTCCTCAGAGACAGCAGTCCAGCTTCCCTTCCAGACACATGTGCAGAGACAGTGGCCTGGCTTCCCTTCCTCAAAAGGAAGCCAGGTCGGCTGTCTTGGGCCCGCCCACGCCTATCGACGGGATAGGCAGAGACATCAGGCCTGGCTCCTGGAAGGGAAGCCAGGCCACTCTCTCTCAGGATGGCGGCGACAAGACAGGGAAGAGGAGGAGGTGTCAGGACTAGGTAGAGAGGGGATGGGGGCAGTGCACAGGGCATCTGTTTTGCCAATGCAAAATGGGAGTGCCGAACAAATAAAAGAAAAACTCAGCGCTTTGTGTCCAAACCATGAACCAGCCGGGTTTGTGGGTTTTTTTGGTTCAGAGTTCGGTTTGTGGCTAACTCTAATTCTCATCTTTGTCTATCCTTTCTTGTCTCCTTATACCCATACTCTCCATATTTTTTAGACTTCCTTTGAGGAAGAAGTGAGATTTTTATTTTTATTTTCCATTTCTTAAATCTATTTTGATCCATTGTTCTGTTTAGGTTACTGTAGACTTTATTCTACTTGAATATTCTTTTCAGTATTGCTTTTAGCTTCAACCTGTTATATCAGTGTCTCTTCCTTCCAAGTTTCATTATCTTCAGTAAATTTATTTAACTTGCAATTTAATTTGTTAACTTTCACTTCTTGTTTTACTTGATTTACCTTGTGGGCAGGGCCCTGCTTGGCCTGAGTTTTTCCATGCCACCATACACCACAGGTGTGAGTGTCTTCTGCACCCAGTATTTTGAGATTTGATAAGACTATTTGAGCTGTGCTAACTCCTCAACCATGGAAACAAATGTTTGTTGCTGATTTATGACACCAGCCGTGGAACAACCAGGAGTTTAAGGGAATGTTGTCCTCGTCATTTGTGCCTCCACATGTTCCTGTGACAGGTTTCATTGAAGGATCAGAGGGAATGCTGGAGAACAGCCCAATTTTTAGGCAGGATTTTTAAAGCGAGTTTTCTGTATTATACCACTACTGACATGGGTGGGTGAAACACGAGAGGTGTCGTTGACTAATTAAAGATTGTGTTCCTTCCCATTTGGGTGACACTAGGTAGGGGTACCATCTCTAAAATGTGGCTGTAAATCACTTCTTTTCAGATTGCTTTGGCCAGTTTCTATGAAGACGGAGGTGATGAAGACATCATTACACTTCCACAACCAGCTGCCAGCTCGGTTACTAGAGGCACAGCACCAAGGTGAGATCAAACTGGCCTGGTTTTGGTCATGCCCATCTTAAAGCTAGTATGTAAATGCTAGTCTGTTCTTTCCACAAGAAAAATTTGTGAAATACAGCTCTGGAACCAAAGTCCCACAAATACCCCGTGGGAGATCAGTAGCATTCATAGAACTGCACTGTACCAGATTTTGGGCTTCTGGGTCAGCATTGGTGAGACTTATGAAGGAGAGGTATCCCTTTCCCGTCGTTGTTGTGCTTGGTAATGTGATAGTGCATTTCTAGGAGAGTTTTAAAAAATAGCACCGTCTCTTTTGTTTTCGGTAAAGTAGTAAATCTGAACTCTGTGTGCGTTTGTGTTTTGGGAGTCGGATTAATTGTGCTTCCATCTTTATTGGATGTACTAAGCAGTGGAACCCGTGGCTCGCACGTCCAAGCTTGCAGGGTCTGTCCCTCATATTTCCTATTAGAGAATTGTTGAATTCAGGAAAGACTCCTGCCTGAGACCCTGGAGTTGCTGCTGATGCTAACCAGAGTAGACCAAATTGGGCTTGGTGGAAACTGTCGTCTTGGATGACTCAGCAGGGACAGTAGCAATAGACATAGCTGCTGAGTCGGTGCCCTATGTCATTGGTAGCTATTGTCTCTGTTTCACTTAGTGAGGTATTGAGACGTTTGCATGTTAAGCTGAGGAAAAAACAAGAAACTAAAAGAATTAGGTGTCCTAATGCCAGCCACAAAAAGTGCCAGATCAGACTCCGTCGCTGAAGCTGGACCAAACAGTTTCTCTGTCCAGTCACTGAGATGGATCTTAGCTTTGCTCAATGGCCCATCGCTTGTAATGTATCTGCATTTCATCTTCGCAGGATTGATGAAAGGGAGAACTGATGGAGGAGGGCCGTGTTTTCAGTGAGTTAGACATCCGGTTGAAAAGCCAGAGATTGGAAGTTAAGATAGCTCATTGTATTTGCTAGAGGATGGAAAGACATTTGTGACAAGAGCAGAAAGTGAACGGCGGATCATCTTGACTGAGTTGTTGAAGCCAGTTTCCAGCCGTCTGCGGTTTTACATCCAGGAGCAGGGAAACCTTTATCCTCCGTGACTGGATTCCCAAGGGCTGCCAAACAGGAAGAGCTGGTTTCTTCCGTAGTCCGGTGGTGTACTTCACAGTATCTCTTGCTGTCCCCAAAATGAGCAGAGTGCTGCCCCAGGAACAGCTGCTTTCTTCACACTGAGTGGTGATGGTTGGTCTTTAGCAGAGGGTATGGCCAGAGCATATAGAAATGGGCTATCCTTCCCCCCAGAAATTCCTGTAAGACGGGAGCCCTCCTTCTACCCAAGGATACAGACACAGCAATCCGCTTTTCTGTAGTTGTGTTTGATGAGAACAGGTCACATCCTGGGTCAAACATGCTGGTTTTACTGCCTGGTAGGTGTCCTGCTTCTGACTGCCCTTTTTCCTCCGTTTGCCTTGGTGCTTAGCGCTGTGGCTGCAGTTGCAGTGGAAAGAGGAAAGAGGGCTGGAATGCCCCACAGATGCCTCACATTGTACTCAGAGTGGCCACTTCCGTGCCTTATTCCTGGCAGGTCCCTCTTCTCTACTCAGATGTAAGCCTTGTACAGCAAGATGAAGTTGCAGTTCTCCCAAATGACTGCATTGTGGCAGAATTCTGTGTTGTGCTGATGAGGTCCTGAGTTTCGTTTTGTTTGTATTGTTTTCTTTACACAATAGGAGGCTAGTCTGGGCCTTGAAGACCTTAGGAGGGTTGCCTGGTTTGGGGGAAAGAAATAAGAGTGCCCGGGGAGCAACCAGATGCGCCTGATGTTTTTCTTTTGTCTCTCCAGTGACCACAGAGTGACATCATTCCGAGACCTTGTCCACGCTCAGGAAGAGGAGGAGGAAGAGGAAGAAGGACAAAGGTCGGTTCTTGGCTAAATGCCTGACTTCCTTCCTTCCTTCCTTACCAGGAGAGCAAAGGAGGAGCAGAAAGCTCTGTGTTTGTAGAAGTCTCTCTGGAAAGATTTGCAGAGGCTGCTGAAGCAGCGTCTGTGTTGGGCAGAGGCCCCCTCTGCCGAAGCAGCTGTCGGAGTCACGCTCTAGAAAGTCGTGACCTTCTCCTGCCTTTGTTCAAGGCACATTCCTGCCAGGCCTTGCATGCTAAGTGGCTGTGCTCTTCTTCTTCAAATGAGTAAGCAGTGGTAGTTTATAGGAAAATAGGAATTCTGCATTAAGAAAATTATGCCGTTCTGTAGCCTTTGTGAATTACACACATATCTTTAGCAAAAAGGGAAAAAGATTTGCGGATTGTAATCTGAGAATGTCTGAAGTGTGCAAGGAAGTGGATTGTGATCCAGAAAAGCTCACGCTTATATCAATCTGTTATCCTTAGAGGAACCACAAGCTGATTTCTTTTTTCTTATGCTCAGACAGATGAGCTTGATGACCTCTTTGAAAACTGCCGTGGCGCAATCATTTGTTTAGAGTTTTGTTTTAAGCTTGAATAACTTATTCTACCCTATGTCGTGCTTGCATAACTTTTTCTGGTTTTGCTAATTGAGAGGGGGAGCCAGAGATGCATCTCACTGTGAACCGCTGGGTGAGGTTTGGGTCTCTGATCCCACCGTTAATGGGGAAGGAGGTTCTCTGAGGTCTCCACTGTGGCTCTGTCAAGTCACTCGCTGCAGTGATCAGCGCCGCTGGGAATTGGGTCTGGAAGGGCTCTGAATGTGGTCCCTCCAAGTTGCCCACCCTCTTAGCAACCTGCATAAAATCCAGGATGTTCACCTTCATTCAGGCCATACAGGTTTAGAAAAGGGGAGGATGGCATTTAATGTATCAGCAGGATGTCTATCCCCCATCTCTTCGAGTGCTGTTCACATTTTGAACCCAATATGTCTTGAGTGTGTCCAATATGAAGTAGCCCTGTAAAATATGCTCGTCTATTGAATGCAGTCTGTTCTGGGGTGGGCCTTTGTTGTTGAAGCTGAGTAACACAATTGGAAAACCGTGTTCAGAGAGGTGGCAGGGTTGGTCTGCACCAAAACCACAAAGTGTCCTGTCTAAAACACTTACTGTGGCATAAGAAGAAAGGGCCTCTCAGGGTGGGGTGGGGGAAGCCAAGCCCAGTGCATGACTGCTATCTTTACAGAACCTGTGCACGACTGTATCGGTGAAATGATTGGCCTGAATCCTAGTGTGGTTGTACTCTAGGGTAAGTGAAATCGTATAAGTCATGGTGGGAAACTGCATTTAATTAACAAGGTACCTGGTTGTTAATTAGCTGTGTTTTGCCACTGCCAGTCTATGGTTTCACTTGCTGTGGAATAAAGTCACTCCAGGTTCAGATGTTGTAAAGGGCAGGTGTGAGCTTGTGAACCTCAAGCCAGTCCATCATTTTCAGAATACTCCTATGGCAGGCAAGAGTAATGAGGAGGAGCATTTTCATATTGCTCGAAACTGCAGAGTTTAGAGCACTCGAACTTTTGATATATCTTTTCTCATAACTTTTACCAATCTGTAATCAGGGAAGTTAATATTGTCCCTGTATTATAAGTGGTGGAAGGGTTGTGGCTGAAAGCCGGGGGGGGGGGGGGGGTGGCTTGCTGAAAGCTGCTTGGTGAGAAAGCGTTTGTGAGAAATGGGTCGTTTGAAGCAGAGGCCTCTTGACCCCTAGCTCCATCTTGTGCCTGCAGTATTGCTCTAGCTTTCCATGCAACGTTAACACTCTCTGGTATTAATCAAGAGGAACAGTCTTCTGCCAGAAACAGATAAAGCTCCTCTGTTGTCTGATGGTCACCGTATTTGTCTGGTCCTGTGACTCTTGCCTGGTGGGCCTTTCCTTACAATGTTGACACGCAAACTTTATGAATGCTTGTGAAGCAAACGTATCAGATGTGCACACGAAAGCCTTGAGTGTGGCAGTTGTGCGTGCGTCCTGGTGGAGGTGCCGCCCAACCTGTTCGGTAAAGCGGCCCCGACGTGATCACGAAGGTCTCTTCTCTTCTGTTCAGATTTTATGCCGGAGGTTCGGAGCGAAGCGGCCAGCAGATTGTTGGTCCTCCGAGGAAGAAGAGTCCCAATGAGCTGGTGGAGGATTTGTTCCGGGGAGCGAAAGAGCACGGGGCAGTAGCTGTGGAGAGAACAGCGAAGACCCCTGGAGAAGGCAGCCGGCCAAAAGTGAGTGCCGGCAGTGGGCCTGCTTAGATCTATGCACATATGTGAGAATGAAAGCGTGTGAAAGGATTTGGAGCCAGGGGGACAGCAGCCAAAATACAGTAGGCAGGGATGGGAAGCCTGTGGTTCAGGAGGTTCCAGTGTGTCTCACCAGCTCACCATCGGCAGGTTTATCTCCCCAACCATCAAAGATAAGAGCTGGGTTTTTCCTGTTTATGGCTTAAGAAGCAATCTTCCTTCATTGTTGTGCAGTCTCTGCAGAATGAAATTTAACAGGGATAAGTGCAAAGTCCTACACCTAGGGGCGGGGGAGAGTGGGGGAACAAATGCCTTGAGTAGAGGGTTGGGCTCGGTGGCCTTATAGGCCCCATCGGACTTAATTGTTGTATGATTCCGTGACACTCTCTTAGTGTCAATAAGTGATAATAATAATAAAAAAGGACAGTATTTAAAGGCACTTAAGGGTAAATTCTTTGCTCTTTTAAATGACACTGAACTGGGAACGGGCAAAATGCAACCTTACAGGTATCACTGGACTGGAGCCCTCATCAGCGTGAGCCTTTTATACCCTGTGTTGAGAAGTGTTAGAATCTGCAATCCAGCAGCAGCTGGAGGGTTGCACTTTGCCTGCCCTGATTTAAAGACATTTAAAGAGCACTGTGTTTAAACTCCGTGGGGGACATGCATGGAATTGATCTGATCTTTGCAGGTCCAAAGACAGTTTATATATGAAGTTATTCTTGAGCAGACATGCATAGAATTCCGTTGTGCTTTTTATGACTGGTGGGAAAATGTCCAAATTGGTAAGAATCTGCTTTGGGCCTTTCCCTTTTATATTTCAGCCATGCTCCCCATAAGCTTTGTACGCTTAACTCTTTTCACTCCTGGGAAGCAGCCCCCAGAGACCTTTTCAATTTGGAATTTGGCTTCTGGCCTGAAAAAAATGTTTCTCGCCCATAGGGTAAGGCAAGAACCTGGATTAGGGTCAGTTCTACACTATAGATGGCAAGAAGAGGGAATTGCTCTCCGGTTGCCACCGCAGGAGCTTTTCACACCTCACCGTTAGGTTGCAAGTCAGCTTGCTTTGTTTTGGTCAATGGAAGGGAAGCACAGTATGACTGTCCAGTCACGAAAGCCTGCCTGAACCCTGCCTCTGGAACACTGACCAATTTCAGCTTCCTGAGCTGGGCTTTCTTGTGTGTAGTCTGGCCCATATGGAATGGATTTGAAAGAGGCAACGGTGCTTCCAGCTTGCAGAACAGCTGAGGGTCTAAGAAATAGGAACAAGAGGAGGAGACCAGAAGTTGGAGGCGACGGTGAGAAGCCAAGTATAGTAATCGGCAAAGGACGCTGTGAGGTGGAGGAGAAAAGTAGAGAAGACTTGAAAATCAGGACTTTAACATCTGGAGTGGATGGAGAAGATATTGGCGTGGAATCTTAGCTGGAACAGTTGCCTAATTTGGGGGAATGATGAGCTTAGCTACAGCATTCTTCATCATTAAACTAGCTACGGGTGGCCTCCTGTATTAAGGGCGTCTGCGTCTGGTTATTTGAAATGCACTCCTTGCCAGCGCTGTTCAGACAAATAACAAATCTCAGTGCTCCAGGTAGGGTTGGCAAAATCCTGGGCATGTAATATGGCAAAATGTTTGGTTTTGGACATCTTAGACTATCTTTCCTGGTTCTTTGTGAAACAGTCGCCATGGGGAAGATGATGTGCATTGTTTTCATTGAAGGAAGATTAACCTTGAGCCAGAGTGAATGCTGGCGAAAAGGACACACCTCCATTTGGTGTCCCCCCAATTTTTTTGCTTTGGGAGGTTGAAGTTTGCCCATTGATTGGTTGGTTCATTCATTCATTCGTTTGTTCATTCGGAGAGAATAGCTAGTTTCTAAGAGGCAGGTGAGTGACTTAGTTAGCTCGTTACAGTTTTTTCCCCCAAGAGTCAAGGTCCCTTTCTCTCTTGCAGCCCTTTGCTGGTGGAGGGTATCGCTTGGGAGCTGCACCGGAGGAGGAATCTGCTTATGTTGCAGGAGAGATGAGACAGAATGCTGCCCAGGATGTGAGTACTTCTGGGTTGGAACCCTACTTTCATGATTCCTGTTCTTGTGACCTGACTGGGTTTTCTCTCTGGCATCTCCAGGATAAAACTCTCACACAGTAGAACTGGAAAGGGCCTCTTTCAGCCTGAGACCTTGGACAGCTGCTGCCTGTTAGAGTGGATAATATATTAGCTAATTCAACTGTTAACAGTACATGTAAGGCAGCTGCCTCTATTCAGAGATGCCTTACTTGCAGATGTGAATTAAAATCTTGGCAGCACTAAATTGCATCTTCAAGCTGTTTCCCTCCCTGCAGAGTATGAAATGTGTTGAACTGAATGGAAGGAAGGCAGAGGGGAACTCACCGTGGAGAAGAAGCAAACATTGCCTTGGCCATTTCTCCCTTCCAGAGTCTTCTCTACGGAAGCTGGTTTCCATTACAGTGGTTCCCAGCCTTGGGTCCCCTAAAACACCCCAAAGCCCTCACCACTAGCTGTCCTGGCCAGAATTTCTAGGTTTGTAGTCCATGAACATCTGGGGACCCAAGGTTGGGAACCCCTGCATTAGAAGAAAAACATTTGGGGCCTTGGATAAATGTATCAGGTAGATTGACCCCTAGAAAGGGGTGTTAGCTTCAAGGGTTGACTCCCTTATGGAGGGCAAAGGGTGGAGAGATTTCACAGGGGGCTAGTGACCTTCAGTCGTAGCCCAGAAATGCCTCCTTTGGTGCTGGCCCGCTGGAACAGACTATCCAAACATTCATGGGAATTTCATTTTGGTTATGTAGTGAGAGAGAGAAAAAAAATGAGTGCTCCTTTCCATTTTCCATTGCTCTTGGAAGCTCTAAGGAGGAACGTGGAGAGCTTGGCATGCTTCCTTCCCACAGAATGGATTCAGATTATGAAAACACTTTACAGTTCAGTGCATCATACAGTTTATACGTGTCCACAAGAGGATCTCCTCTGGGTGGCCAAGAGGGGAAACCTTACCGGGGGCAACCCATGCCAGATGCTTGTTGGGTGGACTGTTATTCAGGCTGGCCAGAGCGAATGAAAGCTAAGGGCTTCTGAGAAATGGCTCCTTTGCATAATGTTCTTCATGACTCTGATAGGTTGGAGAGACTTCACAGGCATCAGGAAAGTGAACTGAATCAGGAACAAAGTGCTAAGAGTTACAGATATGATCCCGCACTCACTCCCCTCTCGCTCCTTTCTGAGTAGGAGTAATTTCTTGCTGCTTTTCAAGTATTTTAAGAGCTAGCGATGCAGCAGTTAATAATGTCCTGCATTATTAAATCAGAGGTTTACCACAAATGGCGCATTTGCTTAGCTTGCAGTGTGATTCTCATGGTCTTGATTTGGATGGATGGATTTGCTTGGAACTCTTAAACAGTTTCACAGCTTTTGTGTCTTTAATTGTGGGTGGTAGGGTTTTTTCCGCCCTGCTTTGTTGCCTCTGTCATTCACCATATCAGATCCTGTATGCTATTTACAGTGACTGAAGCCCTTTACCAGATGCCCAATACCAGCCATAAAATGTAACCAAGTCCACAGGGACCCTGGCAAAAGCAAAGTTGGGGAAGCAGAGTTTTTAAAGAACAGTTTTTAACACATTCGTTTGTCGGATGTTTGGGCAGGGGACAAGACAGCGTGGGTGTGTCTGCCGTCTTGGCCTCACCTCCTTTTAACTTCGGCCCCAGTGTGTTTGCTTTCTGGCCCCCAAAGTTCTGCAGATTGTGGGAACCGTGTTTTCTGCTTTTTTTCAGGTGCATGTTGTCCTGAAGCTGTGGAAGAGTGGGTTCAGCCTGGACAACGGGGAGCTGAGGAGCTATCAAGACCCCTCCAACTCCCAGTTCCTGGAATCCATCCGCAGGGGGTAAGGAGGGGTGTGTGTGTGTGTGCACCGAGCAGGGCCTGGTTAACAGGCTCTACCAGACACACCTCAGGCATCTGTTGGCTTTCTGGGTATTCTGCCTTCCTTCATGGAGGAATGATGGTGCAGAAGAGGCTCGGCTGTGCTCCCAGCGTGACGCAAGGCAGTGGGGCTGGCCATTTCTCCGCCCAGGCCTCACCCTGAGGATGTGCTCCTTCTCTGTCGTTGGCTAGAGAGGTTCCTGCAGAACTTCGGCGGCTGGCACGGGGCGGACAGGTGAACCTGGACTTGGAGGACCATCGCGATGAAGATTTCGTGAAACCCAAAGGCACCTTCAGGGCTTTCACTGGAGAAGGGCAGAAGCTGGGCAGGTGAGTGGACCGTGCGCAGAGAAACCTCCCCTTGTGACTATGATCAGCTGTGTCGGCCTCTAGCCCTCACCGTTTCAGAGAGACCAGCCATGCAAAAATCTAGGCCACCTAATATATACATCACGTGGAGGAAGCAGGTAGAGATTTGTTTCTTTTGGGGCTCCCAAGGACCACCCCAGGGAGAACCAACCAGGAGGTTCGTAAATCGCCCCAAATTTTGTTGCTTCCGGGAAAGTTTGGATTCTCTGGTTTGGACGAACCCAAGCCGATCTGAAGCAACGAATGGGCGGTTTTTCATGAACTTCCTGGTTCGCTTTGAGCTTCATGCCCATCTCTAGTCTAGAGCATTACCCAATAGGTAGGTTGCAGCTGTTGGATCATCTGCCCCTTCCTGTTCTGGTCTCCCAGGGAGATCTAGTGAGTCCGTGGACGCGGCCTTCGATCTGACCCTCCAGTCTGCTCTTAGGCTCTTGTGCAACCAGTCTGAGGAGCATGCTGTCCTTGCTTGCTCTAATTTTGCTGTGCTAGCTTTAAACATAAAATCTCCATCAGACGACTATGCTGCTTTCTGTAGATTTGCATGACGGGGCTGAGACCCTTTCTGGCCCTTGCCAGCAGTGCACCAGGCTGGTCAGAGAAAGAAATTGTGACATTTCAGAGTCTCGTTGCTCCGTCATTCTGAGAGAAATGGGACCGTTGGGCCACTCTCACTGTCTCATTTTCAGAGCAATCTGGGGTGTGTGTGTGTGTGTGTGTGTCCCTTTTTGCCACACAAAGGGTCAAAGGGATTCAGCTTTAAAGTAAGGGCAAATGGCATTGAAATAAGGGGACCAACCTCCAGGTTAAGCACTTCAGGCACTTCTCTCATCAAGAACAAAGTGTGATTTTTCCATCTGTCCATTTTCCCATTGATGTGTCTAAAGCCAACTGTTTGTCTTGACTAGAGCCTGACCCTTTGAATTAGTGGAATTTACATAACTGTTGACTGGTCCAAGTTCCCAATGATTCAGTTGGGTCTAACTGTCCGATTTAGGTCTTGGTGAACGTTCCACTGAGTAGTAGCTCCATTTGCTAGGGCAAGGGGGGGGAGGTTTCTCATTTTTTTAGCCTACTCAATCTGTGCCTTGGACTTGAAGCCTTTTGCAGGGTGGAATTAGGCCAAGAGACTGCAAGGTGTGCAGAAGAGTGGAGCCTCCCGCTTCCAGATCCAAACCTCCCCAATTTTTCCATCCTATTCCATTGCAAGCATGACCACGGTCTTTAATTTCTTCTTCCCAAACGGCGTATTTTGAAGGGGTGAAACTGTTATCAGTCCTGGCCAGATCTGCAGTAATGTCCTTCTTCTTCTTCCCTCTTTTCTCTTAGTACCACCCCGCAGGTGATGAGCACAGGCTCTCCGTCGCAGCAGGCAGAAAACGAAGCCAAAGCCAGCTCCTTGGTCACCATCGACGAGTCGGAGCCCACCACGAACATTCAGATCCGGCTGGCTGATGGCGGCCGCCTGGTCCAGAAGTTCAACCACAGCCACAGGTAGAAGGGAGGGGGTTGGCTGATGCCTTTGTTCAGAAACTTTTGGGGATGGTGCACTTAGAAAAAAGAAAGGGTGGCAGACCTTTCATCCTTCTGGTCCATTCTGGTCTCTTATTCTGGTCCCATATCCTGGCCAAAGCTCCAACTGAAATGGGTCCAGATTAGAGATGGGCACGAACCGCACTTTGGCAGTTCAGCCCGGCGCCCAGAGTGGCCTGGCTGCCAGATGGTGCGGGGTATAAATCTAATAAATAAATAAATAAATAAATTCATCATTTTTGACTAAGAGGGTTGAAGAGGACACAGCTCCGCAACTCCGAGCGCTTGGAATGAGGACTGATTATCTGGACTAGCGATGGGCACAAACCGCGGTTCAGCCCAGCGCGCCCGCACAGGTGTTCTGCAGGCACTGTGCGCTTCCCTTCCCTGCCTCACCTGGGTGCTTGCCCACTCACCGGCAGGAGTGCGCTTTCCTCGTCTGCCTCCTTGGGTGATCACCCACTCAGGCGACGCAGGGCACGGAAGCCCGTGCTCTGAGGAGGGAAGCGTGCGGTGCCTGCAGAACACTTGTGCGGGCGCCGGGCCGAACGGCCAAAGTGTGTTTCGTGCCCATCTCTAATCTGGACCCTTTTCAGTTGGGGCTTTGGCCAGGATATGGAACTGAGATTACTTTGGTCATGGTGGTAGATGGTGTACACCCAGGGCCTGATGAGGGGGACCACTGCCTTATTCGTTCTCTGGGACCATTTGAATGCATGGACCATGGTGTCCTGGTGGATCATCTGGCTAGGTTGGGTGTTGCAACGGTTTGGATCCTTCCAGACAGGACGCACTCAGGAAATGTGGGTGGGGGAACCCCGTTTGGCTCCAGCGGCCTTTGACCTGTGGTGTCTCTCAGGGCTCTAACTTATCCCCTGCATCATTTAGCATCTCCATGAAGTCACGGGGAGAAGGCATTCAGAGGGAGGTGCTGCCTAGATGCTGATGCCACCCAGTTCTACTACTGCTTATCACCCCATGCCAAGGAAGGAGCGAGGACCCTTGAATCTGGACTGAGCTCAGTAACGGAGTGATTGAGGGTGAACAGGCTGAAATTGAAGGCTGGCAAGACAGAGGTGGCAGCCAAGGGGAAAGGCAGGGTCAGGAGTTCAGACTCCATCTGTTTGTGAAGGGGTGGCAGCCCCCCTGTAGGATTGTGGCCTGGGAATACTCCTTGATGGACATGGTCCCTTGATTCCCAGCTGGCAGCCGCAGTGAGGAATGCTTTTGTGCAGCTGTGCTTACTGCACCAGCTGCAACCCTTCCTGAGTCGGCCTGACATAGCAATAGTCATCCAAACCTTAGTTACACCACAGTTTGACTACTGCAAGGCTCTCTGTATGGGGCTACCCTTGAAGACGTGCTGGGTGCACCATGTGGTAGCTAAGTTATCAATGGAGGTGATCATGATTATATCACCCTGGTACTGACTCGTTGCCAGTTGCTTACCAGACGTAATTCAAGGTGTTAGCCTTAACCTTTAAAGCCCCGCATGGCTGAGGACTGGGATATCTAATAGATCACCTGGCTCGTTATGGGCCTGTCCACACGTTACGATTTTCAGGAGGTGCCTTCTTAGGAACGCCAACAGTTGCAGAGGCCTCTGCCGAACAGGCGCGCGGAAAAGGGCATTCCCCTTTGGGGCTCCCAGACAGTGGAGCACACTCCCCCGCCCCCCTCAGAGTAGCGGCCACTTTTTCACCGTCCCTGCTTTTGAGAAGGGTATAAACGCACATCTTTTGAAGCTGGCATATAATATTTAATTGTGCTGTGTTTTTAATTTAACTGGTTGTAATGGTTTTTATTGGAGGGTTGGTTTTATTCGTCTTCAGTGATGTTATGGTTAAAACTGTACTTTTAAATTTTTTTATGAAGATTGTAAGCTGCCACGAGTGCTATTTCGTTGTGGAAAGGTGAGGGGTGTAAGTGAAATAGACAGACAGACAGGCAAGCAAGCAAGCTCTGACCAGCGGCCACAGCTGTCCACAGTTCCAGGCAGGATTCGTTCCTAGTGTTGCCTGGAAAAACCAGGGATTACACCCGAAGCCGCCTGCGTGTGAGGCCGATGCTCTGCCGGTGAGGCCAAATGGCCCTCCTCTGGCCGTTTCTTTCCCAACTGTTTGGGGATCGGGCTAAATCCAGCCTTTTTGTCCCGGCTTCCTCCACGCAGGATCCGTGACGTTCGGCTCTTCATCGCGGACGCCCGGCCGGCCATGGCCGCCACCAGCTTCGTCCTCATGACCACCTTCCCGAACAAAGAGCTTTCGGACGAGGACCAGACCTTGATGGAAGCCAACCTACTCAACGCGGTCATCGTCCAGCGATTAATCTAAGGGAAGCTGCCGGCCAGCTGGCTGCACACCCACGTCGTATAGCCCTGCGTGTGGCATACCGTGCAGTGCAGGGTCACAGTGCAGGCCGTGGCGCTCAGTTCTAGGCTCTTTGGTTGGACTCTTTAGTTGCATTTCCCATGTTTTGTTTTCTCTCTCTCTCTCTCTTTCTTTCTTTCTTTTTTTTTGTGCTGATCTATGGACTTTTAAATAATAATAATAATTAAACCAAACACGAACTTTGGAAAGGAGCAGCATGAGCTGCCTGTTGTGCCTCCCACCCCCGCCCACACCCACCGGGTAACTTATGGCACAGATGGGAGGAGGAGAGGAGAGGGTAGAGGGTGCATGATCATCCCCCCCACCTCCCTCCCTCCCTCCCTCCTTCCTCCAGGGGTAGCCACAAAGTTCTTCCTTCTCTTTGGTGTATTAAATAAAGTTGAACCCCTCCATTGGGGCCTTTCTTCTCTGCTGCCAGCCATGTCCCCTAAGGGTCCTTCTGTGTTCTGTGTCATCTGGATGGAGCTGGCCCAGGGAGGGGCTGCTCTTAGGCTTTTGTTCCAGTCCTTTCCCCCCGCCTTAAGTATGCTCACGGAACCCCGTCCATCATCCACGTTTGTCTTCCCCAACTTTACAGTTGGTGTCCTTAGTGTGATCCTACTTGCAAAAGTCGAGAGGCTTTCTTGACTCTTAAAAAAAGAAAAAAAATTAAAGCAAAGCTAGCACTAAAATGGCTGCTTCTGCAAACAGTAGAAGCAACAGAGCAGTAGGTTTCCCCAGTGCAAAAGATGGGTGGTGGCCATCTATGGCATTTGGGTACATGGCATGAAAAGGAGCTGTGGGGGGGGGGGGGAGCCTTGTGGCAGAGATTAGGTCAGGGGTCTTGCCCATCTTTGGAGAGGGCAGGGGTTGGCCTGGAGAGTGCGACTCAGCTTTCTGTCTTGCTCCTGAAATATAACTGGGATTTTTCACTTCTGTGAGTTTTCCATTGAGGTGTCTAGCTCTGTTTTGTGGGAAAGAGATCCCTTGGCTGCCTTCTGCTGCTTCTCATCTCACCTTTGTTTTCTCTCAGATCAATGGGAAACACACCTTTGCTAGCCGTGCAGAAAGCCCCAGGAAAGCACCCATCGGAGGCCTTCTAGTTGCTTAGAGAGGGGTGCGTGTCGGTTTTTGAGCAGATGCAGGTTAAACTGCTCGCACCGGGTGGAGATTGAATACTCCCTGATGGGGAGGGAGAGCAGAAGCATCTTACACCAGGCATCTAGAGCCTGCAAAGCTAGATCTGAGCCATGCTGTTTTGCAAGCCGTTGAACATCCCACCTGACAGTTCAGAATGGGAATATTCTTCCCTCGTGGCGAAATGAATTCACAGTGAACTCTGTAAGTTATTGTGACAACTGTGTGAGCATTAAAAACCCACATTGAACCTAGGACATGTCATTGGTCCTTTTCTAAGATACGGTGAAGTGGTTTCCAATTCTGGTACTCGCAGGGGATAGGTTTATAGGGGGCTGCTGGTGCCCCTTGAGTCCCGAACACCTTTAAACCCTCAGGTGGTCAGGATTGTGCACAGGGGAGAGATGTAAAGTCCCAGAAAGAGGACTGGAGATTTGAGGGAGAAGAAAAATTTCACATCTTTATAGACATGGCAACGTGAGTTGTTAAAAACGACTTCAGAGCGCTGATGTGGGGTTTCGCATGCTTTAACTCTGTGGAAAAGGGTCCCTCTGAAGTAGAAGGCTAACGAAGTAAGGGAAGGGTTGGGCTGGACGTGTTTGTCCTGGGACGAATTTCCTGAACTCTCTCATCCAGGGTTCTCGCAACGCAGAGAAATGTTCAAAAGTGCGATTTTCCTCTCTTGAGATTTGAAGTCGTTGAGCCTCTTCTGCTTACATAAGAACATGAGCCCTGCTGGATCAGGCCAAGGGCCCATCTAGTCCAGCTTCCTGGATCTCACAGTGGCCCCACAAGATGCCTCTGGGAGCACCCGAGACCACGAGAGACCTGTCTCCTAATATTCCTTCCCCGGCATCTGGCCTTTGGAGGTCCCTTCCTTCGAAGCCTGGAGATGATAGATCCCCAATCATGGCTTTGTCACCTGCGACGGACTTTTCCTCCAGGAATCGGTCCCATCCCCTTTTCAAGGCATCTAGATACCAGGTGCCATCCCCACATCCTGTGGCAAGGAGTTCCACAGACTAACCACACGCTGGGCCAAGAAAGATTTTCTTTGGTCTCTTCTCACTCTCCCAACACTCCATTGGAGTGGATGTCCCCTGGCTCTGGTCTTGCGTGAGAGGGGAAAGAGCTTCCCTCTTACCCCCTTCATCCATCCCTTGCATCATTTATCCACCCCGTTTGTGTCTGCTGAAGTTGTAGCCCAGGCTCCGGTCTTTATCCAGTGTAGTGCTTCTGGTGAAAGGGTGGGGCGGGGTGGTGATCTTTGTGCTGCTCCTCTTTCACTCCCCCCTTCATTCCATTTGAGATAAGAATGCAAGAGGTCTACTTACCAGGGGAGGATTTGGGGCAATTATTATTATTTTTTTTGCACTTACTGGAATTAAAAAAAAAAACAACCACTGGATTTTTGTCTTGGATGAATGCTTGGCATAGAAAGTAGAATTCCAGCAGTTTACTCCACCAGTTTGCTGCTCATCACTCCCTTGTCTGCCACCAACGTTGCACAACATGGTCGTGAGAATTATAGAAGTGAGACTGAGCCATAAACAAGGCAGTTCCCGTCTCAAATGTAATCTTACCTGATGTTTTTCTGCCTCTGCTACTCTTAAGACAGCATCACCTAAAGAAGCCCGTCTCATAGAAATAGGAAGGATCGTAACGATAAAATAATGACACCAAAGCAGCAGGCGGTTCCTTCTGTAGCTGCCGACGTCCCTCCCTTCCGACAGGTACCCTGCTTCCGAATAGCCAAGGAAGGTCGTAGGGTGAGGGGGAGCGTTCTTAGAGAGGAAGCAAACCGGATCCTGGACTGCCGTGTTCTAGACTCGGTTGAGAAGCTTCTATGATGTGGAAGGACCGCTGTCCCAGATGGGAAAGCGAGGCCTTTCGACCCAGGCAAGTCAGCGAGAAGAGGTGGTATCCCGGCCAAACTTTTAATCTAGAACATGAACCGAGTTTTTTCCTGCCTGAACAGGATTTCCGTGTCGAAGGCTCCGTCCCTTACCTGTTTCCACATTTTGGTCCTGGCTGACTTGAAGCCATACCTAGTCAACTCAGAACAAGTTTGGGGAAAGTTTTTCTGCTGCAAGAACAAGAGAAGCCAGCCAGGAGCTGCAGACGGACCGGAGGGTGGCCCGTTTTTTCTTCTGCTCTCCCCCCTCTCTGCCGAAGGGTGGCGCGGATGCACTGAGCTGAAACGTGGAAATAGGTTACCTGACCGTTCCAGAAATTGCAGGTATTTTGCTTCCTAGGGTTGACCGCTGCTCTTCTTTCGGCAGTCGGAAATAACACAAAGCTCTTTCTTCATCTTGATCCCTTGAGCACATGCGTCTGCTCAACGTCGCCATTCTTGGCCTGGGTTAACTGTATTCCTAGGTATGCAGGATTATGAAGGATGCTCCCAAAGGATATGAAAGGGGTATTAAATGGGAGATACACATATTTATAAATGCAAAGGAAAGCCTTTTTAAAAAAAAAATGGAGAAGAGCAGTGGAATCGTGTTGAAAATCTCCTCCTTGAGTTGATGCAGAGGCTGTTACTCCCTAAAGGGGCCAAGGGGACAGCTTTTCAGTCCACGGAAGCACTCCCTCTGAGGTTAGACCAATAAATAAATGAGTAAGTAGACTCAGCAGGCCACGTGTGTGTGTGAATGGTTTTTCTTAAGGAGATGCTGGCTTCTAGAAATCCGAGCACCTTACGTGTCCATCCCTGGACCATAGAGGGGTTCATTAACTCCCTCGAATGTTACCTCCAGTCTTTCCTTTAAAAACCAGAGTACTGAAAAAGTATCTTGGTTTCTCCAGTAGCTAATGGAATTGTTGCCCGCTGCTGGATGAAACCTTTGATTTTTCTTTGACTCAAGGGTGGAGAACGTGGGCTCCCCCCGGATGTTTCCAACTCCTGTTAGCCCTAATCAACATAGGTGAGGGATGAGTAGCAAAAACATCTGGAGAGACACACATCCCCCAGCCGTACCTTAGGGTAGCGTGACTCTGGAAAGGGGGAAGGCAGGAGGAAAAGAGGAAGACCAAATAGAAGATGGATTCACTGCATAAAGGAAGCCACAGGCTTGAGTTTGCAAGATCTGAGCAGGGTAGTCAATGGGAGGAGACTCTGAATGGCCCTCGTTCATCGGGTCTCTGAAAGTTGGAGGCAACTTGACAGCGCACAGCAACAACCTGGCGCCCTCCAGAAGTTTTGAACTACAATTCCCATCATCCCACAGATTTATTCCACAGTTGCTGGTTGTGGAATCTGACATACTTGGAAGGTGTTGGGTTGGGGAGATCTGACTGAGGGCATGCTTTGAACTTCCATGGCTTTCCCCCACATCATCACATAAAAGCTGATGTAAGGAAGCCAGCTTTCTCCCGATTATGTTTTGGCCTCAGGCACAGATTATTCCCCAGCTCCACCTCAATCCTTTGGGATGATAACACCATCGTTGCTGGGCCTTTCCCCGATATTCATGGCTGTCCTTGCCAACTTCGTAATATCCTTGATTTGCAAGTACTGCAGCCAGATCTTAAAAGACAACGCAAGAAGACTCAACCGGCGCTTGAAAAATCCCAATCTTCAGAAGAAGGGGAACGCTTTGTGGCTTTCCCAGGGGTCTCCCGGTTTTGTCTGTGGTTGTTCTGTGCCATCAAGTCCCCCGATGACCCTCTGAATGAGCAACCTCCAAAGGGTCTGATCCTCCACAGCCCTGCTCTGCTCTTGTAAACTTCATGGCTGTGGGAAGATTTAAAACCTGGGTTTCAGCCCAGTCTAACCGGACACATTCACTGTTGTACCCATATTGCCTCTCTGTTAAACGTCCACCTCTGTCTGTTGCATTTTTCACTCCTGATTCAGTTCCCTCTCCAAGACTGGATCCATCAACATGGCTTACAAAGCAGGGCTAGATACCAAGTCTTCAAAAGGTTCCTCCTGCAGACCTCCGGGGCAAGGTCTGGGAATCCAGGGGAGAAGAAACGGGAGGCTGAGCTGCATTTAAGAAGGGCAGGCTGCCTGCCTCTAAATCACACCGTGCTGCAGAAGAACATGAACAAATAATGAGCCCATTAAAGTTTGTGCCCTCATAAACGGGTTGCCGGATTTTACCCCTAAGCCTCTTTTCATTCTGCTTTCCGCAGTTCTTGGAGCTCATGGCCCTGAATGCTGGGAGGTTAAGAGCCCGATGGAGCTGGTGGGACCCTGGGCTTATCTCTTTACAAGCAAAAGGATTAGGGAGTTCTTTTTTTAAAGAATGAAACCAAAAAGCCAGGAGGGAGGGTGCTTAGCACATCACCGAAGGGGGCGAAGCTCCCGGGAGCCACGTCTGGGTCTGAGCGTTTGATTTTCCGCCTTGTGGCGTGTCTGCCTTTAAGAAAGGCCACGAGGGGTTGGTTTGAAGGGTCAGTTCGGAGTGGGACTCTCAGGCCCTTTAGAAAGAGGCTTGTTTGGAATTTGGTGCCAAGAAGCCCTGTTTCGGTTGGCACCGTCTCCCGGCTCACCAGCTGCTTCCCTGCTTCTCAACGGCCACATGGCAACTCTGTCATTAATCTCTTTGTGGAACGCTTCCAAGGCTGCATTTTTGTGCCTGGAGCGGCTTTCGTTTAAAAAGTCCCCTTTTCTCCCCGAAGCGCCAGGCATGCTTGGCTCAGGGTCGTGGGGGCGGTGCGAAGGCTCTTGGACTACAGGCCCCATCAGCCATAGCTGGCTGCAGCCAAGGCTGAGGTATTAGGGGGGTTGTAGTCCAACAACATCCAGAGGGCCATGGTGGCTAACTTCATAGGCGGATGGATAATCCCTTTTAGTCAACCCCATTAAAAAAAAAAATCAGTAAGAGATGGCGTGATGCACGCCACGCTGGCTGGGCGCATGATGAGAATGGTTGTCCAACGGATTTGAAAGGCAACAGATCGGGAGACGGGCAGAAAATGGGGATTAAACCGCACAGAACCATATTGCTGGCTGATACGGACCACAAGGAGAAACTGCATAAATATGGTGCTGAGATAAAAATGCCAAAGATGACGGGAAGGTAGAAACACATGTTGTACGAATGACTAATTCCAGGTGCTGTTTGTGGAGAACGGGGGTTCATTTCTGCACAGGCAGACGTCATAGCATTTTTTAGCAGAGGAGGCAGGAAAAAAATTGAGTGAAAATTATGAAGGCTGTACATACTTCTTCCACCTCTGCAATAAGTTGTTGCCCTGAACGGCACTCTCAGGTCTGCACCAAAGTTTTGCAAACTGAAAAGCAGAAGGTGCGGTTGCCGTGGATCTCAAAATGAAACTGAAAATGTTTTCAGGAATTGCACTCAAACCATCTGGGGAAATAGATGACGATGTTTGAAGAGTGCAATCCAAGAGAACTCTGTAAAGGTGATTAAAATGAGCAAATATGAAAATGACAGAAAAATTAATCAGAGTTTCCTACCCACTTATGGCTCATGGAGCGTCAGGATCTGGCCGGAAAGCTATGAAGGTGTGAAATCCGGGAGAGGGTTTCACCAAACTAGCAACTGTGTTTGCCGATATTCTTTCAGTTCAGAGCTAAAAAGAAAAATGTGATGAGACTGATCAGCAGGCCAGAGAGCCTCCTTCAGCCATCCTTAAACCGACTGCGTGCTCTGGAAATTCTTGAAGAGACCGCTCTCAAAAGGAGGATTTAACCTGTCTGGGTAGAAACCAGCTCTTTAGAGATTGCTGGCATGAGGCCTTGCCATTAGCCCTCAAAACTCTGGCCATGAGCAGAGTGTTTTATGTTGAGTGCTCCTCAACAAGGATGATCAGGGGGCTGGAAACCAAGCCTTATGAGGAAAGACTGAAAGAATTGGGCCTGTTTAGCCTTGACAAGGTTATGCTCAAAATCCTCCAAGGCAGGCTTCAGCAGTATGTGGACCGAGAACTCCCAGAAGTACAAGCTGGATTTCGAAGGGGCAGAGGAACTAGAGACCAAATTGCTAACATGCGCTGGATTATGGAGAAAGCCAGAGAGTTCCAGACAAACATCTACTTCTGCTTCATTGACTACGCAAAAGCCTTTGACTGTGTGGACCACAGCAAACTATGGCAAGTTCTTAAAGAAATGGGAGTGCCTGACCACCTTATCCATCTCCTGAGAAATCTATATGTGGGACAGGAAGCAACAGTTAGAACTGGATATGGAACAACTGATTGGTTCAAAATTGGGAAAGCAGTACGACAAGGCTGTATATTGTCTCCCTGCTTATTTAACTTATATGCAGAATACATCATGCGAAAGGCTGGACTGGATGAATCCCAAGCCGGAATGAAGATTGCCGGAAGAAATATCAACAACCTCAGATATGCAGACAATACCACTCTGATGGCAGAAAGTGAGGAGGAATTAAAGAACCTCGTAATGAGGGTGAAAGAGGAGAGCGCCAAAAACGGTCTGAAGCTCAACATCAAAAAAACGAAGATCATGGCCACTGGTCCCATCACCAATAGAAGGGGAAGATATGGAGGCAGTGACAGATTTTACTTTCTTGGGCTCCATGATCACTGCAGATGGTGACAGCAGCCACGAAATTAAAAGACGCCTGCTTCTTGGGAGGAAAGCGATGACAAACCTAGACAGCATCTTAAAAAGCAGAGACATCACCTTGCCGACAAAGGTCCGCATAGTCAAAGCTATGGTTTTTCCTGTAGCGATGTATGGAAGTGAGAGCTGGACCATAAAGAAGGCTGACCGCCGAAGAATTGATGCTTTTGAATTGTGTTGCTGGAGGAGGCTCTTGAGAGTCCCCTGGACTGCAAGGAGAACAAACTTATCCGTTCTGAAGGAAATCAACCCTGAGTGCTCACTGGAAGGACAGATCCTGAAGCTGAGGCTCCAATCCTTTGGCCATCTCATGAGAAGAGAAGACTCCCTGGAAAAGACCCTGATGTTGGGAAAGTGTGAAGGCAAGAGGAGAAGGGGACGACAGAGGACGAGATGGATGGACAGTGTCATCGAAGCGACCAACATGAATTTGACCCAACTCCAGGAGGCAGTGGAAGACAGGGGGGCCTGGCGTGCTCTGGTCCATGGGGTCACGAAGAGTCAGACATGACTTAACGACTAAACAACAACAAGCCTTGAGAAAAGAAGGCTGAGGGGAGATAGGATAGCACTTTTCAGATACTTGAAAGGCTGTCATCCAGAGGAGGGGCAAGATCTGTTCTCGATCATCCCAGAGTGCAGGACACGCAACAATGGGCTCAAGGAAATGGGCTAAAGGAAGCCGGATTTCAGTTGAATATCAGGAAAAACTTCCTAACTGTTAGAGCGGTATGACAATGGAACCAACGACCTCGAGAGGTGGTGAGTGCTCCAATGCTGGAGGCATTTGAAAGAAATTTAGACACCCCTCTGTAATAAAAATATTAAAGGAAAAATCACCAAAAATATATATTTCTAATGGTGAAGTTACTAGAACTGGCCACTAGAGGGGGCCAGAGACCTTGCAATGTATAGTGTTCACTATTAATAATCCAAATTTTTCAGCATCCGTGGGAGGACTTGGAACTGATCCCCCATGAATATGGGGGTCCTATTGTACATCAAAGGATACTGAGGACACCGTGATTATGTACTGAATCTATTCCTTTCTGAATACGTATAAGCTGTTTCCAACAATATCTGCTACAGGAATCAGAGCCAGACAGAGAGAAAACTGATACCGTCACAACTTGGCCAGTGCTTTCTACTTTCAGAGGTCCGGAGGGTAATCCAACAGAATTAGGAGCATCCTCACACCAGGTCCAGAATGGCCACCTTTGTTTTCACTGTTTATGCCTGTAGAAGGCTGAGCCACAGTGAATGCAGCAAAGCCAGTAAACAAACTGGAATTTCTGGCCTTGAAATGAATGGGCTTCCTGGGACCAGCATCAGCATTTTTCTTATGAGACTAATTTTAAGGTTTTGATGGGCAATAATCATGTCATGTATGTGTTAACCTCAGCCAAAACAAGATGCTTCTGGCACAAGACGGGTGTCAGCAGTGTCTTTACACAATTTTGAAATGGTTTATAGATCTAGACTGACTAATGTAGATGGATTTCTCTTTTTGGAAGACAGGGTGATGCTCTAGGGAAAGATGAGGAAGGGATTAGACATGCATAGCCAATTGGCAAGATGTTACATAGATGTCTGCAAAGCCTTAAAATCTGGAAGCTGTGGGAGGCTGACATTTTTGCAAGGTAGCTGCTGTCTGGATTCAGGCAGAACATGGAATCGGCCATGTGGTCCCCAGGATGACACAAATGCATGAGTGGGCGATACTTTTTATTGGACCACTGAGAAATTAAACAAGCAGCCAGCTTTCGTGGGTGAAATCCACTTCCTCAGGCTAAGCACACCTCCTTCCTGGATAGGGCAGAAAAATTATAGACCAAAGTCCAAATATTGATGGCGCTTGTCTGTGAGAGACGATCCAGGTCTTCTTGAGGCGGGGCCTCCAGTGTTTCTGCAGGAAGACTCGGGATTCAGGAATTCTGGCCGTCTGTCATATCCCATCTACCGCGGGAGGGTCCCCAGAAAGAGACAGTAGCCTTGTCGAGACCATCTCTTTCTCAGGAGGAAGCATCCCAGAATAATTTGTCAATCAAGGATGCAAAGTTGACATACTTTATGCACCAGGTGCTATTTTTCCGCCCTGAAAAAGGTTGCAGAGCGGAGAGAAAACTGCACGGCCAAAGTGATAAATTAACTGGAAACAAGTCGTAAACCTACACAAGATCTGCAAAAACATTTTGCATGAAAACTGGTTCAGGTTCTAATAATGAGGAGCATAAATGGAGGATGCTTGAGCCACAGGAGGATGCTTGAGCCACAGGAGGATGCTTGAGCCACAGCTACACTAGCAAACCAACCCCGCCCAGTACTGTAGCTCCTTTAGTGAATTCAGAAAAAAGCAGTGGGGCATAATATAAGTCTCCCAGAGTTACAAGGTAGTCAGGAACTGTAATGATTCTCTCTGGAGCTTTTCAACCTTTCCAGCTGTTACAGGTTTTGGATTTTACATTACAATGGAAGCCATTGCTTTTATGCCATGGGTCCTTGTCTAAAAAAGCCTGTGACGGATGTTCCTGGGTTTATTTCCTGGCTTTTGCTTCTTCTCTGTCACCTTGTCTGTGCATGGAATTCAGGGGGCACATCTTTATGTAATACCTTGTTTGAGCGATGTGTGTGGGTTCTGGTTATTTCAATTTATTTTACTTTTTTAAAAAAATTATAAACTACAACATAAAATACATAAACCAAAATACAAATCAATTGTGTTCCCCACCACCCTAGTTGGGACCTCTTGCGATAGTCTTCTTCTTCCGTTGTCTTTATTCTTCTTCTTCCTTTATTGTCCTCTTCTCCAGAACTGCATTGATTCCTGATCTGGAACTTTCCCTTTCCCTTTTGTTAGCACATATCCAATAAATCTGCCCCATATATATCATAAAAATTATTATTTTTTATCTCTCCTTTCTTAACCTTTAAATTACAAGTTAATTTATCATTTATAGCAATATTCCATATTTCATTGTACCATTCTTCCATTTGAAATTCAAGTTTTGATTTCCAATTCCTGGCTATTATTAATCTGGCTGCTGTTAATAAATTGGTAATCAACTCTCTAGTCATCATATCCTATTCCACATTTACGAATATTGATAACAAAGCTATCTCAGGATTAAATTCTACATCTCTTTCACATATATCAGTTAATTCCTTAAAGATTAATTTCCAAAATCTTTGTACTTTTTCACATTCCCACCACATGTGAAAGTATGTACCAATTTCCTTCTCACATTTCCAACAGATATTCAGATAGAGTTAATTTTATTCAATTTTATCGTTGTCAAATACCATCTTAAACTTAGTTTTAAGTTCATCTTGGATCATGTGTTCATCTCAGAGTATCAGGTCCCCCACTGACGTTACTGGTTTTTTCTCTAAGAATCCACATAAAGTTCTCTCTGCCCCAGTCAGTGGTATGCTTCCCTCCCCCCCCCCATTAATTTTTCAGTCCTTTTCATCCCTTTTCAACGCAGGGGTCTTTTGTTCATTTGTTTTTAGTGTGACTTTGAACCGGGGGTGGGGGGGTGGGGTTGACGTCTGTGGTGAGAGCCTCCCAGTCCAAAGGTTTCTGAGCATTCAAGAAAAAGATAAATTAGAAAATAGAAAAGAATAGAAAAAGAAAGGGAGAAAAGGACACAGAGAAAAGAGAAGTCTGCAGCAGTGAAGCTTTATCAGAGAAGCAGATGGGTTAGGAACCTTGTGGTACAGTGGTTAAACTGCAGTGCTGCAGTCAAAACTCTGCTCACGACCTGAGTTCAGTCCCAGGGAGGTTCACTCAGCCTTCCAAGGTTGGTAAATTGAGTACCCAGCTTGCTGGGGTGTGTGCGCGCGAAGTGTAGCCTGCATAATTGAATTGTAAACCACCGAGAGAGTGGTTTAAGCGCTATGGGGTGGCATATCAGCAACTTTGCTATTTTTTTTTTTGTTAAAGGAGAAGAAGAGTATGTTTGTTGTTCTGTGCCATCAAGTTGGAACTGACTTACAGTGACCCTTAAGGGGCTTCCAGGGTGAGTATTTAAGGAGTGGTTTTATTCGTTCCACACCCCCTAGTGAGGTTCCATGGCGGAGCGGAGATTTGAACCCAGGCCTCTTGCGTCCGAGTCTATCTTGCATGCAAATCTAGGTCAACCCCATGGTTCTTTGGCCCCAAGCCACTGAACAAAATGCTCTCTCTCTTCTGGGAAGACCTCACCACGATGCGTCTGTATCAGCAAACTTTCTGGGGAAGGAGTGTTGCCTTCCCACAGACAAATTCGACAGGGCGGGCAAGCAGAAGCTCTCCTTCTCAACCCCCTTCTCCAATTCTGTTTGCCTCCTTCTGCTCCCCAGCGTGTCGGATCTCTCCATCCCTGAACGAGTGGGAGCGACCCGGTGGGAGTCCCATGAGTCAGGCAGAACCTGGGAATGCAAGTGGGAAAGACAAAAGGCTGGTGACTCAGCCTCCTGCCCTGTAATTAGGCAGCAGCAGCCGCTCTGGTGACTCACCTTGCAAAATGTGCCCCTTCCACCACCACCACCAAATTCTCCTCCCTGAAAGTAAAACTAACCTCGGATGGACTGGAATGCTTTCCAAAGAGGAATGGAATTTTTCAGATGTTGCAAAACAGCACTGGCGGATGTAGATCCGAAGGAGACCCTCCGTCGGATTGGAGGGAGGGTCTTCTCCTTCTATTTTGCCTCATCCAGAGGGTGCACCTACAGCCAGCCTGTGCGCTTTGAATCTCTCTGCAGAGGCTCAGCAGGAAGAGCGACCCGTGGGAGGGAAGAGCAGCCAATTTGTTGTTGTTTAGTCGTTAAGTCGTGTCCGACTCTTCGTGACCCCATGGACCAGAGCACGCCAGGCCCTCCTGTCTTCCACTGCCTCCCGGAGTTGGGTCACATTCCTGTTGGTCACTTCGGTGACCCTGTCCAGCCATCTCGTCCTCTGTCGTCCCCTTCTCCTCTTGCCCTCACACTTTCCCAACATCAGGGTCTTTTCCAGGGAGTCTTCTCTTCTCATGAGATGGCCAAAGTATTGGAGCCTCAGCTTCAGGATCTGTCCTTCCAGTGAGCACTCAGGGTTGATTTCCTTCAGAATGGATAGGTTTGATCTCCTTGCAGTCCAGGGGACTCTCAAGAGTCTCCTCCAGCACCACAATTCAAAAGCATCAATTCTTCGGCGGTCAGCCTTCTTTATGGTCCAGCTCTTGCTTCCATACATCGCTACTGGAAAAACCATAGCTTTGACGATGCGGACCTTTGTCGGCAAGGTGATGTCTCTGCTTTTTAAGATGCTGTCGAGGTTTGTCATTGCTTTCCTCCCAGAAGCAGTCAATAAAACTTAATAAAAAGGAAGGGTTAGGAGTATGATGGCCACCCAACACTCACCCACCCACCCTGCGGCAGCTGCATTTCATGAACAGGCAAAGGGCAGCCATTTCCAGCCTTCGAAATCCCAGAGGGCCGTGGGTTTGACCCTCAGCTGCTGCGAAGCCCGAGCAGGATCTCGTTGCTTGGCAAAACTGGAAGGAGAGCCTGGGCTGGGACCTCGAAGCTGCCTTCAGCTCTACAGGAGGAATGGAAGAGTCGGATTGAAATGGGAGAAGGGGCCTTTAAAAAAAAAGAAAAAGAAAAAGGGCTAATTTTTTTCAGGGGGCACATGCCAACAAGTGGGCAGGAACACTCCTTTCGCTCTTTCTTCCCTCCCTGTATCCCATGGCTCTTCCCCCCCCCCCCCACTCAATCTCTCTCTCTCTCTCCTACCACCCCCTTCCCTCTGCCACTCATTTGCTTCTCTCTGCTGCTTTTCTCTCACTCTTCTTCTGCAGGTGACAAGCCATGATGGGGAGGTATCATCTCCGGGCTTCGAAGGAAGAGACCTCCAAAGGCCAGAGGCAGGGGAAGAGGGGGATCGGGAGACTGGTCTCTCGTGTGCTCCCAGAGGCATCTGGTGGGGCCCCTGTGAGATCCAGGAAGCTGGACGAGATGGGCCCTTGGCCTGATCCAGCAGGGCTCTTCTTAGGTTCTCCCCCCACTTCTCTGACCCTTACATTTTCCTCTCCTCTTGTCCCTCTTTCTTCCTACATCATTTCTCCTCCTCTGTGCATCACTGACCCTCGTTTCTCTCTCTGCAGCCCTTCTTTCCCACATCTGTGATCTCCAGCCTCTGTTTTCTGCCACCCCAGCTTCTTCTCTCGCGCGGTGCCACCCCGTTTCTCTCCTAGCCACTTTCTTCTCTCTCACACATCTCCGTTCTTTCTCCCATCCCTTTCTATCCTTTTTCTGCCACTCCTCTCTTTCTGATGGGTATCCTTTCCTTCTTTCCTAATCTCCCTCCTCCCTTTCCCCCCACCTGCCTGGACGCTTGGGAAGAGTTTTGGGAAAGGAGGCTGAGGGTTGCAGGTTGCCCCATCCCTCCATCGTGTTGCAGAGTTTTGAATGTTTGATGAAATTCCTCTGGCGGCCCAGCAGAAAAGTGCAGGGATTCACAGAGCAGAATAGTTTCAAGTTCCCCATCCCTTTCTCATCCACTGGCACTTACCCTCTCAATAACTCGTCCTGAGGCATTCCTAAGAGAAAGAATAAGAGGTTTCATCACTTATCACTTGAACAGATTAAACCGCAAACTGACAAACGTGATTGCTTTTAGCAACGAGGGGGAAAATACTCTCACCAGAGAGACAGGGCTCTCTTTGACTTCAGAGGCAGGAGGAGGGAACCATGGGTTAGTGCTGGAGAGCTTGACCGTCACCCCTGCCCAGAAAGGTCCCTCCCAGCAGCATGCCAGGTTGCCAAAATCTCCAGCCCTTGGGTGGTCCCCACCTCCTGGACCTTGCCTCATCTCCTCCCTTGAGTCACTTCAGGAATGTCTGAGGAGATTCAGGAAGTGACTCAAGGAGAGTTGAATCCGTTTTGCTGAGATGGCTCCTCGTCACAGCAGTGCTGTGGAACCTCCATATCCAAGAGCCGTCTATCTCTTCCCTACCGCCGGCTAGTGCCTGCACGGGTTTTCACAAGGGGCACCTCTGTCAAACTAAGGACAAAGCGTCTTGTCCCCCCACAGACCACCCTTGGATGCTCTGCGCTCCTTTCCTTAAGAGGCGTCTGAAGGAGTCGGTCGCAGTCCGCGGAAAGTGACTCGGGTGCGACTCGCAGCTTCCGTTGGATGATGGCGTTGCTTCTCCTGAAGCTTCTCTCCATTCCCACGCCATTCTGGCTGCGGCTTCTTGACGGGTGGATTCAGAAAGACGCTTTCCTTCCCTAAGCTTGGAAACCTTCCTTTTTTGGACTACAAATCCCAGTACAGCTGCACTGGCTGGAGACTCTGGGCATTGTAGTCCAAAAAACGATTCTTTCCTAGCTTTGCCCCTTTCTCCAACCTTAAACCCTCTAGATGGACTACCACATCCATAAACCCCATCCAGTTTGGTCCTTAAGAGACGGTAGTGACATGGAGGGGCCTCCTGGCTTGGTGGAGGCTGATCGCTGGTCAGAAGGACATTTACATCCCAGTCGATGTGCCTGAAATAGTTAGAGATTTTGCATACCTTGGTTCAACCATCTATCCAAATGCAGCCAAGAATTTAGAAGAAGACTGAGAAGACTCGGAAGGGCAGCCAGGAAGGAATTAGAAAAGATAATCAAGTTTAAGGATATGTCCCTGGAGACCAAGGCCAAGATCATCCAGGCTCTTGTATTTCTGATCACCACGTATGGGTGTGAAAGCTGGACAACGAAGGAAGCTTGACAGGAAAAAAAAGAATGGATTTGTTTGAAATGTGGCACTGGAGGAGAGCTTTGAGGCTATGTTGAAGGCAGCAGGAAAAGAGGAAGACCCAATAAGAGATGGATAGACTTCCTAAAGGAAGCCACGGGTTTGCAAGAGCTGAGCAGGGCAATCAAGGACAGGACAGGTTGGAGATCGCTCATTCACAGGGTCATCAAAAGTCAGAGGCGACTGGACCCGCACCTCACAAGAACCCAGGGACCGAGGCTTGAGCCAGAAAGCGACGGGGAAGCTTACTCGGCTTGGAAAGTCATCTAGGGCGCTCCGCTCCTCTTCAATGTCTGCAAAAAGAAGCCAAACTGGAGAAGGGAGGCCGAGGTTTAAAACTTAAGCCAAATCCAGTTCTAAACCTCAGTGGCGAGCGCAGAGACCCGGGGATCCGGGGTGCTTGCTGAGTCTGCTCTCAACAAGAGAGGATGAGCCCCTAACAGGAGCCCTTGATGGTGCTGGATCCTCCCCTAATGATCCTGGGGCACAGCCCGAGAAGACGAGGCTGCTGGGAGAGGGTCTCAAAGCGGGAGGAAAGGAAAGGAAAAGAAAGGCAGCCGGAGAAGAGGAGGACCGAACCCGAGAGAGATGGATCCAGTAAGGGAAGCCACGGCCCGGACTTTGCAACGGCTGAGGGAAGGACGGGACCTCTCGGAGGCCGCTGACCCATAGGGGCTGTAGGAAGCGCCTTCGACCCCCCTGAAACCCGATCCGGACGGGACAGCCTTTCAAACAGAGGACTGCTCTGCCCAAAAAAGGCCACGCGGCCACCCAGCTCCGTCGCCGGCTTGGGGGGAAAAAGGCAGGCACCGCCCGGGGCTGCCCAGGTTGGAGCCGGGGTGTGTGTGTGTGTGTGTGTGTGTGTGTGTGTGTGTGTGTGTGGAATCCAGCGAATCTGCCCTCTGGTCAGTTTCCTGCCGGACCTGGTCAGTTTCCACGCGGCGTCCCTGCTGGCGAGGCGCTCCGAGCGGTCCCGAAGCGACGCGGGCGCGGCTTAAGCCGGGCAGCCCCGCTCCTCGGGCCCCTTGCTCCCCACCCCTTTGCCTTTTTAGGGGGGGGATCCTTCCCGAGACGGGCCCCTCTTCCCCACCGCCCTCCCACCGTGGTCCCAGAGGGAGAAGCACGCCTGTGGCTGGCCTCTCGCCTCCTTTCCCTCCCGGCTCGCCTTCTCCGGCCTCGCACGCGGGGCGAGAACTCTTTAAAAGAACCAGCCATCATCCTCTGGACCAGAGCCACGCCGTGAGCCACCGCCCAGCCATGGCCGGGGAAGAAGCCGGCCGGGAGGGAGGCGATCCGGCGCGCGCGGGGTTAACCCAGGACGCCCCTGAGCCCGGCGGGGCCAAAGAGGAGGACCGCCCACCCCTCCAGGTAAGCAAAGAGGAGCCGCATCTTCCTCTCCCTCCCCCCGCTCCGCCCCGCCTCCGGCACTGCTACCTTAATGAGGACTAGCAGCTTGGCAGAGCGGGGGAGGCAGGTTTGCCCGGAAGAGCTGCGGGGAGCTGAGCCGCCAAGGGCCGGCGTGACTCAGGGGCTGTGGGGCGGATGGCGGGGGGGGGGGGGGGACGACGACGACGACGACACAAGCTGTTCTCAGAGCCGTGCTATAAATGAGCGGAGGTGGGATTTCAGGCGAAGCCAAGAAGCTGCTGGCAAAGAGCCGCCGAGCACAGTCTCTCCGGCTTTTCTATATTAATCTTAGGAGGGCAGAGCTGGAAGGGACCCACCCTCCTTGGGAAACGGGGGGCTGCTGGTTCTGTTTGCGAAGGAAACCGGCCTCTCCCCTTTGCCTCCCTTGGGCTTTCTGCTGGGAGAGGGGGGTCTTCCCAAGAGACCCCAAGAAGGTCTCTCTGCCCCTCCCGAAACAGAGCAGGTTGAGGCCATGACCTGTTGTCAAGTCGGAACCCATCTATAGCGATCCTAAAAGGGGTTTCAAAGTCATTTGCCAGTTCCATGCTCCCAGTGAGCTTCCATGGCTGAGTGGGGATTCGAACCCAGGCCTCCTGAGTCCATTGCTCTACTCACTACACCACACTGGGTGTCCTAAACAGAGCAGGCGACCCCTTTAATTCACACACACACCCCGCCCTACTCTGCATGCAAGGTGTCTGGTTGATCCCAGACCATTTATTCTTATTTCTTTATTTCATGCATTATCTTTCTGTCCTGCCTTTTCTCCAATGAGCTGAAAGCAATGTCTTTGGCTCTCTTCCTCCCTACTTTTCTCTCACAACAACCCTGTGAAGTAGATCAGGCTCAAGAGAGTACGTATGCCCAGCTCAAGGCCACCTGGTGGGTTTTCATGGCTAAGTGGGGATCTGAGCCAGGCCCTCATGAATCCTAGTGCAGCACTCTAACCATCACTCTGTATTGGCTTGTTTGCCACCTGAGGCAACGTGCAAAGTCCCCATTTCACATACAGAAGACAGCGGGGTTGGCAGTAGCATTTTAACTTGTGGGCAAATCTCCTTGACTTAACCTTAAAAGCAAACAAGTTGTTCTCAGTCGCTAGGGAGCAATTTTGACTGAGCATGTATTTAGAAGCAGTGCTCCCTCAAGTGCTGAAAGGTGTCTGATTGCCATTGAAGCTGCTTTCCCTCGCTTCTGGCATTTATTTTATCATAAATAAGGAGGCTGACAGACAAAGGCAACTGAAATCACTGTAAATTACTGTAAAATACTTTGTAAAATACAATTAAATGTATACCAGAAAGACCAAAGCCACTAACTAAAAACAGTTAAAAACCAGTTTTCAAAAGCTCACATCATAAAACAATAAAGCGTACTGCATCCCACACTGATCTGGGAGTCACCATCAAACATGGCCTCTCTTCTGTCTTCACCAAAAGCCACCTCTGCAGATCTCAGAAAGATTAGATGGAAAGACAGCAGTCCTATAAATAGCCTGGGCCCAGGCCAAGTGGGGCTTTGCAAGGTCACAAGCCTCGGAAAGACATCGGTGGGTCACCCGTGAAGTGTCTTGTAACCCGTTTCCAGCATGCTTGGTTTTGTGAATGGCCGCTGCAAAATAAACACGGCCTTGCTTTGCAATTTGCACACCTGGCAGGTGAGTGCTGGTAGATAGACCATCGCCCCGGTGCAGAGAAGTCCCTCCCAGTCACTCAAACCACAGACAGCAGGCGAGGTTGGAAGCCAGCCTCTCAACCGGCCATCGCTCTATGGCAGAGAAAGGACAGGCTATCGTATGTAAAAAAAAAAAGGCTGTGGGTTCGATCACATCACTCTGTTTCCACTTGAAATGGAGACAGGAAAGAGGAGAACTTCCCTCTTTCTCCTGGAAAGCGGACTGGGTGGAAGAAGGCACCGTCCGATGCTATACAGGCCTCCTTTCTATCAATAGGTTTTAGCTGGGGGCGGGGGGCGGGCAGGGGGCGAGGCGAGCCTGGCCAGCAGGGGAGAGACTTTGCTTTCGGGGGCCTGGCATCAGGCAGAAAGGAGGGGTGGCTGACCGAACCCTTCTTCTGTGTGCCACAACCCGTGCCCTGCTTGGACCAGCGCCCTGGGGAGTGGCAGCCAACTGGCCTCTGAATGCTTTGCCCGGTAGGTGACGTTTGGGAAAGCCCTAAAAAAATGCCCTCCTGTCCCATCGCCCCCCTCTTGCGGTTATGGTTCGACACGGTGTTCACCCCTCCAGTTTCTCTGGCCCTAAACAGCAGGCCAGCCTGGACTGGTCAGTGCTAAAATGCCCTTGTCATATAAACACGGACTTTAAAGGTCACTCATTGGGACTACAGAACCCAGAAGCCCAGCCTGGGAGTTGTAGTCCTAAAAAGACACCTTGGATTCGCACGGTTTGCCCCCTGTGTCAACGTATTGTTACTTCGTAGGCTGATAAAGGGCATCATTCACAGCCCGACAGTCTTACTCTTTTGCTACCAAACCACGGTCCCTTTGTGTCCCTTATCTGTCTCCCCACCTGGTCATGGGGCCAGGGATCCATATAACAGTCATACCGTCTCTCCCTTAGGTCTGAGGAAGTGGACTTGGTCCACAAAAGCTCACCTAAAAATATAGCCATTCTAGTTAGCGGGGCCAAGGGTGAAAGAGGGTGGGGAGCTGCTGCTCAACCGTACCTGTCATGTTCCTCATCTCTGACTCAAATTAAACTGATTTTTTAAAAAAGAAACAGGTGCCTATTTCCCAGAAGCATGTTGGAAGGATGCTGAGGAACAAATCTCTCTGGGCATCCTAATCTCACCTCTCCAGGGGTGCCGGATTGGGGGGGGGGCAACTCAATCGGAAAGGCTCTGGGTTTGGTTGATGCGGCACCATTAAATCCCTTCGGAATGACGGTAACCCTATGAAAGAGCGATCTCCAACAAGTTCTATCCTCAGTAGCCCTGCTTGGCTCTTGCAAATTCAAGCTTTAGGGAATCAATCCACCTCCTATTTGGTCTTCCTCTTCTCCTGCTTCGTTCAGCTTTTCCCAGCATTCTTGTCTTTTCCAGAGAATCCTACCTTCTTGTGATTTCGGTTGAATATCAGGAAAAACTTCCTAACTGTTAGAGCAGTACGACAGTGGAATTATGGTAGTGATGGAGGTGGGGCAAAAGACATGAAATAGAGACAGACTGTTTCCTGTTCTGGATCAATACATACAATTATGCCTTCCTGAAGGAGTCCCCTCTACCGCCACTGATCATTCCTGTTCTTTAGCTACGTGAGAAATTCTTCCTGGTCCCCCGCTGCTCTTTGCTTCTTGATGACATCTTCCTCCCAAGTGTGGTGTACCTTTCATCCTCACAACAGCCCTGCGGGGAAGATTAGACTCAGAGGTGATGAAGCTCATGTTCAGAATGTTTTCATTCTTGGGGTTTTGAACCCCAAATAGATGGGCTCCTCCTTCCGACCCTGAGCGTTACCCGAGGTCTACCTTTCCAAGCCCTTGCAGGGGCCAGCCGGGCTCCTCGGTCCCCTCCCTCCTTCCATTTTTTAGGCTCAAGGCGAGGAACGAGCTGGCGGCAGCTCGCCTGGAAGTCAAGTCGAGGGCAAGGGTCTGATTTCGGCATCCTCGTTCTGCAGCCCTCTTTCACGTTCCTCTCAGTCACATGAAGGGCTATGTACACCTGGTGTCTCTTCTATTTTCCCCAACATGTGGCTGTGCTCTGGCCAGGAGCATCCTGGTTACAGGGCCTGGTGAAACAAAGCCAAGAGTGAAATTGTGGAGTAGAGGAGCCAGGCTGCACAGGGTTCAAGATTTTCTGAATCTGTGACATCATCCCCCACCCTCTGTCAGGACTCCCTGTTCACTCAGATTTTGCCCACTACCTTCACAGCAGCTGATGGAGAGAAATGGATTTCTCCATGAACCTCACATTGTTGCAAACTTTCTCTATTGTGATGCAAAGTGTTTGAGGGTCATTAACTTTACAAAAGACCTGCTCCACCATTGTTGCTCTGGATTGGTCCAGCTGGCTACACTAGTCGACTCACCTTACAGGAACCAGCTGGCTGGCCGGGGGCTGTCTTGACGAAACCCTTGTCCTTCCACTTTGGCCACAATGCTGTGAAGGGGTCTACGAGCAAGTAGGAACCCAACCCTTTCCTCCTACCCCAACCCTCTCTGCAACAACTGTGTGTGTGTGTGTCATCCTAAAATCACCCATTGCCTAGTGGGACCTGGGACAACCTCTGGATTTTGGATCGCCTCCTGTCTCAGAACGGTGATGTCAAGTTTGGAAATTGTGGAGAAATTGTACTTTGGTCTCATCAAGGGGGGGGGGGTTTGGAGTCATCTTAATCCAATAGGAAGTACAGCGTGAAAGCCGAATAGAGCCGTGGGCAGCCTGGTCTCAGAGTGAGTGTAATTGGAGTAGGGGAAGGTGTCTCTGTCTCTCTCTCTCTCTCTCTCTCACACACACAGAGTGATGTTGCTGTGCAGCAACTTTCATCAATCCTAGCCAACGGTGGGGGATGATGGGAGATGTGTAGCCCAGCGACATCTAGAGAGCCATGGGTTCCCCACCCCTCACCTGGATTGCAACACAAAGGACTGATCCTTCTACCAACAGAGGAAGAAGCCAGATTTATATATATTCAGAGAAAGAGAGAGAAGTCTGTCTCCAGCATATATATATATATATCTATTTCCCCTTCTCTCTGCCCCTTGGCAGAGGAGGGTGGTCTGAAATCCAGCAAAATGAGCCTCTTGAGCAGAGGTTCAAGACAGACACACGGCCAGAGATGCCTCTTCCTTCCATAATTAACCGATGGAGCCTCGCTGTAACAAAATGTGGTGGGAGCTGGTAGATCAGAGACAGATTCCTGCAGGAAGGGAAAACTCTCTGGAGGTATGAGCTAGACTCTGAGCCTTCTGCCACTTGCCACCTGTTGTTGTTGTGGTGGTGGTGTGCCATCAAGTGGGAACCGGCTTATAGCGACCCAAATGGGGCTGTCAAGGTAGGTGAGTGGTTTAAGGAGTGTTTTTTATTTACCAGTTCCACTCCCCCAGTGGGCTGCTTCCATGGCTGAGCAGGAATTCGAACCCAGGCCTGTTGAGTCCTAGTCTGTCATTGACTGCACCACACTGAGCATCCTAGAGGCTGGATGGCAAACCACATCGCCTTTACCAAGGTTTGCGGTGGAGTTCCAGTCTCCTAGTTCTGGAGAGGGCCAGAGTCGTCACTGTGATCTCTCCATGATTGAACGTGGGAAGCAGAAAGACAGTGCTCTTGAACATATGCAGAGTTCTGTGCCCACCTCACTGAAGGAGCATCAAGTAGCTACCCCAGTCCAGGCCCAGGAGGGCGCTTTTTATATTACGTCACATTCATGTAGTATCTCCGCGAGATAGAAATGCATCACCTATGACATGTTATCTTGGTGTCGTTCTCATCTGATCCTAACAAATGGAGTCAGAGACCTGTACAGCTAGAAAGGGACTCCAAGCCGAGTGAATTAGAATCAGCGACTTTAAATAAATAAATGCATAAATGCATAAATGCATAAATAAATGCATAAATAAATAAAGATGCTTAGCATTTCAGTGGAATTTTTTAAAATTTAAATACGATTTAAAAATTATTTCATTGTGAATATATTTTTTTAAAAGCCCTCTGCGATGACCATTTTAATTTAAAAAAGCATCACAGCTCAAAGACATTACGATCCATTACTAAGGGTTATACCGTAGAGATCTTCCCTGGAACTCAGTCTAGAGTGGATCCCGTGAGAAAAACCTGCAGCTGACTTTGTGTCTTCCATGGAAACATCCCTGAGATGATCAGCCCTGTTTCCCAACTGGGGTGGAAGCTCTTCTGGATGTCCGAAGCCCTATTCGTATCTCCAGGAGGGCAGGTACTCATTTCCTTGAGTGGAGACGCCGATTCTTTTAGAAATGATAACTCTAGCTATCCGACGACCTGCCGAGCAATAGGCTGGCTGGAGCGTCGTAGACTTCTAGTCCAAACCAATAACTCCCCCGATCGGTGGGTCTCTATAGGTAGCCTTTTCGCACGACCCACTTGGTCTGCCTTCATGGGCTGGTATCTTTTGTCTGCATTTACAGAGAGCAACTTGAAATACTTTGGGAAGCAAAAGGGTGCTCTTCTTACTTGCGCGCATCTCCTTTCCAGGAAAAGCCAGCCTTACCCAGAGGCAGGAAAATCTGCTACGCCATAGGGGGTGCCCCGTATCAGCTCACGGAAAACGTCGTGGGGTTTTTCTTTCAGACCTTTCTCTTGGATGTTGTGCAGGTGAGACAGAAACCCAGCATGGATCCTTTCCTTTCCATGTGTGCTTCTGGGACGTTGGTGGGACTCCTCTCTCTCTCTCGAGATTACCCCTTCCCACCCCTAACCCCCCCGTGCAATATCCCTTGTGTGGCTGCTCTTTAAACCTTTCCTGGGCATCAGTCAGATTCCATTCATTTGCCCTGATCCAGCTGGAGCCATTCCATGCGTCGCTGATCCCTTTCCTTGGGCGAGCCTGGAACATCGTGGTGGACCCTGTCGTTGGAATCCTGGTCGCCAGGAGCCCCAGAAGGAAATGTGGGAAACTGATCCCCTGGTGAGTGACACGGGAGCTATGGGGTGTCATGGTTAGAGTGCCAAGTCTGGGCTTTTGGGCCTCTAGTCCTCACTGAGGCCAGACACTCAAGAGGGCAAGGCTGGTACGGTCCTTCTTGTTCCGCTGGGCCTACCTCACAGGGTTGTTGAGAGGATCAGGTAGGAGAAAAAGGCAGCCGCATATTCTGCCTTGAACTTTTAAAGGAAGGATATAAATGTAGAGAATACATAAAAACAAAATAAAAATAAAATGTGAGTACCAGCAGTTTAAGAGGAGCCTTTCTTAAGCTATACATGTTCAAATGTTTTCTGTATTTTATTATGCTTTATTATGCTAGTATTTATATATATATATTAATGCTGATGTTTTGCTTATCGTTTATTGTTTTATGCTGAGATCCACCCAGACTGACTTTCAGTTAGTTGGCAGTGAATGAATGAATGAATGAATGAATGAATGTAACGTGGCATAAGTCATGGAGCACTTAATGGCCAGAAAGTAGTCTACCCAGATTGCAACCTAGAGTACAGTTCTGTCCCCTTAAAATTACCAATTAATTATGTGAAAGAGGCAGTAGCCACCTTTTCACTCAGCCATGTCTTTCATTTCTTAGTCTTTTTTTGTTTTGTTTTGCTAGTCACGGGTCTCCCTGATGTGAGGCACATCTGCAGCTAGAGTTCTGCATGCTTTTCCAGCAGGAAAAAAAAGAGGGAGGGGTTAGAAGCATGAAGAAATCAGCCCAAGCTGAAGGCTCAGGGTTCAGCCGGCATGTATCTCAGGAGACATCAGCACAGCATGCTCGTGGCTGCAGCCCAGAATTAGCATATTGCATCAGCGACCAGACCTTTGGTTCTATGATCTGATTTTCCTTGCTAGAGGATAATAGATCCATCGGACATCTGCCTTTCATGGAGCTGTTGAAGGCATATGAGCTGTGCTATTTTTTAAAAAAAAGAAAACTGCCACTCCGCACATCAGTTTCATCGTATGTTTGAAGTTCAATTAATTGCCATTAATTTCTCACGAACCTCCAGATACAGGGGTAGTGTGTCCGTCCGTCCGTCCGTCCGTCCGTCCGTCCGTCCGTCCATCTATCTATCTATCTATCTATCTATCTATCTATCTATCTATCTATCTATCTATCTATCTATCTATCTATCTAAATATTCTATAATCCTCTCTCTCTCTGTCTTCTTATAATCCTATCTATCTATCTATCTATCTATCTATCTATCTATCTATCTATCTATCTATCTATCTATCTATCTATCTATCTATCTATCTATCTATCTATCTATCTATCTATCTATCTATCTATCTATCTATCTATCTATCTGAGTGATAGATACACTACCCCTGTATCTGGGGGTTCAACCGTCATGAGAAATTAATGGCAATATATATATATATATAGCTGAGTGTCAGAAGCTGTTGACAATCAGTGGTCTCCTGGATTAATAATAAGAAAATTACTCCTTTGGATTGTTTTGTGCCTCCCCCAACCCGGGAGCCTTCAGATGTATCTGACTAAAACTCCCATCGTCCTCAGTCGAAACCTCCCTAGCCATGCTGGCTGAGAATGACAGGAGCTGTAGTCAAACACGCCAGGAAGACCCAAGGCGAGCCTTGCTCGAGTCCTGCCAAGCCCTTCTGACCGTCTGATATTCTCCTTCCAGGACCGTCTCCTCTACGCCCTTCGGGGTGGTCTTCTACATCATGCTCTGGTTTGTCCCCTCTGATTCTCTCTCTGCGCCACAGAAGTTCTTTTGGCATTGGACCATGTACTGCTTCTTCCAGACCTGCATGAGCGTAAGGATGAGCGCGTGGGGCCGAAGGATGGCGGTTCGCCTTTCCCCGTTGATTCATTCCTTAGGTGTTCATTCTGGGCTTTTAGTTTTGGTCTTGCGCCTCCTGAATTTCAAAAGGTGGGCTCTGGGAATCCATAGGGTTGAGGAGACAGAAAAGATGGTGTAAAGTTCTCCTTCCAACAGCATTCACAGGGGAGCCCCTGCTAAGGGCCAAACTACATGGGACACAGAATCCTGCAATCACAATTTGTGCCCCCCGGAATGCTTTGGGGTTTGTGAAACCGTCACTGAAGGGAAGGAGGTGGGCTGATCCGAACCACACCATCGCCTATGCCTGGTGATGCTTCGGGAACCATCTTCGGCCGTCACGCTCCGAAGACGTTGAACGGATCGGTCTCCATCACGCTTTCTGCGGAGGCAGCGCAGGTGTGACGGCGGACGTTCCAGGCAGCCTTGCTTTCCGTTGATCACAAAATGTATATTTGAAGCCGCAAAAAGCAGTAGCCAACATCTTCTTTTTCTGCCCATCACAAACACGTAACGTGTTGTCTGAAAAACATGCTTTTTGCCAACGGGAATGTGACGTCACCTTTGGACTGGGCATTCACCAGAGTGCACAACCTCTAGGGCTCTCCGGAGCCACCTCGCCGGATCCCTGAGGGTCGGCTCCAGATTCCTCTTGACACCCGGGGCTCCTTCACTGCCCTGCTATGCCCATGATTTTTGCCCCTTCTTCCCTCCCTCTAAAAATGGGCAACCGTGCCCTCTAAGGGAGAAGTAATTAACAATTTCCCCCTCTCTTCCCCTGTGCCCCAGGTTCTCTTATCAAGGAGACCCATAAATGTTTGTGGAATTTATTAAACACCCAGTGCCAGTCACCTCTCCTCTTCCCTTATCTTAGGCTATGAACGCACAGGTTACCCTTGGATTCACAGCCTGTGGTGCAGCTGAATTGGCAGCCGGTGCTCACACTGCTTGCCCCTCCCCTACGGGGATCATCCTGCATTGGCCTACCCTGCAGGACTGTTGTGATGCCATGATAATCTAACACAAAGCATTTGGCGTGTTCGGGAGCGCCACCACAAAAATGCCAAGCCTGATAAGGCAACTGAAAGTGCAAAATCGTGTGCTGGGTCAGGCCTGGCTGACGTGGGTTTTTTCCCCTCCCCTCCAGTGCTATCACGTACCTTATTCCTCGCTGACCATGTTTCTTGGGGGAAGCGAAAAAGAGCGCGATTCTGCAACCTCATTCAGTAAGTCTTTTGGCAAGAGCACTGATCAGTAAAAGGCCAAACACCACCAGGGCAGGAAGCCCGGATGCTCAGTGGTTTGCGTCTCCAATTCAAGCAGAAGTGGGTTCCCCCCACCCGACCCCAAGAGGTGGGGGCAAATTCCAATTTGGGAAAGATTGGGTGAGAAAACCCCAGCTGAATCGTGGCTGTGGGGCTGAAGCCAAGGAGGAAGGAGCAAAACTTACCCATCGAGGCCTTTCCTCTACCAGTGCAAAGCACGCTTCAATTATGTGCCTTCCTCCCTCAGAGAAACCTTCAAGCAACAGCTTGGAGTTTTTTACAGCCTTGCATGCTGCCTTCAGTAGGTTTGGCTGGAAGGGACCTTTCTAGGCTGGGGTGATTGTCAGTCTACCCAGCAGTAACCAATCCTTCCTTCCCTGGCTCTGATTTCAAAGAGAGCCCCGCCTCTTTGCTCAGTGCTCTTTTCCCCCTCTTGTGAGTCCGTTGGAGTCAGGTAGTCTGTTGTTGAAAGCTATCACGTTTGTCAGTTTGCTCTTTGATCTGTTCAATTGTAAGTAATGAAACCTTTTGTTCTTTCTACCACGGATGTTTCAGAGTCAGTTATTGAAACTGTAAGTGCCAGTTAATGAGAAAAAGGGATGGACTAATCTAGGGAACCTGACGTTACTTTGCTCTGTAAATCCGTGCCCTTCTGCTGCACAGCACAAGGAATTTAACCCAACATTCAGAACTCTTTCACACTTTCAGGAGTGCAAAGCACAGCTCCTGTTCCCATGTGACAGCTTTTCAGGCTGCAAAGTGGAGTTCCTCCACTGGGCTAACCCGGACCAGATCCTATCATCTTCCCACTGGATTCCTGGGGTTAAGCCAAGCCCTCCCCAAGTTGCACCTGTTGGATTTGGCTCATTAGAAATGATATGTATATATATATATATATATGAGGACTGAAAAAATTGAAATAAATGGTGGCACTATACCCTGTTTGGAGGAGATTTCAAAAACCATGGATTTTGGGTGCCGTCCATGGGAAGAGGAAGGATGAATGGCAGTTTCCTGTCCAGAGCCTGGAAAAGTTCCTTTTTTGCACCACCACAACTAGAATCCTCTAGCCAGCATGAGTTGGCAGGGTTGGCTGGGGGTTCTGAGAGGAGGAGTCCAAAAAAAGAGAGAGAAAGTAACTTTTCCAAGCTCTGTTTGCAAGAGAACCTTTCTGTCTCCTGTCAAGAACAGTCTCTGTTTTAGCTCTTCGCTAAATCCTTCCAGCTCATACGTCTTCTGCTTTCTTCCAGGGATGGTGGTGGAGGTGCTGAGCACTTTGGTGGGATCCTGTATCCAGGCACAATTCGTGGCCGGTCATCATGCAGCCATGAAGAATAGCTGTGACCCGGGAAACGTGACCCTGAGCAATGGTTCCCTTCTGCTCCGGGACGCTCTTGACCACACTGTAAGGGCCTGCTGCTGGTGGGGGAGGCTGAGCTTTGGTGGGGTCGAGAGCAGGTGGGGAGAAGTGAGGGCTTTGCAACAAAATGTTGCCGTGGGGCTTCCCCTCCTAACAGGAGTCCTCCCTTTCCGCATTTTAAACATCTGACTGTCCCTGCAGGGCTATCGGGAAGCTGCCTTTTGCTGAATCAAGCCTTTGGCCCAGCTAGCCCGAGAGTCTTTCCTAGCCACTCTTGGAGACACTGGGCGTCCTGCATGTTGTTCCTTTGACAGAATTGTAGGGAATTATTTTTGGCGACAGATGTGAAAGTAGAACTAGCTTTCCCAGGGACGTAGAAAAGTTACGGACTTTGGTTGGATTGCCGAGCCTCTTGCCGTGTCAGAATCCTAATCAAGATGTGTTGCAGCTTGCAAAGGATCTCAGCTGCTGAGATGACAGTAGGACACCCGCCCCTCCGCAGGATTCACTTACCAGCTGCCTTAAAATCCCAAATAAATCCCCCCAGAAATACATATTTATATGTATTTCCAGGTTGTATTTACCAGGCGTGGCCACTAGAGGAAGCCAGAGACCATGTAATACATGGTGTTCGATGCTTTCACGGTGGTGGGTGGGGGTCTTGGAACCAATCCTGCAGGGATACTGCAGTCCTATGTAATTGATTTAAGTAACGGACATTACATTGGGGATTGTGGCCAGGATTTTTTCCGTGCAAAGCATGGACCTACGAACCCGCTCCGGTCCAGTCCGATCTTTTGGAGGGATGCGTGCCCTTCTGTGGTTCCTGAGTGCTCTCCCCAGGCTATCTAAGGCGGTTGCCATTTGGCCTCTTTAGGGGCTTTACAGACTTTTTTTGGGGAAGGGTGAAATGCTTGGGAAACCTCACCCCCCCCCCAAGCACACCAATACCTCCCTCTTGCTCCTCACTGGCTTAGGCTGGGTCTGTTTCTGTTGGCGCTCCCCATTTTGCTGATGGAGAGCCGGATGCCGGGGTCCATCTGCCCGAGGGGGGCCGGTCAGTGTAGGGGCAGAGTCAGCTGCCACCCAGGATCTGAACCTACGGATCTGCAAGGTTGGGGACTGGGTGGAAGGGAGTGGGTAAGCAGCGGGGGGGGGGGGGGGAGGCAACAGCTGGAAGGAAGAACCCAGGGCAAGACGGGATGGTCAAGGGAGTCAAAGGCAGACCAACGTCACAGGCTGGACTGAGAAGTGGCAGGGGTGGGGTGGCTCAAGAGGACACCAAGAGCAAAATGGGGAAGGCTTTTATGGACTACATCTCCCCTAATCCTTCAGCCCCTGTGCCCAGGGATTCTGGGAACTGTAATCCATCGTAGTAACTTTTCCAAGCTCCGCCCAAGGATGCAAAGCTGCCAAGAGCAATGGAAGGGCTCCCAACTTCCCCCTGTAGACTGCAGTTGTGAGTGCATCATCACAAGCCCCCCCCCCCCAAAGTTCTGAGTTCAAATCCTACAGAGTGAGACCAAGCTCATCCTAGTTGGTAATCTTCTGGTTCCTGATCTCCACCCTCCATTTCTGGATATGGATCTGGCCTCTCTGCCAGGAAGGAAGGGTATATACAGTTCATTCCCCCTCTTGCTGTCTGCCCAGCAATTGATTAATTTGTTGTTGTTCCCCCCCCCCCTTTTGCAGCGCAAGGCCTACGTGGGGGCCTCCCTGGTCCTCGGCTCCATTTATTGCTTCTCCTGCCTAGTGCTTTTCTTCGGCGTAGAAGAGCATTCACGTAAGTTTCTTATTGTTTAAATGAACCCGGCGTACATCCTGGCTTTCCTTGAAAGTTTAACTCTAGTTACCAGGTTGAGAAACCCAGAAGCAAAACAGGACGCTTCCTGGAGTTTCCTTCCAACACCGACTGTTCGGGTGGAGGTTCTCCATTTGCAAGTTACTTGTTTTGGACTTTGCTAAATTGCGGATTCGGTGAGTTATAGTGAAAAACAAAACGTCTGTTGACAGATGTGAACCGAAACTACATATCAGAACAGAAAGGTGCCTTCAAGCATGGGCAGAGTTCAAGTCTCTCAGGGGCTGGCTGTTAGCCCGGCTGGCTATGTGACACCTTCAGGTTCACAGGCAGCCTGAATGTGACAACATCTTGAAAATCCCCCGCCCCTCTAAGGAGGTCCCCTAAGGCAGTGGTCCCCAACTTGGGGCCTCCAGAGGTTCTTGGACTACAACCCCCAGAAGCCTTCACCATCAGCTGTGCCGGCCAGGATTTCTGGGAGTTGAAGTCCAAGAACATCTGGAGGCCCATGGTTGGGGACCCCTGCATAAGCGACAGGAGCCTTTTATAGGCCTTGGCCAAGACGCCACCCCTTTCAACAAACCAGAAATCCTTAAAGGTACAGGCTTGGGCTGGACCCGATGGAACTGGCCTCAGGGGTTGCCCCAGTCAGTCGGGGTCCTAGGTCCCAGCCAGCCAAGTAGAGTTGAGGGAAACTTCCCTTTTGGGGGATTCTGGAAGGCATCATCCAGAAAGTAACTTTTGCAAGCTGTGGGCCTGAGACCCTGGGGGTACCACAGCGGTCACCACTGGTTCCTCAACGTCTGGACGGTACATGCTGGGCTCCTGGGTCGTAGGGTCCCTCAATGACCCGTGCTTTAGATGTGATTGAAGACAGTCCCTAAGAAACACAAGGGAAGTGTCTACTGTCTCTGACCGAGGGCCTGTCTTGTCCAGCAGGGGTAGACTGCCTCTGAGCCTGGAGGTTCCACATAGCCATCCTGGGCAACAGCCAGTCCCTGGGAGGTTTGAACTCTGCCCATGCTTGAAGGCCCATTTCTGTTCTGCTGTGTAATTTGGTCTCACGTTTACGAGCAGACGTTTTATGCATGCAGGAGCCGTTTTATGGATGCAGAAAGTTCCACTTGCCTAGAAACACGGGGGCAGAGCGGTGCGTGCAAGCCCTGCTCTCAGCACGAAGGGACGGCAGGTTTTCTTCCGGAGACCACAACTGGTGGACAATCCTTGAGTCAGTGGGGCAGTCCTGCTGGAATTTTCGACTTTTACATTCAGGGCAGTGGCATTTTCTTTTTCTGATGTTGTGTGTGTTATTAAACCTTGGCCTTGGAGACCATCTCAAAATCGTGGAAACCCATCCTCTCGTTCAGCCCTGCTTGCTTGCTTCCTTGCTTTCTTCTCCAGATCCATCCTCTGGCTCTTTCAGGAAGACCAGTCTCTCGGGTTTCTGCAAGCTGGGCGCCCACAGACCCTTCACCCAACTCCTGGGTTGGTTCCTGCTCGTGTCCCTTGCCTTCCAGGTGAGGGCACCTCCAGGCACAGAGTAGGCAATGGGGCAACGGAAGGGCAAAACCTCAGCTCGTGGGGGGTGGTTTAATCCAGGAGAAGGGCAGGAGTTTTGCAGGCAGATGTTCCCAGGTTCCAAGGCAGACGACAGGATCAAGGAGCACCTGATGGGGAGGGGGGCGGTTTGGAAGGACCAATTATGCCTGGAAAAATGAGTCGTTTCATCCACCATTCCTAGAATTTCCCCCGTGAGCACTGGGCATGCTGGTCTGGAATGTCCCTGAAGTCCAGTCCAGAAAAGGCACATTTCCAAGCCTTGGGTAGGAGACTGAGATGCGGCCAAACACACCGAGGGCAAGAAGTGTCACTGAAATGATCACAAAGGAAAAGGGAAGGAGACCATGCCTGATGGCCCGCCTTGTTTCCTCGGTTCGAGGCGGTTGCCCACCCTGTTTCCTCTCCACTTCATGAAACACCTCCCCATGCGCAGTCTCGGTGACTGTCTGGCACCAGCAGGAGACAAACATGTTCTCCTGTGAACCACAGCGCACTCACGTTGGGCGGTTGCAAGGGGTCCTCTTTATGGCCACTGAGGGAAGACGACCCCCCCCCAAATTGAGCACCTACCAGTTTGATGGAGAGGGTGCACTTGCACAAACTCAGGCCTTGGAAAGAGAGGATTCGCACTCTGGCCTTCATCACCTGTGTTCCTTTAAAATAGGGGAGGGCAAAGGGCGGCCTTCCAGATGGGGGGTGGCAACACCCTACATTCTCTCCCATTGGCTGTGCTCGCAAGGGTTGGTGAGGGCTGCAGTCCAACCATGTCAGAAAAGTCTGCCCACCCTCTATTGTGCCTACTGCGTTTTACACCAGCTGCTATATCCACACATTGTAATTAAGCCATGGTTTCTCGAAGGCTTTCACGGCCGGGATCTGATGGTGGTTGTAGGTTTTCCGGGCTGTTTGGCCGTGTTCAGGAGGTTTTTTCTTCCTAACGTTTCGCCGGTCTCTGTGGCCGGCATCTTCAGAGGACAGGAGCTAGAACTCTGTCTGTGTTCTGGTGTCGTGTGTGGGATGGTTGGAACTTGGCTTGTTGTGATGTGCCTCTCTACCTCTGTTAAGGCACACCAGTCATAACCAGCCATGAACCACGACCTGCATAAAGCAACTTTGGGCTAGGATCTCTAGGCCATTTACAGCTGGGGAGAAGGCGACCCAGCAGCCTCTTTCCCATCCCAGCCCAAAAGGCTTATTCCCTTTTAAATTCCTGGTAAAAATGCTGCCACCAACCTTCTCTTCTCCATTGCCTTTGCACATGTTCTAAGGATAAAATACCCTGGTGTAACGGGGTCATGGGCAGGGAGGCCCCTGGGATGAGGTTTAACCAAAAGTAGCTCTTCAAGACTGAACCCTCCACGCCCCAAGTGGACTGTTTCCAGAAGGGTAACTTTATTAAAAGTAAAGGAAGTCAAGACATGGTCAAAAGAGTAAAGCAATTGGGTTGCACAGATTACTTTTCACCACTTCTTGTGCAAAACATAAACCGGCAGCAGGCACTCTAAAGAATGCAGTTACCGTACTAACTATGCTTCCTCACAGCCACGGTTTGGCAAAACCGTGGCGGCCCTCCTCCCTTGGCTATATAGATTTTGGGTTCTTCTTCCTGATAATAATCCATTTCTCTGCTGGGGTTCCATCTCTTAATCTTCTGGGAAGAAGCAGAGCCCTTGTTTGACTCCAGGAGCCCGACTTAAGCTCCCCAGTGCCTGGTGTGTGTATTCCCTGGGGATTCTGACCAAAAAGGGAACTTCAAAAGGCTTTTGATCTGGGTACTTGAGCTAATTGGCCTCTAAGGTAGAGGCTAGCTGTGTTCTGTTTTGCATGCGAAGGGAACAGGGAAGCTTGTTAATGGCTTCCTTCCCTTCCTGCATTAAATTGGATTTCTAACAAGTTTGTGTGACTTTCTGATAACATCGCTGATGCTTTATTATGCCCTTAGCACCCTAACTACGGGGTTTTCTCCCCATATCTTGACAACCTGGACCCTTAGTTTGCTGTTGACTCTGACTTGTTCAGTCCACGGCTTGTCATGCCATCCAAACTTACAATCATGTCTTGACTGTGGCTTATTTATCCAGGTCACCACCCCAAAAGATGACCAAGGAACAGGCAGGAGATAGACAAACCAGATCTGGTGGAGACAAGCCCCAGTTTGTGAGGTCTTCCATTGAGAAATGTATGGTTTAAGCAACAAGCCAAAGTTAAGATAAACCATGGCTTACTGTGATGTGCAAACATGTCCATTTGAAATGGACCCCTTTGGTTGCTTTTGTTGTTGTTTAGTCGTGTCCGACTCTTCGTGACCCCATGGACCAGAGCACGCCAGGCCCTCCTGTCTTCCACTGCCTCCCGGAGTTGGGTCAAAGTCATGTTGGTCGCTTCGATGACACTGTCCATCCATCTCGTCCTCTGTCGTCCCCTTCTCCTCTTGCCTTCACACTTTCCCAACATCAGGGTGTTTTCCAGGGAGTCTTCTCTTCTCATGAGATGGCCAAAGTATTGGAGCCTCAGCTTCAGGATCTGTCCTTCCAGTGAGCACTCAGGGTTGATTTCCTTCAGAATGGATAGGTTTGTTCTCCTTGCAGTCCAGGGGACTCTCAAGAGTCTCCTCCAGCACCACAATTCAAAAGCCTCAATTCTTCGGCGGTCAGCCTTCTTTATGGTCCAGCTCTCACTTCCATACATCGCTACTGGAAAAACCATAGCTTTGACTATGCGGACCTTTGTCGGCAAGGTGATGTCTCTGCTTTTTAAGATGCTGTCTAGGTTTGTCATCGCTTTCCTCCCAAGAAGCAGGCGTCTTTTAATTTCGTGGCTGCTGTCACCATCTGCATTGATCATGGAGCCCAACAAGGTAAAATCTGTCACTGCCTCCATATCTTCCGCTTCTATTTGCCAGGAGGTGATGGGACCAGTGGCCATGATCTTAGTTTTTTTGATGTTGAGCTCCAGACCATTTTTTGCGCTCTCCTCTTTCACCCTCATTAAGAGGTTCTTTAATTCCTCCTCACTTTCTGCCATCAGAGTGGTATCATCTGCATATCTGAGGTTGTTGATATTTCTTCCGGCAATCTTAATTCCGGCTTGGGATTCATCCAGTCCAGCCTTTCGCATGATGTATTCTGCATATAAATTAAATAAGCAGGGAGACAATATACAGCCTTGTCGTACTCCTTTCCCCATTTCGAACCAATCAGTTGTTCCATATCCAGTTCTAACTGTTGCTTCCTGTCCCACGTATAGATTTCTCAGGAGATGGATAAGGTGGTCAGGCACTCCCATTTCTTTAAGAACTTGCCATAGTTTGCTGTGGTCCACACAGTCAAAGGCTTTTGTGTAGTCAATGAAGCAGAAGTAGATGTTTGTCTGGAACTCTCTGGCTTTCTCCATAATCCAGCGCATGTTAGCAATTTGGTCTCTAGCTCCTCTGCCCCTTCGAAATCCAGCTTGTACTTCTGAGAGTTCTCGGTCCATATACTGCTGAAGCCTACCTTGTAGGATTTTGAGCATAACCTTGCTAGCGTGTGAAATGAGTGCAATTGTACGGGTAGTTGGAGCATTCTTTGGCACTGGCCTTCTTTGGGATTGGGATGTAGACGGATCGAAGGTAGAAACCAACAACCAGGGGTAGAGGGTTTTGCAAGGAGCAGAGTTACACTCCGGTGTGGCTGGTAAATGCTGAGCCTCTTTCCTTCCTCCCAACAGCTCATCCAGGGGAGTTTTGTCCTCTTCAACACTCACGTAATTGGACAGGCTGAGAACTTCCAGTACTTGCTGCTCATTATGCTGGTAGGTCTCACCTCTCTGGCCCTGTGCGCAGAGTTGATAGAACGCACCACAGAGAGGATTCCTGGACTGGGCTCCCTCACTTTCCCTCACCAGCCCCTTTCCTGCTTCCAGGCATTGACGACCGATTGGTCTACTGGTGGTGAGGACTGTGACCAGAGAGGAAACATCCCATTTTTCAACAATAGCTCCCAGAATCCCACGGTCCCCGAGTTATAGTCTGAAAAAGTGAATCAAGGGTGGCGAGCAGGACCTTCTTAGTGGTAGCACCCATGCCTATTTCTGAGAGGCGAACTTGGGACGTGGCTCTTGGTGCCCTTGTTGGCTTACCACACGCCGGTTCACTGTCCAGATCTTTTTGTATGGAATGATTTGACTCTGCTCTTTGGTTAGGTCTGGGTTTTATTTCATTCAGCTTCAGTCTTCGATCTTTTTAAAGCTGTCTTGCTGCTTTTCTCTGTTGGAATTATTTAGAACCTGCATATAATGCCTTTGGGAGGTTTGAGATGATATTGCCAGCTGACGTAAATCTAACTATAAAATAAGGGATGGTATATTTGAGGGAGACTTGTAATTATAATAATCTGCTCTGTAGGTCCCTGCCTGGATTTTTTCTCCACTGTATAACAGGAATTTTTTTTAAAACCCCCCCCCCCCCCCCCGTTTCCACACTCTGCCAGTATTATCAGCCTTCCCTTATCTGGTATCCTCCAAGTGGGTGGTGAGGCCATGTTGGCTCAGGATGATGATATCTGTAATCAACATATCTGGAAAGGGATGTATTAGGGTGGCTGCTTTTATCATCATATGTTTTATATATCTTTTTCATTTTGGCTTGTTTCAGAAAAAAATGGTTTAAAATTGAAAGGTGGACTAAAAAAAATCCAAATAGACATAACCTTACACAACCGAACCTTGTTGTGATGAGAAGTCCACAAACACACCGGGATTTGGCATGGTCGTTCTCCTCACCTCTCTCGTCTTTCTTAGGTGGTCGCCTGTGTCTCCATCTACCTCTGGCAGTGTTTTCTGGAAAGGTTTGGGAAGAAGACGACCGTCTACGTAGGACTATTGGTAAGCCTTTTTTTTCAAAGGGTCTGTCCTTTTTCTTGGTGAAATACCTGGAAATCAGTCCCTTTCTCACTCCAAGAGGGGAAAAGTTGCTTTCTGCAGCTCACCGTTCCCAGCATGTCATTTAAATAGCCGTCTTGTCCAGGAACGATTTAAAGAGAATGAATGACAAGGAAGAAGGTTAGAGATCTTGACATTGTCCATCGATCACTAATATCTGCTCAGCTGACACACAGGTTGCCTGTTTATCATTTGCCCGTCAGGTGAGATGCGTAGCAATTTCTGTTGAAAATCATCTCCTTCCTAAGTTTGCATCCGTACATATAATATAGCGAGTTAATGGGCTTAAATCCTTGTGTTATCTTGGCTCCTTTTTCTACTTTCGGGGTGCACACGCAGCTCACACATAATGTGATGTTCTTCATGCTCTCCACTGCCGTTCTCCGCTGGGCATCCTGCCAGGGAAAAGGAAGATCTGAGCGCCTTTCCAATCTATTGCTACACAAATTAAATGTACTATAGATATGAAAAGGGCCAGATGACTCTTTATCATGTTTTCCATTTATAACAGCCTTGTAAGGTAGGCCATCTTACTCCCATTTTGCAGACAGTAAACTGAAGCAGAGTTAGTGAGATTTCAGAGAGATGGAACAGAATTTCAGTTCCTCTTTATTTTGTTTGATTATAAGGGATTTGCTGGGGTCTGCATTGAAGCTATCCTTTAAAAAGCCACTTCTCTTCAAGAAAACCACTCATTAGAAAATCTTTAAGAAAACTTTAAAAACACATATATAAAAATGTACTTCTCTGTTGGGGTTTCTTTTCTGGAGTTTTTTGTCTGCGTGGTTGTATGCGAATTGAAAGATTCTGAAACCGAAGGTCTAACCGGACATCAGCTTCAAATGGGGAGTACCTCCTGGAACAAAACGGTACTAAAAATAAACCATAGTCTCAGGAGGGACAAAAAGGTATGGAAAGTCAGAGGGAAAGTCACTGCACCAAGCAAGACAAGAGGAACGTCTTACGGATGGCAGGAAAAATGCTGATAACACCAGTGTAGAAACCAGTACATTAAAGAGGACAACTGGTCTGTCTGGAAGAGCTCTCTGTCTATTTCAGCATAAACAAAAACAAAAGAAAAGTTTGTGTCACCTGAAAGGCCAACAGGTTTAGCTCCGTGTAATCTTTCGTACATTACGGTCCACTTTTTAAGACACTACTAAGAGTTTGAGACAGAGACAGAGAACTGTCCAAGGCCTCAGTGAGCGAGTGAGTGGCAGAGGTGAAGTTGCAAGGTGAACTTGTGAGTTGATGACCTTGTATGTTTCCTGGTGTGACATAATTGCTTAATTGTTATACAAAGCTACCAGCCACAGCCTTACGGAAAAGGTCTTCAAAAACACTAGTCAAATCACACAAATGTGACCTTCTGGGAAAAGCCACCGCTGCAGTTCTGGAGCCAAGAGAGCTGAGCCAGCGGCTCGTTTTGCTGCTGCTCCCCTGCTCCACCCGGGAATGATGATTGTGAACACAGCATTTCCGACATCGACGTAGCCACGAGGGCTTGGCAGAGATGACAGGCAGGTCGGCGCAGGGTTTGCCAAGAGCAGGAGGCAGGGCAGAGAGGGGAGGAAGAGAGCCAGGCCCTGTGTGTGTCAAGACTGCTAGGCTTCTACCTGAAGCCAGATGGAGGCAGGATTGGCCCGGCTCGGTTTGTTCCCAGTGCGGATGGGGAGACGCCCAGACAAGCTGCAGAGGGGAAGAATGGAATCTGGCTGACCTCCCGCCTCGAGCAGGAAAGCCAGTTGGAAGGATTTGAGCGCAGGAAGTATTGCAGTGGAATGGAGAGCCGAGAACTGGTGTCATCCGCATGGCACACAGAACCCTTTTCCCCTTCCCGTGCTCCACCCAGGTTATGTATATGTACACGCACACACAAGGGTGTATTCTTCTGCACTTAGACAAGCACTGTCCCTAGTGTGGTGTAGTGGATAGAGGAGGGACAGTCCGTGACTCAGGGGTCCTGGGTTCTAATCTCCACTCAGCCATGGGAACTCACTTGGTGACGGTGGCTGGAACTGGTAAAACCACACTTTAAGTATCTCACTTGAAAACTCTATTAGGGTCGTTATAAGTCGAACTATGACTTGGCGGCACATCATACATACAGAAAGACAAACACAGATGAAAATCAGGTCCAAGATCATCCGAGGGTTCACCCTGTCGGACCACCTCTATACATTTAGTAAAGTTAAAACCAATTGGCTTAATTTGCAAGGGACTGATCTGAAACTGGGAGGGAGGGAGGGAACAATCAACAAATAGACAGGATGCCTCCCCGCTCCATTTTCTCCAGATCTACAGACAGATTGGTATTTTTAAGCTTCCTTCCTCCTTCTCTCTCTCAGGTCACTGCCTGTTTCTTCCTTCTCCTCCATTTTTTAAGTTTCAGAGGCAGACCAGATCACATAGAACTCAGCTTCAGGGACTTTTGTAACCAAGTTTAGGAATCAGTCCTCCTATATTGTCCCTAAATGGATTTCCTATTTAATAAATTGTAAGTCCCCCCCCCCCCCGCCCCCTAGTTTTCTGCCTTCTAGTTCCTCATTTAGCTGCTACCAATTTCTGGTAAATACTGAACACAACCTCCTTTTTGGGGGGAGAGAGATGAAATGAATAAAAGAAATACATCTAAGCACATACTTGATGGCTCCTTCTCTTCTCTTCCATGGCAACATCTAGCAGGCTAGAAGATGTGGCATGATGCCATTGCAGCTTTCTTGCGCCCACCCCGGCTTCATGGACTGTCTGTGATGATGTTACTTCATGCACGTTTTAATCTTGTGGATGTTGAGCCAAGGAAAAGAAACACTGGTGACAAATGCCTGGTGTTGGAACCAGCCGATTCCAGAGCCACCCGTGTTATGTGGCTAGGTCAAGGCAGAAAACATGGGGTCTTCTAAATACTGTTAAGACTACAGCTCCCATCTGTCCTAGTCAGCATTGCCAGTGGCAGAGGATGATGGGACTTGTTGTCCAGCAACATTGAGGGGGTGGGGGTGGGTGAGCTCCACGTGTTTTCCTTTCCTGGCCTCCCTTCATTTTCTGCATCCAGCCCTGAGCGAGTTAGAGGTGAATCCCGCTCACCTGAACTTTCTTCTTGTGTGTGCAGATGGACAAGTTCCTTGTTAGGCTGGCAGATCCCAGAATCCCTGCCTAGTATGTTCATTTCTTTGCCGAAGGGTAAAAAAAGAAAAGAAAAAGGTGTTATGCACAGAGGAGGATGCTAGGAGCAAAACCGGAGGCTTGCAGATGCTGGGCACAGGCATCTCACCGGGCTCTTTTCCCCGCCCCCCCTCTTCTCTGCCGCAGCCAATGATCCCCGTCCTCACCGTCCTCACCTTGGGAACTCACGGCTTCTTGGTCTACGTCCTTTTGGTCGCCATGGCAGGGAGCAGCCTCGCCATCCTGTACTTGTTGCCGTGGTGAGTGGAAGGGAAGTCCCAAACAATAACTGGTTCGCTGGCCGAGGGTGTGGGTCCGAGCGGGAGCTTCCGGCCGACAGTCCTCTGGCGGGTGCCCAACCCTGGCAAGGGGGAATGGTTGTCGAAAGCCTTCTGGGTTCGTGAAATGCAAACACACACACACACACAGAGAGAGAGAGAGAGGAAGAGGGTTGACAGGTATCTCCGCCATTGGCTGAGGTATTGGGGAACAGCTGTAGCCTGTTGGCTTCTTGGGGGTGAGGTGGCTTTAAGGCCCTGGCCAGCCATCGCTACCCATTCCCAGTTAACACCAGGGCTCACTTCTTGTTGTTTAGTCGTTAAGTCGTGTCCAACTCTTCGTGACCCCATGGACCAGAGCACGCCAGGCCCTCCTGTCTTCCACTGCCTCCCGGAGTTGGGTCAAATTCATGTTGGTCGTTTCGATGACACTGTCCAACCATCTCGTCCTCTGTCGTCCCCTTCTCCTCTTGCCTTCACACTTTCCCAACATCAGGGTCTTCTCCAGGGAGTCTTCTCTTCTCATGAGATGGCCAAAGTATTGGAGCCTCAGCTTCAGGATCTGTCCTTCCAGTGAGCACTCAGGGTTGATTTCTTTCAGAATGGAAAGGTTTGTTCTCCTTGCAGTCCAGGGGACTCTCAAGAGTCTCCTCCAGCACCACAATTCAAAAGCATCAATTCTTCGGTGGTCAGCCTTCTTTATGGTCCAGCTCTCACTGCCTCACTGCAAAAATAATTGGACAAAGATCTGAGCTTGCTTCTAATCCGTGCCCCAAATAGCTGGCAGCCGCGTCATCCGATTTGCCAGGTTCCGCCTGGAGTTTGAACCCCATCTCCCGGGGTTTCCCTCTTGCCCGTTTCCACAACCAGAAGGAATTCTGCTTCCCAGGCCCTCGCCTGCCCTGCTTCTGTGACAGCACAAGGACCTCGCCTGCCCTTGGCCTGACGTGCTTTGGCCCTGATCCTTCAAGGAAGGCGATGCTACGGACCCGTGGCCATGAATGAGATAGAAAGGGGAGCTGTGAATATGAAGGACGAGGCCACGGAGGCCATTCCCCACCCCTGTGTTTGGTACAGGGGGCTTTCTGAGGCTCAGCCCTGGTCTTTCCAAGGGAGAGTTTCTACGTCCAAATGGTGATTTGAACTAGGAATGGAAAGGGGTTTAGCGAAGCCAACTTTTGAGGGCCAAGGGCTTTGCTTTCAGACAATGTTTGTGCCACGGGACTCCTTTCCTGCTGCTTTCTTCAAATTCCTTGAAAAAATGACTTTTTTCAGACCCTGGCGCCTCTGTGGAAGCGTGGCTCCTGCTGCATTTCATTCCTAGCGTTGAACCCTTCCCACTTGTTTGAGAGTTGCCCTCTTTAAAGCGTATTCTGCTCCTTTCCAAGGTGCTTCGCAAGTCCCAAGACTTTAGGCGGTGGGGTGGGAAATGACAAACTTACAAGATGCTCCCAGATTGAGTTCCTGGCTTCTCCAAAGGAAAACACACCTTCAAAGCAGTGGAAAGAAAGATAACCCTTGACCCAATACAGACTAGAAACAATTTATTTTCTCCAGTGAGATCCATTTAGCACTCACCCCAAAGAAAGGTAATCAATTTGTTAGTTCATTTCCGTTCTGCTGCGTTATTCCTTGGTCACTGAGAACAGCAATCCTGTATTAAAAAAAAAAAAAGAGGCATGTAATAGTCAGAGAAGGCTGGACAGTAAAGCAAGTGGACAGAGGGGGGAAAAATGATTCATTTGAAATGTGGTGCTGGAGGAGAGCTTGGTGGATGCCCTTGACTGCCAAAAAGTGAACTAGTAAGTCTTAGATGGGTGACCAGCTCCAGGTTCTTTTGGATGAAACCAATGCCCTGGATCCATTCAAGTCGGGCTTCAGGCCGCGCCATGGTACAGAAACGGCACTGGTCGCCCTGTTTGATGACCTGCTGAGGGAGGCCGACAGGGGCAAAATGTCTCTGCTGGTCCTCCTCGATATCTCAGCCGCCTTCGATACCGTCGACCATGGTATCCTCCTGGGGAGGCTGTCTGAACTGGGAATCGGTGGTCTGGCGCTTGCCTGGCTCCGATCCTTCTTGGGGGACCGTCCTCAGAGAGTACAGCTTGGGGAGAGCGTTTCGGCCCCGTGGAGCCTCAATTGTGGGGTTCCGCAGGGCTCGATTATCTCCCCGATGCTGTTTAATATCTATATGAGGCCGCTGGGAGGGGTCATCAGGGGGTGTGGGGCTTCGTGCCATCAGTACGCTGATGACACCCAGCTCTACATCTCCTTTTCTCCAACCACAGTGGATGCCGTTCCGTTCCTTCAGCGCTGCCTGGAGGCTGTACTGCAGTGGATGCAGGAGAATGGGCTGAGGCTGAACCCAGACAAGACGGAGGTCCTGAGGGTGGGTGTCCCAGACATCAGTGGGACACCGACCCTCCCTCTCTTTTGGGGGGGGTGACTCTCACCCCGAAGAGTGAGGTTCGCAGCTTGGGGGTCCATCTGGATCCGGCGCTCACCATGGAAACCCAGGTGGCGTCAGTGGTCCTCTCCGCCTATTTCCATCTCTGGCGGATTGCCCAGCTGCGACCCTATCTTGATGTCGGGGCGCTCACCACTCTGGTCCATGCGCTCGTAATCTCGAGATTAGACTACTGTAATGCACTCTACGTGGGGCTACCTTTGAGATTGATGCGGAAGCTTCAAATGGTGCAGAATGCGGCGGCCAGACTTCTCAGTGGGACAAGAAAATATCAGCATATTTCCCCCACTCTGGCCGCCTTGCATTGGCTGCCCGTTCGTTTCCGCATTGATTTCAAAGTGTTAATGATGACATATAAAGCCCTAAACGGTTTAGGACCTCGATATCTAGCGGAACGCCTCCTCCCACCTAGATCTACCCGAATCACTCGTTCTAGCCAGGAAGGGCGGCTGAGGGGCCTAACGCCGAGGGAGGCCCGGAGAGAAAGAACAAGAAACCGGGCCTTCTCGGCAGTGGCCCCTCGCCTCTGGAACAGTCTCCCCTCAGATATCTGTCTGGCCCCCTCGCTGGGTGCTTTTAAGAGCCAACTTAAGACCTGGCTCTTTAGACAGGCTTTCCCTCCTGTCATCACTTGATTATTTTTTATTTCCCCCCCATCTTGAACTATATTATTATTGTTGCTTTTTATTTTATTATACTGTTTTTATTCTATTTTTATTGTTAGCCGCCCAGAGTAGACATGTGTCTAGATGGGCGGGGTATAAATATAATAAATAAATAAATTAAAAAAAATTAGATCAAATGAAGCCTGAACTATCTCTGGAGGCAAAAATGTTGAAACTACTCTGGGCACATCTTGAGAAGGCAGGATTCTCTGGAAAAGACTATATAATGCTGGGAAAGGTGGAAGGCAGCAGGAAAAGAGGAAGACTGAATATGAGATGGACTAACTCCCTAAAGGAAGCCACAGGCTTGATTACAAGAGCTGAGAAGGACTGTTGAGGACAGGACATTTAAGAGATCTCTCATACAAAGTGTTGCCATAAGTCAGGGGTGATTCCACTGCATGTAACAACAGTAGTACCAACAACAGGAGTCACAGATGAAGTGCTGAAGCTGCATCTAGCCAAGGTTTCAGGAGGACAGGAAGACCCCTGTATCTGCAGGGGTTCCAAGCATCCCTGCGGATGCTGAAAAATGCAGATTATAGCAAACACAATTTTAATAGTGAATAGCGAATAGCATGGTTTCTGGCTCACTCTAGTGGTCAGTTCTGGTAACTTCACCTTTAGAAATATATATTTCTAGGATTTTTCTTTTAATATTTTTAATATTTTCAGACTGTAAATAAGTGAATCAGTGGATACTGATCCCGCACATAAGGGGTGTGTGTGTGTCGTACTGTACTTTCTCATTGCTTCACTTTGCTACAATTTTTTTTTTGCCTAGCCAACTGCCTGAATTTGTTTAAATTATATCAAAGCGGGTCCCAAGCATCAAATATTCTGTGGCTGACTATGATTGTGATCTGCTGCAGAATATTTAAATGCACTCCACCGAAAAGCACTCTCACCAAAAATTAGATTGATGACGACTCAGTTGTCTTGCATGTGTAAAAAAGAGACAGGGCTTCGGAAATCGACCTTTTTAAGACTCCTTTAGGCTCCTGGTGGTGTTGGCTGGGGATTTATCAGCGTTGTAGTCCAAAAAAACTCTGAGCCCAAAGTTCTGAGCTCTTGAAAGAACCTTGACTTGCGTAGGTGTTTTCTGCCTGGGTTGGGGAAGATGGCCCTCTCAAATTTAGGAGTCGGTTTCGCCTGGGAGTCGGCTTCGCCACCAGCTGTTCCCACTCATTTCCCCCTGTGTCTGCTTCTCAGGTCCATGCTTCCAGATGTGGTGGATGATTTTAAGCTCCATCCAAAGAATGCAGACCCCACCTGTCACAACCTGGAGCCTCTTTTCTATTCGTTGTTCTTCTTCGTCAACAAGCTGGCAGGCGGGATTTCTCTTGGCATTTCCACCATGAGCTTACAGTAAGCCTCCGGTTCTTCACGCTCAAACCTCTCTTTCTCTCTTTTCTCTTTTGTCAACTATTCCCCCCACTGCAATTCAGACCAGGTACTATAACCTTGTAGGACATTGACAGGGAACGTCTCTCTCCCCTGCTCCCCAATGTTTATGAACTTCCAGTGTGATTTGCTGTGGGCCAGGCAACCTCTGGCGGATGGAGTTCAGCAACATCTGGAGAGAAATGGGGCACGCACATCTGTCCGAGCGGCTGGTTCCCAAACGGCACCTTCCGCGGTGATACGGGCTACCTCCTATGGAACCAGAACCTCCCCATAATTTTTTATGCCTATCTTTCCCGAAGGTTTACTTCCAATGCACTTTGTGGTGGAGGTGAGCATGTGCAACCCCTAACCAGGTCCTCTGGGCAAAGATAAGGATTAAACCAAATCACAACCACCCACCACTGGGAGGGCTTTCTTTGGGAGGGAAAGGAATTTCTCCAAAATTCTGTCGTCGCCGATATCTGTCCTTTAGGGTTGTTGTTGGGGGTGTCCAAATGACATCACTGATGATGCACAGGGTAGAGCATGGTGTGGGAGTGAACCCCCTCTTTTTACCGCCTTTCTCTTTGCAGTGATAAAGTCTGTGCCTGCAACACAAATTGTAAATTGTATTTTTAAATATATTTCCCTCCTTTAGCGGTATAGATAGCTATAGCGCTAAACTGGCACGCCACTCATTCAAATGAGTCTCGTGAGTTCAGTGCTATTTCACTGGCTAAGCATTAAAACAAAGAGAAGAGGGCTTTGAGTGCTGGTGAAAGTTGTGGGGAAGAGGCTGGTGAGACTGGGAGAGACGGTTAGGAAGAAGAGAGGCCATCCTTCAAAGACACCTTCCTGAGATAAACAGTCTTGGGTTGAATGGCAATAGCCATTTAAATGCCAGGAGCCAGTATAGAGAAGTCTGAAGGGGCAGTTAAGAGCTGTTAGCTTTGCAAAAGACCTGCTTCTGGTACAGAAACAGCTGGTTTCTTGATCTAGTCCATACCTGGGGAAGGGCTGATTCTTGGGGCTTCCATGATGACGGCCAGCCTTTCCAAATTTTACCACTGGCTGTGGCCGCTCCTCTTGCCTCCCCTCACCTTCTTTGTAAGTACATCTCTTTGAACATGCATTAAGTACTGCTTTGTTATATTCCTGTCATACCTTTCAGTGAGTTAGAGGTAGATATGCGGCTCTCTCCCCCCCCCCCCAACAACTCAGGCCAGTCTGACACACAACACTTGAGTCTTAAACTGTCAGGGCTGAGTGGGGATTGGAACCCAAGTCTCTTGAGTCCCGAGTCCAGCACTCTAACCACTAGCCCCAGTGGCTTCTTCCTTTCTCAAAAATGACACTTTTGGGCAGCTTTGCAGGCTACAGGGCCACGGACTGTGCCCAGAACCCGCAGGTCATCCTCACGCTGCGGCTCCTCATGGCCCCGGCTCCCATGGCCTTACTGGCGTTGGCCATGGTGGTGCTCTACCCCTACCCCATCGGTGAAAAGCGGAGGAAACAGACAGCAGAGGAGAAGAAGGCAGCTGTTTGGTGAGGATGGGATACCCTGAGGCACCTTTGGGGGAATGATAGCGCCTGGGGTGGATGGGCGTTGTGGTCCACAGGAGGGCCTTGTGTTGGTGGAAGGCGGCTGTGCACACCAGTTGGGGAAGACGTCTATGGAACGGTAGAACAGATTGATCGGGCTTCAAAGGTGATGAAGGAGTGGGAGGAAGGAAGGAAGGAAGGAAAGATGGGGAGAAACTAGGCAGGGAGGCAGGCAAGACAGGGAGAAACGAAGGAAGGGAGGGAGGGAGGGAGGGAGGAAGGAAGGAAGGAAGGAAGGAAGGAACGAAAGAAGGAAAGAAGGAAAGAAGGAAAGAAAGCAGGCAGGCAGGCAAGACAGGGAGAAATGAAGGGAGGGAGGGAGGAAGGGAGGGAGGGAGGGAGGAAGGAAGGAAGGAAGGAAGGAAGGAAGGAAGGAAGGAAGGAAGGAAGGAAGGAAGGAAGGAAGGAAGGAAGGAAGGAACGAACGAAAGAAGGAAAGAAGGAAAGAAAGCAGGCAGGCAGGCAGGCAGGCAGGCAGGCGTTGTAGGAGTTGTAGTCCAACACAGTAACCTTTCCTGAGCTTTGAAAAACCATAGGAATAAGAGCAGGGGTGGTGGTGGTGGTTCTGCATTGGCTGCAGAAAGCATGGGTTGAATCCTCCTCATTTCCTATCTGCCTTTCATTTTTCCCCTCAGGAATCGACAGGGCGCTGAACTCTCAGACGTACAGGCAATTTACACCCCAGAGGATATAACTGGGGAAATCAGTTGCTCCCAACCGTGAGTGTGATGACAGCAGAAAGCTTGCTGACAGCTTTGGCCTCTGGCTTCTAAAGAGAGAGCTCTCTTGCATCATCATTATTATTATTTTTTGGCCTTTGGAATGCACTTAAAAATTGCTCTGGTGCCAAAAAACGGAAAGAAAGAAAGAAAGAAAGAAAGAAAGAAAGAAAGAAAGAAAGAAAGAAAAAGAAGCTTCCCGTACATGTGAAGCTATGAATTCTTCAATGATGCTTGAAGGAAATCTGCACAGAGTGAATTCTTCCTCACTAAAGAGAGGATGGAACAAGGAGCAAGGACCTTTCTAAAAAATAAAAGAGCAGCTTGGCAAAGACAGAAAGTTGTGATGGCTGTCGCATCGTTTTTAGAGGGAAAGCAGAAGTGCTGATGTGGCATTTGGCAGCCTAGCAAGCAGGCTCCAGGTGGGTGGGACAGCAAGGCCCATCGTCCCCATGATGGCTGGGGATATTGTCACCTGACACAGACCGAGGGCCTCAGGAAGTCTGGTTTATTGTGTAGGATATTTTGCCTTAGAAAGAGAATTACGTAATCTGCTTTTTATGAGCCCGTGGCATCTTCTGTTGCTCCACGCCTCAGTAGATGAGGGCTGTTGTGGTGTGTCCTGCAGTTTCAGGGAATGAGAGAGAAACCCACCAGCCAACACAGCCATTTTGAACCTTGATAAATAATCTATATTTGATCCTGGTAGCTAGGGGATTCTGGGAGTTGTAGTCCAACCAATTATAAGAATCTCTCCCACTGAAATCGTGTTTTTCCACGCTCTGTTGTTTCTGACCTTGGTCAGCCATGGACTCTGGTAGTTCTGCCTGCCTCCTTTGGCATCTGCCCTCCATCCCAAGCAAGGTGTGCTTTATTTGTATCTCAACAAGATGGAGAGTTCAGCTCCAGCAGTCTTTATTTCTCCAAGCTAGAGATAAAAATGAAAGGCAGTTGCCAGTTGTGGGCCAACACTTAGATTTGAAGAAAAAAAACACAAAGCAGCCCAGGAAAAAAAGGAAATGCATATAAGCTGGAGGTAATCAGCAAAATGATGGGAAGCTCAGGGGGGGCGTGATGGAGTGGGGGAGCATGGGTTTTGCTGCCTGTCCTCTTTACACAGGTGTGCTTGTGTTGCTTAGCTTATATTTTGTTGGTGCCATGCATGTATGGTTGGTTTGTTCCGGTGTGTTCTATGTTTTGCCTGGTATTTTGTATGTCTGTGGTTTTTGTTTGAGAAAATGCTTCAGATGAAGAATCTGTCACTGGAGATTGAGGCTATAATTATTCACATTATGGCATTTTCAGTTACTGTGTATGGATGTGAAGGCTAGACACACTGGAAAAATATGGGAGGAGAAGAATCAGTTGAATAATATGGTGCTGGAAGAGAGCTTTACAGATTCCAGGGACCGCCAGAAAGAAAAACAAATAGGTTCTAGATCAAATCAAGCCCAATCTCTCACTGCAAGCTAAAATAATCCGTTTACAGCTATTGTATTTTGGATACATCACGAGAAGATAAGACTCATGAGAAAAGAGGAAAAGTTCAAGGTAGCAGGAAAAGAGGACGGCTGAACCTGAGATGGATTGATTCAATAAAAGAAGCCACCAACTTTGCAAGACCTGAGCCAAGTTGTTCATCGTCGGACTTTTTTTGAGGTCACTAATTCGTAGCAAATTGAATTAGCGACATGTAATAACAATGGTGTGCCTTGCAGGACGTGAGTGTTTGGTGCCTTGGCATCTCTGCCATGGCGACTGTTTCGTTAAGGCCCCCACAACGCTGTTTCAAAATAATGAAATGTTCCTGCTGGCTTAAAAAGGTTGGGGATCCCTGCTCTAAATGGTTTTGATTGCGGTTATTGGTGGGGTTGCCTGTGGATCTGCCACTTCTCTAAGGTGCTCCTGAGAGACCTGGCAGAAGGTCAGTAAGGATGCTGGGCCGTTAAAAAAGGGGCCTTCTTAGTGGTGGCTCCTAGGAATTACCTCTTGATTGGAAAAAAAACACACCCAGAACTGACTGCAGGAAAGGCTGCTTTTTAAAAGGACTTTAAACATGCACTTGTTCCTTTTTGGTTGTTAATTGAAAAGGTGTTTATGGCTGTTGCTGCTGTTAGACACTTGGAAATCCATTTTATTATAACTGACTGACTATTACTGCTTTGTACCCTAAGCTGCCGAGATAAGGCTGGGACGTTTGCGGCTTCGAAAGAAAGGCGTAAAATCAAATTCAGACCCTTTAAGGAGAGTGTTTTCCAACCGGGTGTCCCACAACAAATGTTTTCAAAACCTCAGCCCCCATCCTCTCAGCCAGCAAGCTGGTTGGGGATGATGGGAATTGTAATCCAACGCAGGTGGCGTGTGCCAAGCTGTGGGACACCGCGCTGGCTGGGGGATTCTGGGAGTTGTAGTCCAAAAAAAGGTAATGTTTTCAAACTTTGCCGTGTCCTATGACGATGTCAGCTCGGCTCTGGCGGGGTTCTTGCTTTTTTTTAGGACTTCAGCTTTCAGTTGTATCGGCCCTTCCTGATGCCCAAAAACTGTTCCCAGGATGGGGTGGTGGGTGGGTCTAGGTTTGAAGAGGGTCTGATGGTTGCCTGCTTTTTACCTGGGACTGGAAATGGGCACCAAGGCAATGGGCTTGGCCGTTTGCTGCCTCGTTGCCGTTGTGCGCCAGGTTTGCGCCCGCCCCCACCTCCCCACAGGAAGGGCCTCGTGGGGCCAGGAAATCAAAAGCTCTCCTCCTTCCATCCTGCTAAAAGCTTGGTGATGGATGTAATTTGTATTCTTGTGACTCGTGTGTGTTAGGCTATGTGGGTTGCAAATGGGATGGGTCTCAAGCTGTGCTTTGTACTTTGAAGCTCGACTGTAAATGTGCTTTTTTTTATTTTTTAAAAAATGCTGACGTTTTCTTTCAGTTGACAAAAAGTCAGTGTTTATACAAATGTTCTACCCTCTCTCTGCCTGTGTGGTGTCCCTTATTTTACAGCAGGGGGCACGTGCTCTGAGCTGAGCCCTGTTCTCCCTTTCTGTGAGTTTGGATGTGAGAGACCAGAGCTTGGAAATCTTAGGATTTTTCTTTTACCTACAATTTCCAGCATCTGTGCTGTCTGGGCAAATTCTTGGAGCTGCAGTCCAAAACCCCCAAACATTTCCAAATTCTGTTCGAGACAGGGAGTAGCATGTAATGGACAGGGAGGATGATTGGACGGGTGGACATACACACATGCATTCTTTACCCCATATGTATATTTTCCAGTGGAAACAGAGCCATAGTTAGGTTAGGGGGTCCGAAGCCAGTGGCACCACCCTGGCTCATTGTGGGTCTGATCATGAAATCTTATTTTGCTTCTTGACAGATGAGAAGATGGGGGAGCCTGTCCTCATGATGGTCTGTACAAAATATGAGACGTTTATCACTTCAGCTGCAAAAAAACCAGTATTTTCCATATGGCTGTCCAGATAGCTCAGTGATGAAATAACCTGGAGGGAAAGTTTACTTTACAAGGATGGGGGTTTCATGTGTAAAATATAAATGCACCCTTTTGTCTTTTGCAAGGGTGCAATAAATACATTTATTAGTCTGCCTGATGCCACGGGATCCCTCAAGACAGCTTCCAATTGCAAAAGGAACATAAAAACATGATAATAAATAAAACAGAAAAAGGCAAGCTAAGAGAAGTGCAGAAAGATCACAATACAGCAAAGGCCTTGAAGGACCTTCTGAAATGAATAAAACTTGAAGACAACCGTCGAGAAACGACAAAAAAGGAGTGTGTCGAGGGCAGGACCCCCTTGGCTTTTTCTTGCTGGCTTTCTAGACTCTCAACATGGTGGCCGTCAAAGGAGGCCCACGGATGCCCTTGTTCCCCTCGGAGACTCACAGGCTGGGTGGCCACGTGGCCGCTTGTCCCCCATTTCGTGGGCTGATGGAGCATCCATGAGTGACCCTTTTGTGAGCATCCTGCCTTGAAAGGCCATTCAGTCCAAGCCTGCCTGAAAGACTGAGTGCGACAAGAAGGAAGGGGAGCAGGGATCTTGAAATTACCCATCATCCACAAGGTACTAGCTCCCCTATTCAAACAACAGGCACTGTGACTGGCTTTAAGTTGTAATCATCATTTCCGATTTGGAATCCAGACATATACATAAACATATGCATCTTTATGGAAATTGCACTCTCCCCTCTTGAGTTGATTGATGTACAAGGTAAAGGTAAAGGTTCCACTTGACATTTAGTCCAGTCGTGTCCAACTCTAGGGGGTGGTGCTCATCCCCGTTTCCAAGCCGTAGAGCCAGCGTTTTGTCCGAAGACAGTTTCCGTGGTCACGTGGCCAGCGCGACTAGACACGGAACGCCGTTACCTTCCCACCGAGGTGGTACCTATTTATCTACTTGCATTTGCATGCTTTTGAACTGCTAGGTTGGCAGGAGTTGGGGACAAGTGACGGGAACTCACTCCGTCGCGTGGATTCGATCTTACGACTGCTGGTCTTCTGACCCTGTAGCACAGAGGCTTCTGCGGTTTAACCCACAGCGCCACCACGTCCCTGTTCATATGCGAGAGAGTTTATTTTAGGAACATGGACTGCCTAGACACCGGAAGAGCCACCCACTGTCACTGTGAAGGAAGCCATGTGCCAGTGGTGGATTTTTACAGGATCCCACTCCTTCTGCCACCCATATTGGTATTGCAGGGTTTTGAATGTTTTTGTTAAATTCCTCATGATGCGCAGTAGTAACCGCCCCTTTTTCATTAACTGGCACTTACAGTCTCAGTAATGCACTCTGAGACATTAATAGTAGAAAGAATAAAAGGTTTCATTACTTACAATTGAACCAACCAAACAGCAAGTGGGAAAACACGACTGCTTCCAACAACAGACTTCAACAGACTCTAGAGATAAGGAAAAAACAGAGCAGAGAGGCAGGACTTTCTTTGAATCAGAGGCAGGAAGGAATGATTGGCCCAGTGCTAGACAGATTGACAGTCACCCCAGCCCGGAAAGGTCCCTCCCAGCCACACTATGCAGCATGCAAGGTTGTAAAAACAACAACAACAACACCCCTTCAACAATTGGTTCACCCTTCTTCCACAGAGGAGCCCCAAATCTTGCACCTTTGACTGGAGAAAAGCTCTGGAACTTGATTTTTGCTACCACAGTGTGAAGAATAGGGGGAAGAAAGTTCAAATGTTGATGCTGTTGAAAAATGAAGTGCCCAGCAGGATCCTGACCAGTCATCCTCAGTTGGAAGGATCTCGAGTAACAGATCCAAAAGTGAAGAACCACTGAAATGTGAGGTTAGCAGTTTTAGGAAAGATGAAACATTATTATTTTTTAAAATACTACTACACAACAAAGCTGGGGGAAAATGTTTAAATATCTATATCTTTGTATTCTGATCCTTGTAATGTAGGAACATACATTTTTGACATTCTGTTCAAGCATTTCTCGTCTGTTTCACCTCTGTCAAGACACACTGGAGTAGCTGGTATGATCTTGTGAGCAACACAGCTGTCACGGATGAAAAAACATCAAAATCATTCGCTTCGAACATATAAAAAAAGAGAAGTTTTTCTCGTGTGCTTAAAAACTGGAAATAGCTCTCCTTCCTGGAAATTCTCTGGCTGTGTGTCTCCAGAGAGTTTCTCCCTTTAAAAGGCAAATGGGAGCTTGTATTTTGAAAAGACAATCCTCTTTGAATCTGGGGCACGGCTCAAAAGCTGACCCCAGGAGAGAATCTTTCCTTTTCATGAACTGATGCATTATGATCTTGTCAAATTGTATTTGGGGCACTAAGCAGACCTTGGAAAGAAGAGCTTTTTTTTTTAACTCCCAGAATCCCCCAGGCAACATGGCCATAAGCTGGCAGATTCTGGGAGTTAAGAGTGAAGGGAGAAAGCAATGCTGCCTAGCAGTGAGACTGACCTAGAAGAAAAGCAGAGAAAGCTTCATGCTAAGTTATTTATTTAGTGTCATATTTATTTATTGAAATATTTATAGCTTACCCTCACTTGTTATGGTTTGGAAAATGGAGATGGAGAAATTGATGAGTTCCACAGCTAAATCAGTTCAGGGGGTTGCTTGGAGTTTTGCTGAACTTCCCGATCTTGCTCCCGGTGCTGGAACATACCTTTGCTGCCAAAACATATTCAAGGTCAAAAATGAGGTTAGCATGGGAACCAGGATTCAGAACATTGGGGCTTTTGCTTTGGGACTTTTACTTTGCAGAATGTCTTTTGCCTCTGATATGTTGATGCTGAATGTTATGTGAAAAAAAGAGAGGGTTTTTTTAAATTTGCATTTTTAATTAATATTGCTTTTTGACACAATGCTGACACAAGAAATGCAGAAATCTGTGCAGGGTGTTCTTCCAAACTGGTATTATTATTTTCACTGGGAAGCGTAGCAGCTCAGAGCACGTTTAGAGTGTTCCCTTGAATCCTCCACCTCCTTTTCCCCTCCTTTAAAATATTGGTAAGGGTCACTGTAATGTTCCGATTTAATTGCACCTGTTCCAACCCTGTTGTAAGGGTTTGCTCTCACTTACTATTCAACTCTGTTGAATGACTGCTTTTGGGACCCGTAAAAGGAAAGGGATGTAGACTGCCCAATCCCAAAGAAGGGCAGTGCCAGAGAATGCTCCCACTACCGTACAATTGCACTCATTTCACACGCTAGCAAGGTTATGCTCAAAATCCTACAAGGCAGGCTTCAGCAGTATGTGGACCGAGAACTCCCAGAAGTACAAGCTGGATTTCGAAGGGGCAGAGGAACTAGAGACCAAATTGCTAACATGCTCTGGATTATGGAGAAAGCCAGAGAGTTCCAGACAAACATCTACTTCTGCTTCATTGACTACGCAAAAGCCTTTGACTGTGTGGACCACAACAAACTATGGCAAGTCCTTAAAGAAATGGGAGTGCCTGACCACCTTATCTATCTCCTGAGAAACCTATATGTGGGACAGGAAGCAACAGTTAGAACTGGATATGGAACAACTGATTGGTTCAAAATGGGGAAAGGAGTACGACAAGGCTGTATATTGTCTCCCTGCTTATTTAACTTATATTCAGAATACATCATGCGAAAGGCTGGACTGGATGAATCCCAAGCCGGAATTAAGATTGCCGGAAGAAATATCAACAACCTCAGATATGCAGATGATACCACTCTGATGGCAGAAAGTGAGGAGGAATTAAAGAACCTCTTAATGAGGGTGAAAGAGGAGAGCGCAAAAAATGGTCTGGAGCTCAACATCAAAAAAACTAAGATCATGGCCACTGGTCCCATCACCTCCTGGCAAATAGAAGCGGAAGATATGGAGGCAGTGACAGACTTTACCTTGTTGGGCTCCATGATCAATGCAGATGGTGACAGCAGCCACGAAATTAAAAGACGCCTGCTTCTTGGGAGGAAAGCGATGACAAACCTAGACAGCATCTTAAAAAGCAGAGACATCACCTTGCCGACAAAGGTCCACATAGTCAAAGCTATGGTTTTTCCAGTAGCGATGTATGGAAGTGAGAGCTGGACCATAAAGAAGGCTGACCGCCGAAGAATTGATGCTTTTGAATTGTGGTGCTGGAGGAGACTCTTGAGAGTCCCCTGGACTGCAAGGAGATCAAACCTATCCGTTGTGAAGGAAATCAACCCTGAGTGCTCACTGGAAGGACAGATCCTGAAGCTGAGGCTCCAATACTTTGGCTGTCTGATGAGAAGAGAAGACTCCCTGGAAAAGACCCTGGTGTTGGGAAAGTGTGAAGGCAAGAGGAGAAGGGGAGGACAGAGGACAAGATGGATGGACAGTGTAATCGAAGCGACCAACATGAATTTGACCCAACTCCGGGAGGCAGTGGAAGACAGGAGGGCCTGGCGTGCTCTGGTCCATGGGGTCACGAAGAGTCGGACACGACTAAACGACTAAACAACAACAACAACAACATTGAAAGAAAGGCTGAATAAGGACCCTGTGATGTATTCACAGAGAGGAGCTGTGATATGGCATCCTGAAGTCCATCACAGTCTAGGCGGGACCTGGCTTGGAAAAGGTCCCAGTTTTTGGACTGCAACTCCCAGAATCCACCAGTGAGCATGGCCACTGTGAATGCTGTGCTTGAATCTGGCTGTAAATCCCCATCTCAGCTGTGTGGTATGCAGAGAAGGTCACACTCTGCCCTGAGAAGAGTGGTGTGAGATGAAGCCGCAGGCCTGTCTAATCTAGCTTCCTACAGTGGTCAAGAGATGCTTCTGGGGATGCAGCTGCCCAGTCGGTACCATCCTATTCCCCGAGATGCTGGGGAACTCCCTTCTGATGCTGTGGGGGTGGACTTTCAGGATGTCGCCAAGCGCATGGCAAGGAGAACTACTTCTAGGTCGGCTGAAGGCTCACATGTAGCAACAACGCCCTGCCTTACTCCAAATAGCCCAGTTGCATGGAGTCAAGGAAGCTCCTTGGAAATACAATTCCCAGAATTCCCCCAGCCAGCTCCAGGTGGGGCATTCTGGGGGATGTAGTCCAAATAAGTAACATTATCAGGCTCTGGAAGCTAGAAAGTGTGGGACTTTTCTCTGAATCCTTAGCTATTACAGCAACCAGTGTTAAAACAACCTTGCTCAGTGGAACTACTGCCACATCTTTATGTCCGACCAGTTGAGACAGGAGATGCCAGATTCATCCCTGAGGCTACAAAGGAAGGGAAGACTGACACTCGAGAACCCTTCCAGTTCCTCAAAGTCCTAGGCAAAGACCAAACTGCACTAGCCAGTAACTGAGCAGCAAAGTGCCAGATGTGGTGTCCAAAAATTCCACGTAGATAGATACACACAGGCACAACCCAAGAAGAATTATTTGTATTTAAAGAAAAAGAGATACAGATGAAAGCTCAATTATGCTGGAAAACGAAACTGAAACCAGAGAGGCACATTTTGAAGAAATGTCCAGTACAGGAAAATAATAACGTTGACTTCCTAAGTTGCACTTAAAATAGCACGGATCTTACAGGAACAAAGAGTCACGACTACAGGACATTGGCAAGGATGAGAGCAGAAACACACAGGTGAAGACACATGAGGACAAAAGCCAAAGGCGCTGGTCTGCTAGTGTAGTAATTCGTTTCAGCAAAGTAGATGACATTCGTCAACCAAGCTCAGGTCTTACAGGGCAGACGTTTCCAGCACTCATGACTTTACTCTCATCGGGTCTACAGCTCAAGTGGATTCCTAAATTGGCAGAACACCCCCCTCCCCCCCCCCCCCCAAATCTGGCCAAGTCAAACAAGAGATAGGGCAGTTGTTTCCTTTTGGAATGAACTGACTGCCTGTTATTTATTTATTTATTTATTTAACTTATATGCCGTAGTTCTGTGTCTCTTAGCCAAATCCACTGTTATGGTGTAGATTCTGCTAAGAGACACAGAACTACGGCAAGCTTGATGCTTAATTCTACTCACTGAGCCGTGTTCTCCCGGTCTCCTCCCTTTGCTCCTGGTGTCATACAGACACATGCCCTTCATCGTGAAACTCACTGGGTCATCTTGAACTGGGCATACAGTGGAACCTCGACTTACGAACGTCCTTACCTACGAACATTTCGACTTATGAACAGCTCCGTTCGCAAAATTTTGCTTCGACTTGCGAACGGAGCTTCGACTTACGAACTTTCAACTCATTCTAGAAAAGGCAGGCCAGAGAGATAATGAATGAAATAAAGATATATATTAGGGTCGATATAAGCCAGTTCTGACTTGATGGCACGTAACAATGTGGCCTAAGAAGGCAGGCAGACTGGGTTACTCTCCATTGCCAGAAGCTGTTGTTATGTGCTATCAAGATGTTTCCACCTGATGGTGACCCTGGTCGGGTTTTCATGTGAGATTTTCAAGGAGTGGTGACCCCACAATTGAGTCTGAATGACTGAGATGAACTGAAGGGCCCTGAGTTCTAGCCTGACGGGTTATTCACAATGCCACACTGGCTGGCAATGGTTGACCCGAGAACTTGTTTTAAAGCCTGAATCACCCTTTTCTAGGCATTCCCTACGGGTGCCAGGACTCACTGGGTCCATATGAAGGCATCAATAGGACACCTTCATGCTCAATGAGAAGAATTAAGGGTCACACTCGCCTTATCCACCCCGTAATAGCCAGTGGGTTCACTCCAAAAGAAAACGCCCGCTGTATCAATTGTTTTGACTTGGACAGATGGGGGGGGGGGCGCGACTTTCTGCTAATTAGGGAGTCCTCCTCTGCTGTAGACCCTCTGAGCACAAAATCAAACATGCACTTTCAAATATAGTCTGCTATATGCCATTAGGATGTTTCTGATTTATGGTGGCCCTTGCAGGATTTTTGAGGTATGTGAGGTGTCCAAGGACTGTTTTATCATCGCCACCTTCCTGGTGACTTTCCATAAGGATCTGCAGCCCAGTCTCCTGAGCGTTCGTCTGACACTCTATCCACTACATCACAGTACTTGTATTTTTTGATTTCTCTCTTTTAAAGCTGTCTAAACTGATGGCTTTCATTACACTGTGTCCTTCATGGCTAACCAGAATAATGAGTCTGTTTGTAGTATCCGGCTCATAACCCTATATATACTCAAATTCAAGGATCTCATTAGATATGAAGCAGAATGTATCCTCTGGTGGTCCATTTTCCTTCCCACAATGGAACCCCCCCCCCCCACAGAATTTCCTTAAGACATAACAAGTTTCTGTAGTCAGACAATTTAAGCCTGTGTTCCTCCTCAAATGACCAATCTCAAAAGAAAGCACACTAAATGCAAGATACAGAGGTGAGGAAAATAACATGCCACAATGAAGAGGCACCTGCATGGGCAGAGCCAGAGGCTGATTGCTTCAGATCCCTGGCAGTGTCACCCAGGCCGGGCAACTTCTAATCCCTCAAAGTCCTGCACTTGGCAGATGATGACTCTTCTGAACATACAGAGCCAGCTGCTTGGGGGGGGGGGGGTTCTGGGAATTGCAGTCTTCTTAACGCATTTGGAGGAGTCAGGTTAGAGCAATGGTTCCCAATCCCAGCCTTGTGTGACCCAGATGGTCTTGGACTACAATTCCCAGAAGTCCTGGCCAGCAGAGCTGGTGGTGAAGGCTTCTGGGAGTTTTAGTCCAAGAACATCTGTGGACCCAAGGTTGGGAACTACAGTGTTTCCCCGAAAATAAGACAGGGTCTTATATTAATTTTTGCTCCCAAAAAATGCATTAGGGCTTATTTTCAGGGGATGTTTTATTTTTTTCATGCACGACAATCTACGTTTATTCAAATAGAGTCATGTCCTCTTCTTCTGGTTGCTGCCCAAGGGTGGAGGGTGAGGTTTCACTTCACTAGGGCTTATTTTTAGCGGGTAGGGTACAGTCCTGCTCTAACCTGACTCCTCCTCCCGATGCGCTAAGAAGACTGCAATTCCCAGAACCCCCCACGACCACTCCGCAAAGCCTTCTGGGAGTTGCCCTGCAGCGCCCTCCCTCCCTCTCTTCGTAAGCCCCCCCCCCCCACGCCACACGGGACAACGGTGGTCCCCGTTCCAGCCGCTCCCCTGGCCGCCCTCCCCAGGACAGAAGCCCAAATTCTCCCTCAGGAGGCGCAGAAGCGTCTCCTCAGGCGGAGGGGGAGCCAACATGGCGGCGGCGCCTCCTCCTCCCCCCTCCCCCTCCCCACCATGGCCGCGCGCCCGGCGTTCCAAGGGGGGCGGGGAGAAGAGGAGTGGGCGTGGCCAGGCCGGGCGTCGCTCCCGTGTGTGTGTGTGTGTGTGTGTGGGGGGGGGGAAGTCAGGCGAGGGAGCCGTTGGGGCGGAGCCTCCTTCGCTGCCCTTCCTGGCGGCGGCGGCGGGGCCTATTTCTGCGCACGCGCGGCCCCTCCCTCTTTCTCCTCCTCCACCACCTCCAGGCGTTGGCGGTGCCTCGTTCGCTGCCGCCGCCGCCGCCCGTGCGCGTCCCTCTTGTCGCTTTCCTTTTCCCGGAGCGGGTTCCTGGGACCGGCATCGCCGCGAGATGGGCGTGCGCGTCGAGACCATCGCCCCCGGGGACGGTGAGCGGACCCGGCCGGTCTCTTCCTCCTCCTCTTCCTCCCTGGGGCGACCCCCGCCCTGCCCCACCCTCAGAAACCGGGGAGGGAGGGAGGGAGGGTCTCGAGCCCCCCCTCCCCCTATGCCCCCCCCCTTAACGGCCTTTCCCCCCCTTCTCTCCCCCCCCCCCACCGCAGGGAGGACCTTTCCAAAGCGTGGGCAGACTTGCGTGGTGCACTACACGGGTGAGTCTGGGAAAGGGGGGGGGGGTTGGGGATGGGGGGACCTCCCCTCCCCCACCAGGTGTGCATGCGGGGGGGGAGGGGGGATGGGATATGATGGGGGGGGTCTGGGGGTGGGGGTGCATAGGGTGCCAGGGTGTCATCACTCGTGTGCAATGAAATGGGGAGGGGGTGGCGTGGGAAGAAAAGGGCTCCCCCCCCCCGCCTGTGTGTGCCCAGCAAAAGTCTAGGATGGGGGAATTATCCCCCTTCTCGAGATAAGGCTCCTCGCCTCCAAATCCTGTTGAAAGCGACTGAGGGTGGCAGATTGCAACACAGGCACGCACAAACTGCAGATGCACACTATGCACACACATGCACACAATGCCCACCCGGTGCCCGCACATGCTGCCTTGTGTGCTGAACCCTTTCCCCAGCGGAGCGGAGCAGCGATTCCAGCCCGGATTTGGGTGCAATCGCAAGCAGGGGGTGACGGGCACCCGCCTTCTGGCTGTGGCCCTCTTTCTTGCCTTGGTTGGCCTGGGCGCCCCCACCGCGAGGGTGCAGGTCGGAAGGGAGCCCCCCGGGTGCCTCGTCCGCTTTGGGGGGGGGGGTCAAGGCTGCCCGTGTTCAACCCTGGCCTTTCCTTTCTGGCCTGAGCCGCCCTTCCGGCTTGAAGGGAGTCCCAGGCAGGCGGGCTCAGGGTTCGCTCAGAAAACCGACTGGCAAAGAGGAAGGTATTACTTAGATAAGCACTTCTTCCCCTTAATACTTTCATGGGGCCATAAATCGTGCAGTTTCTGGCAGGCGTCTTTGGCTGCGCTTGGCCTCTTGCTGGCCTTGATTTCTCCCTCTTTCCCAACCACGGAATGGCTCTCCCTTCGTAGACAGGACCCTGACATGGTCAACTCTGAGAGTCAGCACCAGGGCTTCAGACAGAATTTCTCGCTCTACTGACATCCCGGGTGTTTTCTGGTTATCTCCCATTGACATATAAACAAGGCACAACCTTGCTTAGCTTCCCCAGTCAAGATCAGGTGTGTTCAGGGTGGTGTGGCGGTCTAAAAAGCCAATAAATCGACTCTTAAGTTTTTTATAGGCATTGGGATTATGGTGTTTCCAAAATGATCTTGCAGTATTCCAGTCTAGGTTTGGGATGGGGTATCTCGGAGCCCGAATGGTTCTTTACACACGATCTGCCTGCATGTATTTAGCAGCAAGACCTTTTTTCCTAATCCATCAACACACTGAGAAAAAAAAATACCTAAAGGTTCTTGAACAGTAGAAGCAAATTTGGACAGTGGAGGATTGGGTTTTTCCCTTTGGGGAACTCTGCTTCCCTCTCTTTGGTGTGACTTCCCATCGATAGGAAGCGGCTGTGTTTCAGACGGTTTTTCTCGCTTCTCTTTTCGCATCTATGCGGGGAATGGCTTTGATTCCCAAATCCGCAGGTAGAGATGTTTTGTGGTGCTTGGTGGGTGAGCGCCTGAAAGATTCGTGCTTCAGATCATGAGCACTTCCCAGTGTAAGGTTGTGAGGCATTCCTGATTAATGTGTTGTTACCCTGAGTGCAATCTTAATGTCACATTTCTTGTCCATACACCTGTTCACTGGAATAAAGCAAGAAGCAGGTGGGTCTGAGAGGCTAGACGTCACTGCTTCTAATCTTTTGTTTTAAATACCTGGCCTCTGAAAAATATTCCCTCTCTCTTCATGGATGCCGGAGCTTGTTCCAGTCGCCCATTGCTCCCTCTGCAGCAGGTTGATCTTTCGATGCTATATAAGGAGCGTGCTTGGCTGTGTCAGCAGAGCGCAGCTCTGGGAATGCTTGTTGCAGAATACAGCATGTAATTGCACATGCACGTCCTGAACTTGGGTGATTTTTGTGTCATAATATTAGAAGACCACCTGTTCTTGCCCACAGGATGCCTGTATAGTGACGAATCTATCTGCACTACAATTTAATATAAATATTAGTTTGAAACATCTTTAAAAATGGCACAGCAAAAAAGATTAGCCTACTTGCTGTTTGGGATTAGAAAATGACTAGAACAATGTGGCCCTCTGTTGCTTGATAAATTAAAGAAAACATAAGCAACTGAACAGGAGAACACGGCTACCCTTGTGTTGCTCTGTCTTTGTGTTTTCTTTTGCTGTAACATCCTCCCAGATCTCAACGATAGCTCCGAATCTGCAGGAATGTTTGGTAGGCAAGCTTACTTTGCAATTTTTGAAACCTGATTGGCTGCTCTGTGGAATTGACAGCTAGTTCAGCCAGCGAGGTGTTCTCCTTCCCGGGATTGAGCTTCACTAGGAAAAGATGAGGCCAACCGCTGAGTCTCTGGAAGAAGGTTTTGCAAAGCCATGCATGTGCGCACATGCGCCTGCCTCTCTTAAAGCTGTTAACAATTTTAAATAATTAAGTATGCCTGCTAAATTATAAACTTCCCACATCGACTGAACAACAGGCTAAAATTTAGTTAAAAGGATTTCTGAATTACATCAAAAAGTCCCTGCTTGGATAGCTCAGTGGGTTAGATATCTGGCTGCGGAGCCAGCAGTTGGGTGTTCGATTCCCCCACTGCCTCCTTGACAGGGGCTGGACTTGATGATCTTTAGGGCCCTTTCCAGCTCTGCAGCTCTAAGATGATGATTGTTATTATGCCAAGTCTCTGACTTCGAGATATGCCAAGAACAATTGCATCTCTTAAAAATCTCTTTTTAGTTCCTATTCAGACTGTAGGGCGTTCGCTTTCATGGCATTGTCTGACCATCCACTGAGACGTGGGTGAAATACGGAGGCAGGGATGTAATAATGGCTTGCAGGATTGGGGGTTTGGGTGCTCAGTTCTTTGTTGCTCTTCGCGCTGCATGGGTTCAGAAATAAGATCGAGGTCTACACCAACTGAATGGTGGCTTCTAATATCTGGAAAAACACTGGAAAGAGGATTTCACCCTCCTTCCTTCGCCACGTGATCGTGGCTCACGTTTTAGGTGTGAGGGCGGCAGACTTGTGGAAATGTGAAATCTAGCAGCTGCAGACGAGGGAGGGACATTGTTTGTGAAAGCTGCAAGGAAATTTTTGTGATCAGCCTCTGGGATAATGTGGACTAGACTCCGTGCCATCCAGATGTGTTAGATTATGGTCAGGTATTCCAGAAACCATGCTTTGCTGCAGCCTAAAACATCAGGAGGAGACCTCTTTGGGAAAGGCTGGTGCAGGTTGAAGTTTTTACGCTTCTGGGAGGGGAGCAGACGCGTTCAGTGCCGCCGTGTCAGTGGCAACTGCACAGTTGTGGGTGGGTGGGGCTCTGGCTTGAATGGTCCGTGCTGATGGCAGATGGCACCCCTGGCATGTTTATGGGTGGCTGGAGGGCAGTCCCTGTTATGAGCAAGGCCTACTGTCCTTGTTCTGATTCCAAAACAAAGAATTTTAGAGTTTTAATATCAAATTAAAGCAGGAAAAGTTAGGTTTGTTCCTTAAAGATCTGCCCTTTGCTTTATCCTGCATGCATTATGATGTGAGGTGGTGCTTTGTCAGGCTGCTCTTCCTGCCTGGTGAATGGTTCCACTCCCCATCTTTCTCCTTCCTGTAAACATTATGGGGCAGTATTTCCTGGTGGCCCTATTCCTATGAATCCGGAAGGGAAGGGATGGTGCCTAAGCAAAGCTCCCCCTTGCCAGCTGCTCCGTCTGCATTTTTTCCCCCTCTTCCCCTCTGCTGTCACTGGGTGGGGAAAGGAAGCACCAAAGGTCTCTCCCCGCCTCCCGCTTGTGCTGACGGGAAGAACAAAGGGGCGGATGGCTGGCCGGGACAGGAGCCTTGTCTGCCCTCCGAATCCGTGGGCCCGGGCTTCCTTTTGTTGGATTTGAGGGTAGGACCCATGGGCAGAGCCTCTCTGACATTTTCCATTGGATTTCATATTTAGAGGACGTGGCCTTGCTTTTAGAAAGCTCAGTTGTGCCAAAACATACCCCTCTCTTTCCTCTGTTTGTGCTGCCCCTTCGCTGATACGATCTGTGTCCATTTGCACTCTCAGCAAGCTGGTTGGTCTCCCAGCGAGATAAGCCGCTGATGTTCAGACAGAAAGCTAGATAAGAGCACCTGGTTTTGGGAAGCAAAATCTTCGAAAAAGGAAGAGAGGAAGGGATGGATTCAGGGGAACAATTTACAGATGGCCTTTCCTATTTTCTGCTTTGCTGCGGTAGACGTTATCCATGGAAACATGGCGGTTGGGAGCAGTGATTTTCTAGAAAGATGCCTTTTTGTGACTAAAGAACAATGAAAGAACAACTATTCTTGTATACCATCTGTCCGGTCTTCTTTGAGTGGGATTCCCGCTTGAGCATTGGGGTTGGACTTGATGGTCTTCTAGGCCCCTTCTAACTCTATGGTTCTATGACTCTATGAAAAGCTTCCTGTTACTTTCCTTGTGATCTTGTGAAAGGACTGAGAGGTTATAATATAGGAAATTCTAGACATCCCCAATTTCTTTCAGCGTGGTGCATTCTCTTCTTTCCCCTTCTGTTCTTCCTTCTGTGATCCGCAGAACATTGGTGTTGTGATTCTCTCACCAGCACAATCCTCTTTTCCCTTAGACTGATGGGTGGAGAAACCTCTTTCAGCCCAAAGGCTGAATTTCAAAGCAGCTTGAGGAAGGATTCAAGGTCCAGTGTTGGAAGGTGTTCAACGCAAGAGCGCCGGTCCTGAAAAACTTAGCACACTTTAGCTCAGTGGCTCCCAACCTTGGGTCCCCAGATGTTCTTGGACTAAAACTCCCAGAAGCCTTCACCACTAGCTGTGATGGCCAGGAGTTCTGGGAGTTGCAGTCCAAGAACATCTGGCGACCCAAGGTTGGGAACCGCTGTTGGAGCTGAAAGACGGCCAGTAGCTGGATTTTAGTAGAAAAGCATTTCAGCCTTTTAGAATTTGGAGGGAGCAGAGCTGGAAAGGATGTTATGATGGAGAAGGGGCTGTTATCATGAGAGGGCCAGATTCAGGTGCCAGATTCTTCATATGCTGCTCTCTGCTCTTACTGTTTCCTCCCCCCTCCTTCCCTGCCTCATTTCTCTGCACGCCTCTGAATGTCTCTGGAAAGGAACAAAAATGTTGGATCATCTTGTGCGCTGTGAATTCATCTGCCATCTGCTTGGTAAAGCAGCGGTAGTAGCTGATCCACACCAATGATGGGAATCATCAGTGCCTACGCTGCCTCACCGCCTCCTCATTTTCCAAGTTATTCAAGGCTTGATTTCCTTAGGAAATAAAATTGAAACGATCTGCTTTTATCTCTTTCTGCTTCCAGGTCTTCCTCCTTCACCCTTTCTTCTTCTTCTTCCCCATGTAGGTTCATGAATTTCTTGCCACTGTCTGTTTTGAAATTCTCCATAAATACCCTTGGCTCTATATCTTCCTGACTTCTTCATCCAGTGGAAGGATGTAAATTGTGCTCTGATTATTTAAAGGTATTTGGTAGAAATGCTTGTTCTCCTCTCCTTCTTCCCTTCCATCCACTTCAGAAATTAAACCAGACTTAATGGCATGCCCTTCCCCATTGAGATGCTGTCTTCCTCTCAGTCCTGTATGGTCTTCCCTGTCGCAAAACGCAAGTTGTTTGCTACTCAAGGCAGGGACCTCTCTTACACTTGGTAAAGTGCCGTGCTGGCTTGAATGGGGACTCTCAGGTGCCTTTGGTCTGCAGCACCAATCACCTTTCTCCACTGACTGTGCCAGGTAAGATGGATGGAAATTGTAGTCCAGCAGTGGCGGGAGGGCCGCGTGTTCCCTTGGCTCTGCACAGCTTCCAGCAAATGGCATGGGTGATGTCGAAGGCTACCTTCTGGTGAGTGAGACTACTGGCCCAGTTAGCCTTGCATTGCCACCTCTGGCTGACGGGTTCACTAGGGGTTTCAAGCAGGATTCTTGGGCAGCCCTATCTGGAGATGTTGGGAATTGAAGCTAGAACCTTCTCTGTGCGAGAGAGGATGCTGTTTCACTGAGCCACAGGCCCTGTCGCGGGCAGCACACAGTTAACACAAGGGCCTGATGCAGTTGGTTGTTCCATACGTCCAGAACCGGCAGTCCGTCTGGAGGCTCCTTCGGTGCCCTGCAGCTTGTTCCCTGCTTCACTAGACCAGAGACAAAGCACTTTTAGGGACTTGGCGACTGTTCTGTCCTGAAAAGTTGGCTCTTCCTAACCCGTCGGACTGGAGCAGTGCTGTTGCTAGGAGGTGTATAGCCACTTCTGATTTTTTTTGTGTGCTCTGTTTTCCCTTGTTTATTCACGCTCGGTACTTTAAAAAAGCTTTTACTACGTGTTTTGTGCTGCGGGTCTTCTTAATAGCCGTTCGAACTCCAACCCCATGGTGGTAGCTTGGGATTGCATGAGGTATGCATGGGCCCCAGGTGGAAACAGGAGGGATCAAGGGTCTTATTTATTTATTTATTTATTTATTTGATTTATATCCCGCCCATCTGGTATATTCTACCACTCTGGGCGGCTTCAGGGTCGACCCTGAAACAGACTCATATGGTTTCCTCTTATGGTATTCTTGTGAGCTGTAGCAATTGCATCACTCTTTCACGTGTGCCATCTCCTAGTATTAGTAGAAATGTAAGAAAAACACTTGTAATTCCAGTTGTTTCAGGAGAAGAAGCTTCTGGCCACCTCAAGTGGAGTCTTATGTGGCTGAGTGCCTATCCAGTTTAGCACTAATTGCTGTTTTGGAGTCGTGTTGTCTAACTGGCATAATTGTGTAAGGTAACACCTCTCTCTGCTCCTTTTTTTTTTTTTTTTTTGGTAATATAACTGCAGGCAGGGTATTTGACAGGAGTGCTGTTAAATGAGCTTCACTCTCCAGGTGGAAACTAGGAATCCTGTCTGGTAGAAATTGTACAAATCATTTTCTTCCAGTGTTCTCTGGTGCTGTTTATCTCTTCCCCCTCCTCTTGCTTCGTCCTTTGGGGATTAGTCACTTTAGGGGCCTCACCTTGTCAGGGATCATGAATGAGGTGGTATCAGCCGTACTTGGTCATCAGCTGCCGAGGGGTGGATGCCATTGAGGGAGATATGAATGAATGTATAGATGTGAACACCTGACTCGGGAATCCCTCACATTCTGTAAGTCTCCATGGCTGAGTGTTGTGTTGTTCCATGCCATCAAGTTGGAACTGATGTAGAGCGACCCTAATAGGCCTTTCAAGGTAAGTGAGATATTTAAGGAGTGATTTTTACCGTTTCCACATACCCCTGTGAGTTCCCATGGCCCAGGTGGGGATTCGAACTCTTGAGAGTCCTAGTCCATCCATCTATCATTGCATACCTCCTGACCCGGTAGTACTAGGTTTTGATACCATCAACCTGGTCTTCCAATGGAAACAATCCAATTGTAACTGTGGGATAATAGAAACCAAGCCCACGAAGCCCAGATCATTCTTTTTCTGTCCTGCCATAAAAAAACAAGGTCTAAGGTATAAACTAGCGCATGTACTGTGCAAATGATGTATGGTTGCCATAGAATCATAGAGTAATGGAGTTGGTAGGGCCCTGTAAGGCCATCGAGTCCAACCCGCGGCTCAAGGCAGGAATCCAGATCTGCCAGGTGGTTGTCCAGTTTTCTCTTGAATGCCTCCAGCATTCCCGAGGCCATGGATTCCATTGGCCTACTGCTCTAACGGTTAAGAAGTTTTTCCTGATATTCAGCCTAAATTCGGCTTCCTCTTCCTTGGGCCCATTATTACGTGTCCTGCACTCGGGGATGATGGAGAACAGATCCTGCCCTTCCTCTGCAGGATTACCTTTCAAGTATTTGAAAAGTGCTATCCTATCTCTCTCCCCCCCCCCCTTCTTTTCTCAAGGCTAAACATGCCATGTAAATCCCCAGATTTTTCTTCTTCTTCTTCTGGCTACATGGCAGTTTAAAAAAGAAAAACGAAAGTGCAACCACATTGCAGGCAGCTTCTCTGGTGTTCCATCCAACATGACACTTGGATAAGCCATTCCCTGTCTTTACTGGTCAAGCCAGTTTTGTCGCAGAAAGATGGAAGGAGGGGCCAGCTTTCAGGTTCCTTAGAAACACAAGCTAACATTTAACATTTAAACATTTTGTTCACGGTTTGTTGGAAATGTTTCCTGCAGAAAGCCCCATCGGCATGCGGGATGCAGTGCCAGATTGTGATAGTTCTTTTCAGCAGGGGGTCTGTGATGGGTGGCTTGTGTTCTGATGGCAAATAAACATGAGTAGAAGGCTGTACCTGGAGCCAAAGTCAGGTCCATGAGCTGCAGTGTTGCACTTGGTCGCTCTTGGGTAGAAGTGGCGTTTCTTTTGCTTTTCAGAGCTGAATTGTGGACCGGCCCTTTTGCGTCTTTGCGAAACCAAAAGAAGACTCGGTGTCTAGGCTTACTTCGGGAAGTTACAAGACCGTCCCTTTCTTTTCATGCATACGGAAAGAGGACGTTTTAGTCACTTCAGTCCTGTGGGGGGTGAAGGCTGCTTCTAAGAAGGATCTGGATTCTGGACAGAACGAGACTTGCCGAGGCTTTGACCGAATTACGTGACAATAGCAGGAAACAAAAGTCAGTGTCTTCGAAGGGAATGGGTTTCGGGGATCCGAGCCAGCGAAGCCTGTGCCTTTGGGCCCTTTCTGAGAGAGTTAGCTGTTGAAATACGACTCTGCTGTCATCAGCAGTGGCTAGTGCCGAGTGAGGAAAGTCACACTCTGTGTGTGTGTGTGTGTGTGTGTGTCGGGGTACGTAGCTGGAGTAGCAAGCTTCTCTCGGAACCCCCTTTTTGTCCAGGGTTTGATGGTACTTTGGGTTACATCAGAATGGCGATGGTGTTTTCACTCCCATCAACTCCCACCCCAGTGTTTTCTGCTTTTTAAAAAAAACCCCAGATCCATTCTTCCCTCTGCTTGCCTGCATCTTCTGGGTCAGGGCCCTGAGACCGTTGCCTCTTCAGATCTTGTCTGAGTCTTGTTCTTATTAGCTTGGCCGATGGTGAGGGTTGATGCTTGGCAGCCTCGGGAAGCCACAGGTCCCATCCGCCCCCTTGCTCTCGGGCCCGACGTTGCCAGGAAGGGTCCATTTTGTCCTTTTCGTTCCGCTTGCTTTTTTGCCGTTTGCAAAGAGGTCTGCAGCCAGACAAGGGGGCCTTCTGTGCCTTGGCTCGAGCCGGGCCCTCGGCCGACCACCAGGAAGCCGCCGGCGTCGTCTAAAGTGCTGCCAGGCGGCCGAGGCTGCCAAAGTACGGCATCCCCTCCTTGTTTAGAAGAAAGGCACTCTAGGAAGTGAGGCACATTCTGTTCATACCTTCCCAAAGTAAACAGCCTGAGTGTAGGAATGCCCTTTCTTTTTCCAGCTGCTGTTTGGAGAGGGGACTCTGGGGCTGCGTGGAAAAAAAAAAAAAAGACCAGGTGCCTGTAGGGGCTGGCTCTCGTGGCCGAAGCAAAGGCCGGCTGTGTGGCCAGGATGGAAAGATGCAGGGAAGCAGCCCTGAGGGGCCTTCATTCATCTGTGGTATAACCTGGAGTGGGTGGCATCTCTCGGTTCACACATTCTCAGGCGCTGGAGGGCACCTTGTGGCAAAATCCCGGCGAACCAGAGCTGTCTGCTCTCCTTGAAATGAAGCCATTCTCCATTCAGATTTTGCTTGCATGTCGATGTTGCCTGGGGTTACAAATTCGAAAGGGGGGGGGGGGGAAACGGTTTCTCTCATTTTGTGGCCAGGGTAGCTCTTTGTTGCATTCTGGGTATTTAAGGCACATTCTCGGAGAGCGGCAGCCGTGGGGTTATGTCGCGTTTCCTCCTCCTCTGTGGCTCCAGCTGTAGCCCTGGGCGTGCCAGGCGACAGTGAACCCATTTGCATTTCACAAGGGGTGCCGGGCAAAGGGGCTCCCGCTCCCAGTGAGGCCTGTGGCCAATAAACCTTCTTGCGCCAGGAGACAACCCCATTGTTTGAATCCGAGCTAGTTTCTGACCCCGGTTTGAATGCCACTGGATCGCAGAGTGCAGATGTGTTCTGTGTCCAGAAAATCGTTTGGGTGTATAGAGTCAAGTGTGTTTCATGACCAAACTGCCCAGAAAAAAAGCAAGATGAAATACAAGTGAAAATCAGATAAAATAGAATTAAATGCATATTTCTTGTATTGTAAGTAGGGGGTGTCTGACTTGACTGAATTGTAAGGTCCTTTGTCTCCCCCTGGAAAGAAACTCAATCTTCTCTTGAAGGGACCCACTTATTGGTAACCAAAGTACATCTTTTTTATGCTGTGTTTTCACCATAAACAGCTCTGGCCTTTTTTAAAAAAAAAAATTTGCCCCAGTAAGTGATGTGCAACACAGATGTGCTTCAGGTGCACCCTCCACTCAAAAGTAGATTTGCTTCCCCCCCCACACACACATTGTTTAGGGGACAACAGTATTATAAAGCAAGTGGTTGACCCTTGGGGACAGTTTTTACCACTCTGCAGGTTGACAGTGGCGTGGAATGCCAGCCCGGTGGGTCTTAATTGTTTTGTGGATTCAGCAACACTGTGATGCGGAGGTGGGGCCCATGTCCTGTTATCATGCGGGAGGGTGGGGACATACCTGGGATCCAGCTGTTAAGTTCACCTGTAGTAATCCTGAAAGTCTGCTTTTCACACCAGCAGTGCTGGTCTGTTACGCTGGTCGTTACCGCACGTGACGTGCCAGTAAAGTTGGCTTTGGAAAGGCTGTCCCGTTGCTCTCGTGTGAACCACAAAAAGAGGTCTGCGAAGAAAGCCTGCAGAGGTGGTAGGTGCCACCTGGGTAACCATCAGCCATCCAAAGGTTTCCTGGGTTTTCTTGCCAAATGCATTGACTTTTTCTCCTTTGCTGCTGCTACTGTGGGAGGAGCTGTTTCGCAAGGTGCTCATGTGATGCCAGCCGGTCTTTCGCCAACATCTCTCCTCCCAGGCTTGCTCTATTAAAGAAGCTTTTGTTACAACCTCCTTAGTTCCCATCTGCTTTGGGCCTGCTTGGGCCCATTTGGAATTTTTAGGGCGTGCCATGGAAAGCCTGCCAAATGGCTACCATCTTCCATGGCTGCCATTGGGCCAAGTCACCAGAATACCCTTTCTTAGGAGCCAAACACTTTTGAGGCTAAAAAAAAAAGAGAGTACTTTTTGTCCAGTCATTTGAGTATCAGAGAGAGGAGGGGTCTTAGATGCAAAACAGTCAGACGCTTCTTCCCCCCCCCCCCCCCCCAATTCAGTTTTTGCTCCAGCAGCAATGTCACAGAATACAGATAAAACAAGGGACCCGTTTCACAGAAGGCAAACCAGGGAAGGTGAGACTAGGAAGAAATATAGAGGGGCAAGTACTTATAGCAGCAGCGAGCAAACTGCAGTCCTCCAGATGTTAAATTACAATTATTTATTTATTTATTAAATTTATACCCCGCCCATTTAGACCCAAGTCTACTCTTGGAAATCAAGAAGAAATCAAGTAAAACCAGTGGTGAGGAATTATGGGAGTTGGAGTCCAGTCACTGGAGGTGACTTAATATTGAATAGTCTGTTGTCAACTTCTACTGTTTTTTAGATTTTACTTTGTTGTACATCGTATTCTAGAGGTTGCTTAACATGTCAAAAATGTTTATTTTTTTATTTTTTAAACATTTTGAGGTAGACAGAATCAGCCTGGAAAAGGTGGCAACAGTTTTTACCTAAGGAAGAGCAGAGTAACGTATGTGTTTACAGCATTTTGCCCCCCTCCGGTGGGCCCTGTGATTTGTCCCTGGCACTTCCTCATATCTTGAGTTCTTGGCTGGCTCTGTGGTTAGCAGCCTATCCTGCTTAATCGCCAGCTAATCCCCCTTAATGGTTGTGGGAGACCTTATTGCCAGTGCCTGCCAGCTGGAGAGGGTGCCTCAGTGATTTGCTAATACCGCAGGTCTGTCCCGTGCTAAAAACAGCACCCAGGGGTCCTTCACGGGATCCTATAAACAGCAGAATCGTGGGCGAGAACGGTATGCTAGATTTATGTCCCTCTGAAGCTTATCTTAGTACTTAAAGCGTATCTAGTGCTTTAAGAGCATTCAAAGTCTTAGCATACATGTCCAGTAATCTTATAGTCTCTGCGGAGCAGTTCATTGTTATCCTCATTCTTCAGATAAGGCATGGTGCTACCCAATGGCCAAATCCACCTGAACAGTAGAAGTCAGAGGTATGGTTTCAAGGAAGGCGTCTGGTTCATTTCTGGATTCTAGCCACTGAGCTATATCTGCTTTCTGGCATGTCTCCTTTTCTGCTCATGTTGTACGTGGTTGCTGAAGCTTGGTAAGTGTTATGTGGGTCACTGCCTTTCACCTGGTACCTGGGACGGTGTGTTGTGCATTAGGATGAACGGGGGCTAGGATGAGTAGAAGATGAGCTAGAGGAGAAAAATGGCAGCAGCGGAGTGGTGAGTAAAATGAGCTGAGAGCAAGGTGGTTGCCCGTATGGACATGGGTGATCCTTGTAATGTTACTCTTAGGTTTAGTGCTTAGTGCTGTGTATTTTGAAGTGACATTTTGAGCCAATGGGATTTTATAAACATGAACCTAGTGGAGTGTGTCCTTCTATTTTGTGGGGGTCTCCTTGTGCACAGTAACCCACTTCTAGGCCACATCAACTCAAAAAAATAATGTCCACAGCAATAATACCAGTGACTTAAGCATCTAGCTACGGAGTGAGAGATTGGGTGTTCAAATTCCCCACTGTGTCTCCCAGATGAGCCAGCTTGTGTAGCCTTGGGCAAGCTGCACCGTCCCAGGACACCCACAGAAGAAGAGCAGGGCAGGCCACTTCTGAGAACTTGACACCTAGAAAAACCTGGGAAAGAGTCACCATAAGTGATGGCACATGATTATTGTTAATCTCTTTATGGTCAGACTGTACTTGGAGTAAGTACTGTGTCTCGTTTTGAGCACAAGTTTAAGAGAAGTGTTGACTAGCTGGAATGTGATCACAGTATGCTCAAGGGTCTGGAAACCATGTGCTATTCAGCAGGATTGAAGGAGTTGGAATTGTTTATCCCGGAGGAAGAAAAAAAAGGAAGACTGACAAGTGATACAACATCCAAATATTTGAAGGGGCGGAGCAGATCTGTTTTTGTTGATTCCAAAGCATAGACCCAAATGAATAGAATAATTGGGAAGACATGAGATTCTATGGGAGAACTTCCTGATGGACAGAGCTGTCTGAGCTTGGCATTATTTATCTCGGAAGATGGTGGACTCCCCTTCGTTGGAGAGATTTGATAACCTGTCTGTTGGGCACTTGAGCATGGAAGGCGGTTGGACTAGATGACCCTTGTGGTCTCTTCTGACTCTGCGGTTCTGAGGTACTATTCTGTGACTTGCTAGAGAACAAGCAAGAGCTTTCAGGTGCTGTGTGCCCCCTTCCCAAAAACTCTTGGGTGTCTGCTGGACCAGATGGCGCCATGCTCTGTGCCACAGCGATGCTTGTTCCATCCTAGCACTTCCTCCTTTTGTACCACCACAACAGGAGAGTAGACGATTCATACCCACACGTGCATGGTCATCGAAGAAAGCCAAGAATAGAATTTCTCTGGGGATGCCCGTTGCAGGTTGCTCCGGTCTTCATTGTTTATTACCACCCCATTGCTCTTGCCTGGGTTCATGTGATGAGTTATATGAGCACACCATGTCTGACCTCGCATGTTGGAATCACCAGCCCACGTCTAGACCACAACTACAGAAGCGTTTGAGGTTTTAAAGTGTGTGCGCGTTTCAGAACTAGTTGCATGCATGTAGAAGTAGTTGTTTTGTTTGACATTGGCGTGTCTTTTTGAAAGGCGATGTTAGAAGTGTCAAATTTCACGCTTCACTTCCAGTCTTGCCTCTCAGTTTATTCCATGGCTCTCAGACTTGGTACCTTATTTATTTGGGTGGTTTCTAATTTAAGCGCAGTTCCTTCTTTGAACACAGCAAATGAACAGCCATGCAATGTCCTTGAACCTTTAGAAGGGTAAGAATTTAGAGTGAAAGGGGGTTAGGAAGAATAAGATGGTTATTACTCATAAGCTTGAAAGGAGATGTTTTGTCTCGGATGAGAAGGTACAGGAAGGATGGACTGATATTACAGCAGATTAGACCTTTGGAATGTTCTTTCTTCCCTCTTTTTTCCTAGACACCAGTTAATCTTTAGACTTGTGGCACGGCTGTTTTTTTTGTTTTTTTTTTTAACTGAAGCCCACGAACCATCAGAGGCCATAGTGGCTGCCGGCGTCCTTGCCGTGGTCTTGTCTGGAACAGGATTTTTGTTCATCTTCCTTCCTTTCGTACATCTTCTCCGTTAGTGGAATCGGAGCAGGGCCAGAGTTGCACAAAGCTCTTCCTTCCTATTTGGTTGCTCTTGAGAGGCTGGACGGCAATGATAAGGCCAATTCTGAGCTCATTATCTAAGATGCCTGGTGCTCCTCCTTTTCTGCCGGTGCAAGTTTTGTCACCTTTCTCTTCCCTTTTCTGGACACAGATTCCTCCTGGTTGTAGAGGAACTCTCTTGCCCGGTGGTGGGTCATAGCAATACTTCCATTCGGGCGAATCATTTTCTATCATCTCACAGCCTCGCAATCTGGGGCCGTTCAGCTCACACTTGCACTCATTGGGCAGGAATGTAGCAAACACTCCAGATGCCTTCTAGCTTGACCCTTCTGTAGGTACATTTTGCTTAACAATTTTTAGGAGCGCGGCCGGGCTTGAAGAGGAAGGAGGTCAACCAAGTTTTGGAGGTCAGTTAAACCCAGCAGCAAATGGAGAGCCGGGAAATAGTGCTGAGGGATGTGTGTATGTTTAAAAAACAAAGTTACAGTTACAGGCGTACCTCGGTTTACGAATTTAATGCATTCTCCGGGACGTTACGTAATGCGAAACATTCGTAAACCGAAACGCGGTTTGCCATAGGAACGGGGGCGGCGCTATAAACCTCCCGGCACCATGCGTCCTGGGGAAACGTGCTTCCTACTGCGAAAAAAATATCGTAAATCGAGGCATTATTTTCAATGGATTTCTGTTCGTAAACCGAAAATTACGTTAACCGAGGCGTTCGTAAACTGAGCGTACTACTGTATAGAAATTAACTCTCTAGTTAGAGACTCGTCTGTCATACCTTCTGGGAGTCTCTCCAGAAGCAGGCCCCATGATCGTCCAGGGCCTACTTTGAACCTTCGTCCTCAAAGATTGTGTGGGGCTTTAATTACCCAAACAGCAAAGAATGTAGGAAAGATGATGCAGAAGCTTTGAAGAACCATCCAGAAGAGTGTATGCCGTGCATTTTTAGGTTGCCGCGGGACTGCCTCGTTCTTCTGCCGCACAGACACTGCTCTGCAAATTCTTAATTGCCCTTCGCCCCAGACTCTTGGTTTATTTCCTGTTTGATCTATATAGAGTCTTCACTCCGTTTATGTCGCCTCTTATTCTAGTGTCAAGTTCTTCTTTATTTTTTTTAAGTCATTGCAGTGTCCACGTGGGCCTGTAATTCAGTTGCTTCTGTATTTCTCTTGGGACTCTTGCATGTTCTGGTTTGGTGAACACAACAATTTCCTGTGCATCTGAAATAAGGTGCCCTGTGGTTTTGAGTTACAAACATGGGTGGTTGAGGGCCTTTTAAAACTCTGTGAGTTCAGAGTTTTTCTCAGCTTCATAACTGAATATGAATTTACTTATTTAGTGGTTTTATTTGTTTTATCCCACCTTTCTCTTAAAAAAGGATCCAAAGTGGCTGACGTAATTAAAAACACAATATTAATACCTAAAACCAATAAATTATTCAAGTATTAAAGAAGAATTAATAGTGTTATATGAAAATGTTCCATAAAAGCACTACAAGCAAACAAACCATCCCAGATTTAGAAGCAATAAGATATATAAACCATTTCGTTTATTGCTTCCTATGCAGTCAGTCACTCAGGGAAAGCCTGCCGGAAGAGACAGGTCTTTTTCCTGCTTGCGGAAGGGCAGCCAAGATGGGGCCAGGCTGGCCTCCAGTGGGAGGGAGTTCCAAAGGCTGGGAGCAGCCACAGGGAAGGCCCTCTCCTGTGTCCCCACCAAACATATCTGTGAAGATGATGGGACCGAGAGAAAGCCCTCTCCTGATGAGGCTCATAAAAGGAGATGCAGCTTGGGCCCAAGCCGTTTAGGGCTTTATAGGTTAGAACCATCACTTTGAATTCCGCCCGGGAATAGATTGGCAGCCGGTGGAATTGCTGTAACAGGAGCGCTTTGTGATCCCCGTGTCCAGCCTCAATCAGCAATCTGGCTGCTGTGTTTTGGACCCGCTGAAGTTTCCATAGGCAGCCCCACGTAGAGTGTGTTAAAGTAATCCCACCGGGATGTAACTATGACATGTGTCACCAGGGCCGGATCAGACCAGGAAGGGACACGGCAGTCTCTGGCCCTTGCAACTCTGGCTGCCAAAGAGAACCGTTGGTGTTCAAACTGGAGTTTGCAGCCATGCAATTCTTGACGTTCTGCTGTTGATACCGGCTGTCTCCCGCATTACCCCCCTTTACTTACATCTCCGAAATGTTGCTTTTTTGGACTATAACTCCCAGAATTCCCTGGCAGCTGGGCCAATGGCTAGCCCCGGTCTCACTGCCAATCACACTGGGATGTGGGGCAGGAAGCAAGCCCCAGACAGAGCAGAAACAGACTGAACAGAGCTGAAGCCAGGTGACTGTACAGGGAGGTGGCTGGGGCAGTCAGCCGTTGAGTGGGAAGGGGCTTCTAAGGCCATCGAGTCCAACCCCCCCCCCCCCTGCTCAATTCAGGAATCTTAATCAAAGCAGATCGGACAGACGTTTGCCCGATTTTCTCCAGAATGCCTCCGGCGTTGGAGCGCTCACCACCTCCCGAGGCAATTAGTTGCATTGTCCGACCGCTCTAACAGTTAAGAAGTTTTTCTTGATGTTCAGCTGATCTGGATAATCCTGGAGGGGAGAGAATCGTAGCCTGTGACACTCAACCTTCAGTTGGGCCTCCAGGGTAGGTAGCTCTTACGGCCAAAACGTTTGTGGGTATTTCTGACCAGGTGTTGAGAGAAGAGGGGGGGAAAAAAGACCCCAGCCTGTTGCTCATCTGCTTCACAGACACTATTGTTAGGGAACCGCATCCTTCAGCAAAGGGCTCCTTCCGGTCAGGGTGTGAGGCCTGCTTGTTCAGCAAGTGGCCTCTCGGTGTGTGTGGGTGGGTGGGTGTGAGGCCTGCTTGTTCAGCAAGTGGCCTCTCGGGGTGTGTGTGTGTTGGCAGATTCCACTTGAGTTCATTAAAACTCCCCATCTTTGTGATGCAATGACGTGCTTAGCGCACATCTGCTTGAATGCGGAGAGCTCTGAAGCTAGGAGTTCAGGCAGGCTTTGTCTTGGTGTGACCGTGGGGTCACAGGAACCTTGGCTATGGGGTGGGTAGTTAGTTAGTTAGGGTTAGCTTACTTTGCTTAGGTCAGAGAAGAGATGGGGGACCAGATAGGCAAAAGGAAGGAGAGGCTGCAGAGTTGAGGCAGGCGGCTTCTGGGCAGAGAGAGTCGAACAGTCTTAAGAATTAAGAGCCCGACTCACAGACGGCAGCCCTTGAGAGCTAAGCCAGAACAGTGGCCTTAGACAGGTGGTGTCAAAATTAAAGGAGACTGTTGGGAACAATTAATCCAAAATATACAAATAGTCTTGCACAGGTCGACAAAGTAAGTCACTGTTGCGTTGTCTCCTAGTGTCTAAATAAGTTTATTTAAATGGCAGGGCATGTGGCCTTTGCACAAAAAATGATGGAGGGCTTTTTAAGGGAATGATCTGCCGTAGGGCTTAAATGGAAAAAACAGGGATGTGCGCACCTCATAACATCTGAAACGGGAGGCAAGGAAGGTGGGGGAATTTGACCATGGACTTGCATGAAGTGGCTTGAAGTCCCTTTGTTCAGAAATTGAAAGCTTTACTGCCTTGAGGCAGTAGGATAAGATAAAGAGAGCTGCGTATAATTTAAAGGTTAAAATATTTAGAAGAAGAAGTAGAACATTGTTTGTAGGGGTCAGACACAAAATGTGGAGAGATGCAGCTTAAATTATGGCAAGGTAGTGTGGTAACTGATTGATGAGGAAATGGGTTTTTAGAGTAGGCACTTTTGATAAATGTAGAACAAATCAGAACTGTAAGTCAGTCGCTGAACATTTGGATCTGCAACTATTTTTAAACGTATGAGATAGAACTTCTGCTCTCTTTGAAAACCCAGATTAATCTCTAAGCATGTTGTGAGAAACGAGCCGTCTGGTGTACTTCACAGCCCTCGTTGTGCCGGAAGAGCAGGGGTGGCATTGCTAGCTTAAGGTGGCCTTCGTCCCTCGGTTACTCACAGCAGCTTGGGAAAATGGGGAGGATGGAGTACGTTCCTCTCTTGAGTTAACCAAGGAACAAACCGGGCCCTGTGGAATTGGCCCCGGGGACTTATTTGTAGCATCTGTTCCATCTTGATTTCAGGTGCAGTGCAACTGGATGGCCCCTTCCGTCTGGGTGCAAGTGGGTTCAAAGCTTAAATTGGAGAGTTATGGCCTCACCCCCTCTCCTTCCAGCAGGACTGATCTGCAAACTGGAGATCACATTCCGACGTATTTTGAAGAGCCTTCCCCTTTAGAAAGGGTGCTAGCAGAGGAATGATGAATGGTCCCTCCCCGTCTGCACCAACGTGGTCTCTGATACCTTGGTGTTCGAGTGGGCGTCAGCGTACGGAGACGCTGAGAGCCGAGAGAGCGGCTGAGCCGGTGGCAGCAGGATGCTGGGGAAGGCCAAGCCGAGGAGGCAGCTGGTGGCGGAGGCTGGCAGAGCGAGGAAGAGGAGGCAGCCGGCGGAGCGCTGGCACGGCTTGGGCATGTGGGGGAGGCGGGCAGCGAGGGTCCTGATTAGAGGCGTGTGAACAACGCCCCTGCCAGGAAGGCAAAGGCCTCCTCATGGCGGGTAGGGCTGCCCCGTGGAGTTGTGCTGTGGAAGCCTTTGTGAGGGTCTGCAGAGAGAGCAAGGGGCAGCTGCTGGAGAGGCTCATAGAACCAGGGGGCAGGCGGGCAGGCGGGCGGGCGGGCAGCTGCCCCTGAGAAAGTGACAGCCCGGATTGATGGGCAAGCAGGAGCACAGTGCTCAGCAGCACAACGCGAGGAGGAAGGTGATGGCGGTGGGGGCTGGCAGGGAGGCGTCGTCAGGTTTGGCCGGACACCCGTGGCCCATTTCGCCCTGCACCGGGGCTCCTACTCAGTCGGCGCCACCTCTCTGTCCTCAACCCGGCAGAGTGTCCCGACGGTTACAGCGGGGCACCATCGGCGGTCGAAAAGGCTCTTTTGCTGGGTGATAGTGACTGATGGGTCCAAGAGAAGAGCAGCTGGTGGGCCAGGGAGGGCCCACGGCAGCCGTGCTCCTCCGTTGATTCCACCCGATAGCATCTCCTGCGGCTGAGTGTCATCCTGGCAGGGCAGGGCAGGCCTCCTCTTACACCATGGGCCCCTCCCCCTGGCCCCAGAACTGCTCAACCCACCGTGTGTTGGTTTATATGCTCTGCAAGCGCAAAACCACGCCATGCACCTTTGGAGTTAAAGCAATGCTTACTGGAGGTGGGCATGTGAGTAGTCTTGAGCAAGGCCTTCGGGACTGTTGGCCCCTCTGCGGTGGTTTTAAGGAGGGACACAAAGGAAGGGAGAAGTGGAACGGGTGCCTTCAAGTTGCCTTCATGAGGCCGTAGTTAAACCGGCAGTCACAACTCTGCTCACGACTGGAGTTTAATCCCGCTGGGCTCAGGTTAGCCGGCTCACGGTGGACTCAATCTGCCATCCTTCCAAGGTTGGTAAACTGAGTACCCAGCTCACGGGGGTGTGGGTGTGGGAGGTAATTATAGACCCTGCATAATTAAAAACTGTGAACTGCCCAGAGAGTGCTTTAGGTGCTATGGGACAGTGTAGAAGTAGCATGCTTTGTTTTGTTTTTCATGGCATGTTTACAGGTAAGAAGGAAAGCTTTTGGACTACGACTCCCAGAATCCCCAAAGCACCATGTGGTTTTGAGAATTGTAGTCTAAAACCCTCCATACTGCCAAAAAGAAAGTGTCTGAGGCACAGCCTCTCGTGGATAGCCACTGCACGGGTGAGTTTGCCACACCTGAACATCAGCCACCGAAACCCGAGGTCTTGGGTCGTTCCCTCCTCCGGATGCCGCCTCCTGGTTCCCGGGGTCCTTTTGGCCTCTCATGGTGTCTGTTCATGTGTTTCACTGCCAGCCTGGAGAAGGAAGAGGCTGGTTCTTTTCAGTGTTCCCGCAGGTGACCTCGATTTCATTTTCTTCTTTAGGGATGTTGGAAGACGGGAAAAAATTTGACTCCTCCCGCGACAGGAACAAGCCATTCAAGTTTGTGATGGGCAAGCAGGAAGTCATTCGTGGCTGGGAAGAAGGGGTCGCCCAGGTGTGTGGACACGCGTCATGTCCCTTCCCCTGTGCTGGGTGGCTGTGGGAATTCCCTGGGGTCAACAGTGGCTCCCCTTTTCTGAGACCTGCGCAGAAGCACTGGCGGCTGAATGGAGGTGGGGCCGCGGGGGTACATTTGGGCCGGGCAGGCTTGTTCACACCACTTGGTCCCAAGACCTTGATGTCTTGTCTGTCCAAGGAAGGAGCTCAGGTGGTGCAAAACCACACACCTTCCTTATTCTTTGGAGCATTAATCATCATGGTGTGTTCGTTTTCGCGTAGTGCCGTGAACATGGTTTGACTCACCTAGGATGTTGGGGGGCCTCACGGTATCGCAATAGGATACGGGCCGGAAATGCTGTGGGAGGCCGCCGTTTGGTCCCCGTTGCTCGTGGCAACGGGTTCAAGAAGTGTTTGCAATCAAAGGAAATTGGCCAGACGCCTACTCGGGTTTGTGCGAGGCTTTCGTGAGGTGGCAAGGTTCATGGGCAAGGTGCTGCCTGGCCACATCACAGGCGCGCAGATCCGCTCAGGTGCCTGCCTGACTGTGTGGCCAAAATGTACCCTGGAACCTTGGCGGTTAGCGTGGCACATTACACAAACGTAGAAGAACACCAGTAGGATTCCAGCCTTCGCCTGTGAACAGCTTTGCTCTGAAGGACTTCGGCTCATTGCTGCGGTAGGCAGGAGGGGAAGAGCCCATCGTCTGATTTTAATTTCTTTGACTACAATACACTTCTCCCTTCAACAACACTGGGGTTAGGGGTGCTGGCCCCCCGTGTAGTTTAAAACCCATGTATAAGGCTCATGCCCCCCTCAAATGTAACTACAAAGCAGAAACAGTGTTGATCAACCTACCGCTCTCCGGCTCCCGTTCAGCCTCCTGGCATGACCCAGCTGCTGTATGGAGCCGCCATGCCAGGAGAGGGAGCTGGCCGAGGCTACCGCACTGCCAACCACGGGGCCCAAAGTGAGCCTGAGACCCATCTTTCTCAGACCACTTCCTGGAGACAAAGAACAGCACGGTATTTATTGAAATATTCACTGAAACATTTATTTATTCATGGGGGGGGGGGGGGGAAGCATATAACCACAACTGTCCTGCTCAGATCCATGCAATTCAAGGGGGACGTGTGATTTCAATGTCTTATTGTTAGATCTATTTCTACTGTGCCCTGATTATATTTTTGTCCCCGCGAGTGCTTTCTTTCGTGGAAAGGGTGGGAATCTTAAGTTTCACCCGTGAAGACGGTGGCGTAAACCGCCCTGGTGCTCAGGCCCTGACGGGGCAGCTGAAGCCATGGCCTCTGGTGGGCTTTTCCATCTCCCTCGTCTGTGCCTTTGCGCCCCCGGACTGAGCAGCCTTTGGAGACGGCGACAGAAGCAGGGTCCACCCCCCCTTCTCTTCTAACTGCCTGCTGTTCCTTTCGTAGATGAGCGTCGGCCAGCGAGCCAAGATGATCATCTCTCCAGACTACGCCTACGGTTCTACTGGCCACCCGGGGATCATCCCGCCCAACGCCACCCTAATTTTTGATGTGGAGCTTTTGAAATTGGAATGACAAGAGGCACACATCCTCCCGTTTCCCTGCTGTGGGGTAGGTGATGGGGTAGAAAGAGTACTCCTTTTCATGGCGGGGCGGAGAGAGATTGCATGTGAGAGAAGGTGGCTGGCTGAATGAATGAATGAATGAATGAAAGCAGGTGTTTGGAACCTTCTGTCTTGCCAGGCCTTTATCCAACTGGTGCAGAGGGCTTTTCTTCCTATAAGAAGTGTTAGCAGGAGCCTGAGAGCTTCCTGTGGGAGCCACGCTTGGCAGGGAAACTCAATTTTCCTTGGCAACGGATGGACACTCCACCTTGATCAAATCACCTCTAAAAGGCTGGATCCTCTCTGCCTCTTTGGGTTTTGGTCTTCCCCCCCCCCCTTCCGGGCCCTACTGCGGTGCGTGCTTTTTCCTCTCCAGGGCAGGCTCGTAACGTGGACTGTTCTTTTGATCTCAACAGGTTTGGCCCATGGAGAAATCCAGAAATCTTTGCTTCAAGATGAATGCACATGAATTTGTATGGCGCTTTCCCAGCTATCCACTACACACTTGGTGTACCCATCCGCCCTGATTTGAATGTTTTGGGTCACTTCCTCCTTCCTTCTTTTCCTCTGATTTTTTGACATTTTCGAGCTATATGCTGTAAAACCTTGGCGCTTTTTCAGGTCAAGATCTTTAATCTTATTTTTTTGTTTGTTTTGGGTTGGAATTTTTTTTGTTTTGTTTTTAGTTGTTGTTGTTGTAGACTTTGAGTTGTGTATGAGCATTTCTAGTACGTATACTGAATTGGTTCACATTATACAGGAATAACTGCTTGAAGAAGGCAAACCTTCCCCTTCTGTTTTTTCCATTTTGTTTTGGACGTATCTATTTGTATTAAAATGCATTTTGCTGCTGCAAGCCATACAAAGCCACTGGAGGAGCTACCGAAGGCTGAATCATCCTGAAAGCCGCATCGTCATAGGAGTTGGTATGGTTCTCTGCTTGGAACTGGGGGGGATCCAGGGAATCACCCTCTTCCCCTCCCCACCATCTTGGGGAAGGGGCTGTTATCCCCGGTGACCTAGCGCTCGGTCTTGGTTACTGGGGGGCAGTTCTCCCCCAAGTAATTGACCTCTTTTTTCCCCCTCCCCTGCCAATATGGTGGTGTGTGGTGTTTTCTATGGATTTTCAGGATATTTTTACCTTTTAGCGGTTTGAATTCCACAACTAGCTAAATTCAAGAACTTTGAAGGTGCTGTTTTACCACGGGGTGAAGGGGATGAATCGATATTTGCCTCCCCAGCCATCAGTGCGGATATACTAGAGAGTACTTTTCTGAGATCTGATGCTGGTCATCGCAGCTTGCAACAGCTTCCTGTACAATGCACCGCTCCCCCGCCCCCTCGCCCCGCCCGCCCACCCATCCTTCCTTCCTGGTGTCATCCCAAATCCACCCCCCCCCTTTTTCCTGTGTAGTGAGATTTTGTAAGAGAATTGCCGTTGCCGCCTCTTCCTCCACCACCATCACCACATAGACATAGAGAGTTTTATTATCGCAATAAAAATGCTTTATGCTGGCTTTTCTCAACTCGTGTTTGCGTCTTCTGGTTGCCTTTCCTTCTTGACCCTTCCGGTCAACAGGTTTGTGCCCCAGTGGACTTTGATCCACAAGGGATAAAGTTTTATTTTGTTTATTACATGGACCTCGCCTTCATTTACTTCTGTCACATTTTTAACCTGCTTTCCCTCCAACGAGTTCCAAGGTTCCTCTGCCTCCCTTCTTCATCCTCTTGGCAACCTTTTCAGGTACATCGGGGTGAGAGGGTGTGGCTGGCCCAAGGCCCCCCTCCCAGTCCATTTCACCCCTGGGTTGGGATTCGGACCCACATCTAGGCTTGTGCTCTTTCGGACCTTTGGATTCTGACTCTCTGAATTCTCCCAAGAATTCCCCAGGCAGAATCCTGGGAGTTTCAGTCCACAAACACTCAGCTTGTGTTTTGCTTGCCTGGAGAAAAGGGCCTTCCTCTAAGCCTTCCTGGGCCTTCCTGGGCCTTGCTTCCTGTCAGTGTGAAAAAGGAAGCTGCTGCAGAGCCTTCTTGCGAGGAGTTGCTGTCCAAAGACTTTAAAAAGGGAGTGAGACGACAACTCCCGGGAAGCAAACTTTGTCCGGTGAACTGTAATATTGTTGACACCCAATAAGAGCAAGGTGCACGTGGGGATGCCCTGGTGGAAACAACAAAGAATGAACCGCAATCCACCAAGGACATTCGTGCATCACACGAATGGGTGGTATATTAATCTAATTAATTGATTAATTCACAACTGGTACATCTGCTCTCGCCCCCTGCCCACGCCCAGGGCAGCCACAGACGTTGGCGCTGGTGGGTGTCCTTTGGGGCAGGAGTCAGAATCCCTGCCCAAGTGCAGAGTTCTTTGGGGTTCAGGTCAGCAGGGAGAGACGGTTCACTCAAGGTAGAAAGCTTGGAAGTCCCAAGAAGCCTCACCCGATGTTCTGTCTGGTCCAGCCCCTGGCGGTGAACAGACAGGTACCTTGAGTGGAAAGAAAGGAAAGGTCGTCCCGGCTCTTTCCTACCGTCGTTTCCCAGGAGCTGGTCTCCAGAAGGCGCAAAGGCATCTGGATCCAGAGGTTCCTTTGCCTTCTCATGGCTTAAAATGGGTGGACAGCTTTGGCGCTGGCAGGCCTAGAAGCGTCGAAATCTTACTTTTAAAAAAACTCAAACAAACCTGAAAGGCACTGGGCGTCTGGATCTGGTTTTGAGATTACACCTGGGCTTGGGTGCCGCAGGGCTGAAATGCCCTCTTCCAGGAGATTTCTAGGACAAGAAGAAATGTCTTTGGGTCCCCCCCCCCCCCCAGGACAAGACTCAGCCTGCGGGAGTCGAGAAAAGAGGTGCCTGCAGGAGACGGGGGGTGGGGAACGTCCAAGCCACGGAAACTCACCGGGGTGTGTGGCACGGATGAAACCACGCCTTAAATAGGTCCCTTGGAAGGCTCTCACGAGGTTTGGTGTAAGTGAAGAGCAACTTGAAAGCGCCTCACACGCTGGTGTTCTGATGCAAAATAATTTCCAAAATCGGGGGACGATCCCATTTGTGGGCCGACTGAAATGGCACAAAGCGGCCAAGGCGCAAGATTCAGGCACGATCGTTCTTTGGTTCCGTCTCTTGGTTGCCGGCTTGAGCCTTGAACGGTTTGGCAACAGCTGGTTGGCTGTGCTTGGCTCTTGAGTTCCAAGACGGAGGGAAGGAGTCTGCAACAGCCACCGTTAGGGTGTGCAAAGCAGCTGGTAGGTGTGTGTTTGTGTGTATGAGAGAGGGATCAGGAAGTATAAGCTGGGGCGGGCAACCTCTGTGGGTCTCAGGGCCAATCTTCTGGCTCTGGGATCCTCTCGGGTGCCAACGGGAAGCGATGGAAATGGGGTTGGGGGGGGGAGAGGATTGGGCGAAGGCTCAGCTTTGGGTTCTGAAAAAGTATTAAAAGCTGCAAGGGGAGCATTATTCATTTAAGAACTGAATTACTGAAAGCTGCATTGTGGGTTTTTTCGTGGGAGAATATCTGGTAGAAGAGTTTGATGGGACTATGGGGGTCTCTGTCCATTCCGCCTGTAAATGACAAACGCTCCCATTCCCATGGGCGTAAGATTGTTCATTTATTTGGTTGATAACTCAGAAGGTAGTGGTGGTTCCTAAAGGGAGTTCGGGCGGCTATCTGGCAGGGAGGCTTCAGTTAACAGACTTCCTGCGTTAGCAGGAGGTTAGACTAGATGGTCTTTGGGGTCCCTCCCCACTCTACATTTCTCTGATGCTACCCCAACATTCTCCCAGGATTAGGATTTGAGGCTGGAAAGTTCCCTTCCAGACCCGACCAGTTTTCTTCCTTTCATACTGATTTTTCTTCCAGAGATTTAGGTCTCTGGCAGCGGAGCCAGAGGTTGGGAGTTTGATTCCCCCACGGTGACTCCTGGGAGAAGAGCCAGCCTGGGTGGCCTTGGGCCAGCTGCACAAAGTCCCAGGGCACCCCAGGAAGAAGGCAAGGGGAAACCACTGCTGAGTCTTCTCTACCTGGAAAACCCTGAAGAGGGTGGCTATAAATCAGGATTGACTTGATGGCATATGAGGAGAGGATACCCAGGTAAGGTTCCCCCCCCCCCCCCCCCCCGGATTACATGGTTCCTAACTCTTCATCCCCTCCAAGGTGAGAAAAGTTTCTGCACCATGTCTGCTGTGAGCCTCAAAGGAAGAAGGAAGCGCTTCACATTAAAAAAAGATGCATTCAAAACCTGAATTATGCAAGCCGTGTGTGGAGGATGCTTCCGACATGACGGGTTTTGTAGAGACCCACACGCTTGTGCCCAGGCTGGGAGGAGAAAAGAGGGTCTGAAGTGGATCCATGCCTGGTTGTCAACCCTCCCGAGAGGGTTGTGTCAGGTACGGGTGCCTCTCCCCGAGATGGTTCAATGCGGGGGTACCAACTCTCCTGACAGGTTTTGTGTCTGGGGTCAGAATGGGTGAAGTTCTCTCTAATAGTCTGCCTTAATTCATACATGGCATTTGTTGACATCATACATCATGTAAAGGGGCAGTGTGGTGCAGTGGTGAGTGTATATGAGGCTGGAGCTTGGGAGTTCTGCCTGGGCCTCCCAGGGTCTCTCAGCCCATCCCTACCACATGGGTGTGTGTGTGTGTGTGTGTGTGTGAGTGTGTGTGAGAGAATATCAAACACCTTTTCATTTCTCCAACATCCTTTGACCCTCTTCGTTTGACTACAGCCTCTCAGGGTAAAACAAGTTCATTTGAGGATTTGGGACGCTCTCTTTTTGCCAAGAGCTTAAACGAAGTAGAGACGTTTGTCACAAAGAGCCACATGAAGTTTGACCGCTTCCAGGTCTGGTGGAAATGTATTAAAATGCTTGTGTGCATGTGAGCAGCTTCAAGTGTTCCACATCGAGTGGCTCCGTTATTTCCGCTGCCACGTCATTAGGGTCCTTGGAAGACACGCTAAATAGTGTTAGGAGATTAGTCTGGCTTCATCAGGTAATCGTGCGCTAATCTAATTAATTGGGTTGAAGCGGTGAAGGAGCTGAGCGAGCGCAGAGCCTGCCTCTTCGGGCACAGAGCAAGCCTGAGGTGGCTTCCGGAGCTATGGGTCCTTCATCCCACCAAGGCAGAACCCACTGGGTGCCGTTCTCTCTTGTCAAAGGACTGCCTGCACTTTGACTTACCTACTTGATCTTTGCCAGTTTGCAAATGCCCTGCCGAGGGAATGTCGGAAGAGGCTGGATCAGACAACGCAACGGGCCTCTTCAGTCCAGCATTTTGCTTCACGCCAAGGATGGCCAACCTGATGCCTCTGGGTTGACCACTATCTGACAAAGCAGAAAACCTCCAGAACCTGGTCCCCAGGGGGATTTCCCTCTTGAAACAGAAGATCCCACAGGTGCCTACAGTGGCTTAAAAACAGGTGTGGAGGAGCCTCTGGCCCTGGGCTGGATCTGGCCACCTGGGGGTTCTCCAGAAGACCACCCACCCTTCCCCATCATGGTGGCTTCCCAATTTTCATCCCACTCTGAAAGTTTGAAGGGCCTCTCTCTTCAGACTTACTTACTGGCAGCTCTTGAAGCTGGAATATGATTGTAATTTTGGTTCCATTGCCCCCAGCCTCTAGAACATCTCTGAAATTGAAATTGGCCTCAAGCTGAAAGGGGTCCCCCACTTTTATCTAAAAGTTATGGATGGCTTATATCCGTAACTGTCCCTAATTCCCCTTTGAAAGCAACCAACCCTCATGGCGGTAGACTCATCCTGCACCAGTGATTCCATACGCCATGGGAATAGTCAACAAGCAAGGTTGTTCCCCACCCCCCTGGTCTTATCTATCAAGCCTTGCCCCACAACCAGGTCTTTCTGCTTTGTGCTTTGGGACAGGATTGGAGAATGTGCATGGTTTGAGGTTGTGTGTTCTCAGTTTTAAAACAGACTTTAAAACAGGCAGTTGTGGCCAGTCAGTTGGTCTGTCTTTATCCCGCCTTTCTCCTTAAAAGGACCCAAATAATTAATGGTGATCTAATAGGATTTTCGAGGTATTTCAGATTTTCAAGGAGTAATTTACCATTCCCACCCCACCAACTGAGTTTCCATGGCTAAGCAGAGGATTTGAACCCGGGTCTCCTGAGTCTTCGCTCAAAACTCTTATCTGCTAAGACCCGACACGTTGCAAAACCAGGCACATGATGGAGAGTCTGCTGGAAGGGGCAAGCCACAGTGTGTGATAGCTCTTGCGTGCAAAGTTTTCTTTAAAGGATTCGGGCTCCAAAATGCAGAAAGGAGCAATATTCCGGCACACGTCCTGTTGGCTGCATGCAGCGTGGAAGAGACACTACGGCAGGCCTCGGTTGCCGGTGTGTACTTGCACCAGTTAGGAGGTGGGCCATGCAGTTGATCTCTCAACAGGGAACCAGCCTGAGCAGAGGGACACTGACATGGTTTTGACCCTGCTGTGTTTAGGCAACAGGATCCTAGCCTTTGGTCGCACCGTGCAAAACAAAACATACAGCTTGTTATACCTGAGCACTCCAGGCAAAATAAATATAAAAAGACGATCAGGCAGAACCCGTTTGTTGAAGACCTGGCAGATTGGCTTGGAGGTATCACAACATGTGTTGCTTTAGAGCTGATCATGCTGTATGCAAGAGCGTAGATTAAACCAGTCTTAAAAATAGTGTTTGGCATCTAATGCAAGTACATATAGACAAGCATAAAAAACTTAAGAACAATAATAAGCATTCTCAAAAATGGTTCAAGATGTGCATTTAACTGGAAGAACTTGTGAAGCAGGCAATAAATGCTGTCTTTCCATGGCTCATTGAATGAATTTAGTGGTCCTATAAGATACGCAGTAGTCTGTGCCACTAGCAGAAATAAAACTGTGCATAAAAGGGAGTTGTTCTTGTTAAGGGTTTGAGGTATTGTTCTCTCAGATCTAAACAGAGAGGACATTCTGTTAGAAAATGCATCGGTGTCCTCCATTTTAGCGCATCCCACTGGGCAAAGTCTGCAGTCGGTCCGTATAACATCCCCGTTGTATTCATATTTGTATCTCAACACTGTTCAGAGCCATGGCAATCAAAGTCAAGGCAGCTGCGATGGCGTCCAGCTTCCTGCAGGAGAGGAACCACCGCGACCAGGGGCTTTCGACAAAGAAGCAAGTCCTACCAGGAAACCAGGCGGCTTTTTTCTTTCTATGGTGGGAGTTTGAGGGATGGAGACCATGGCACACTCAGGACTAAGGGGTGCTGTCAGGTCATGCTGAGACTCATGGACTGTCATTCTGGCCTCGCTTGCTTATTTTGTTCTACCTGCGAAGCTCTGAAGCATCAGAAGGTGCTTTGCGGCCGTCGGATCCCTGCTCTCTGTCAGGTTCTACGCTTTCTGCACAGACTAGGCGCTACTGCCGATGGGGGTGAGTTGATGGTTTCAGGCTGACCCCTGCGCCACAAGGACGCTGAAATAAGGGGAAAGAAAACAACTTCAGCATGAGCAAAGCAGAGACGAGTCCTGATAGCTGTCAGGGGTTGATGTTCCATCCGTATCTTTGTGTTTCATCTGTGTTTTAAGCAACCACAGCATGGGTATCCCGAATATTTTCGCAAAACAAAACCGAAGCTTTTCATCATGTCTAGACTTGATTTGTTGAGTGTCTTTGATCTCTGAAAACAGCAACCAGATCTTGGAAACTTAAATGTCTTTGGGCAATGAGTCCCAGAACCTATGGCCATGCCGGCTGAGGATTCTGGGTGTTGTAGTCCACAAAGGACATTTCTAAGCTTGGGCAGCAATGAGGTGACAGATTTAGCTACGGGCTGTTCCGACAGCATTCAGTTTGAGGAGACAGGCCCATGTGGGAGTGGAATTTTCTCAATGTGTCTGGTTTTGACCCCGAGCAAGCTGACCTTTCTCTTGGCTTCATACCAGCAAGGAGTGGAAAACATAATAAAATGCTTTTTTCAGCTGTTTGTCCCTTGGCGCCTCTTGTAAGCATTTCTCCTTTTTTCCCCTAGAGCCACTGCAAGTTTGTGTTCATTCTTTGATAAACACTCTTCAAAAAAATATTTTTTGGGGGGCGTGTAAAACTACGATGGGGATTTGGGGCATGTCAAAAGAACGCAAGACTCCCAGGAAAAGATAGTAATGTTAGGAAGGGTGAAAGGCAGGAAGACAAGAGGAAGACCAAGAGTGAGAGAGATCGACTCCATCAAGGAAGCCACAGCCTTGAATTTGGGAGACATCGGCTGCTCTTTTTTTGGCGGTCACTAATTCATAGGGTCAGCATCAATCAGAGTTAGTCGGACAGCACAGAACAAGGACAGCCGGAGGAACGGAACATGAGAAACAGACACGGACTGTGGAGCTGAAGGAGGCCCTTGTTGGCCAAACAAATTACTTTACAGATGAGAAAGTCCCCCGATAAGTCATGTATTGCACCCTGGTCTCACCCTCCTGGCTATAAAAAAAGAACCTGGCAGTTAACAGGAAGAAAGTGCATAAAAAAGTAACACCACCCGAACCCTGAATGAACACTGTACTGCCTAACGAATGAGAGATTAAGAAAACTTTTTAATTGAGTGTGTTTTCTCCCCTAATACCTGCCAGTGAGGTTCAAGAATAGGCTGCAGGAACATCCAGTGCAGGAGAACCCCCTGATGGCAGATGGAGGGGGGGGGGGGAGAATCTGGAAATGGGAGGGGGGAAGTTCCATAATTTTTCCATACAGAGTTTGCAAAGCATCTTTGTGCTCCGTTGAAAAGCCAGTCCCTCCCTCCTCCCACATCCCTCGGCAACCCGACCATCCTCTTAATGATCTCATCACAGATTAATCATCTAACTGCATCTTTCTAAACTAATCATATGTCTGGTGATGCACAGGGAAGTGATGTAACGCCGCTCACCTCTGGAAGGAGCCGCCCCTAGAAAACCTCCGAGCATTAAGCGTGGCCTTTTTTCTTTTACGTAAGGGCTTGTCCACACTGTGAAATGTAGTGTGGTAACAGCCAGCAGCACTTCAAAGGCGCTTATCTTCAGTGCAATATATTTTGATTCTTGGTACCCATCGGAAAAGGCAGAACAAAGAGCTATTTTGCATCTCAGTGAATTGTCCCCAAAAGATGGCATGCTGTAGCCCTGAGCCAGAAAGAGACGGGCCAGCTCTTAACGGGGAAGGAAGGATCATTCTAAGTAGAAATACAAGCAGACAAGGTTTTTTTTTCCTGTGCCAAACAGTGTGCTATCGGGGAACCATATGCCGTAACTATATGCCAGCATAGACAGGCTCTAACTTTCTCATCGCTCCTGTGAGATTTGGGGACAGAAGGCCTTCTGGACCAGATTTTCTTCCCAGCTCCTCCAGAAATGTTTAAGAGATGGACAGCAGGCTAAGCCAAAGGCTGAGCCCAGAGCCATAATGCGCAATTTTGGCCCTCAGGCAAAGCAGCACCATTCCCCAACCACTCCATCTGAAGATGGGAGCACAAAGGTCCCATGAAAAAGGAGGTGGAGAAGATGCTCCCCCCCCCCCCCCCGCCCACGGAGGAAGAGAAAAGCCAGGCTTCAAGAGAAGGAAGGCAAACAGAGCCAGGAGATGCTGCTGTTTCTCCTTCGTGTCCTCTGTGAATACACACTAATGGGTTAATCTGCGCCTGAGCAGAGCAGCCTCCGGAAACTTCCACAGCTTTAAGCACTTAGTGCTGGGACCTCCCCTACACCTGGCTATATAACTCCACCCCCAGCCCAGTGCTGCAGTTCTTTTTTTGACCGCCGCTGTAGCAGCAGCTTCGCTGTAGCAGCAGCTTCGTTTGGAACTTCGCATTGGAACTTCGCAAGTAGAAATGATTCTGTTCCTTTCTTTGACCTCCCTTTGTTCTTTCTTCTGTAACAAGTTGATTCTTTTGCCTGGGGATAAGGTATTAGCCGGCATTAGCTGTTCCTTGTAAAACTTTACAAAGCCTTTACAAAGCCGGCTTTGCAGCCCTCAGGGCTTTTCTCTTAAAGACATAAGGTCTCTTTTACTTTCTTTATAAAATTACCCCCAGGCTTAAGAGCAACAGTTTTCTGTCTGTTTGCAATTTCCTCTTCCTAGCAGGTTTGAAGAGGATGGCTTCTGAGCTTTGCCCCGC